>JAQBHY010000095.1:600000-1078089 GCA_027574665.1 Rhynochetos jubatus | reverse complement strand
CTGGACTCTGAAGGTACGAGGCATTCCTTCCTTTGCAGAGACACTGGGGTGCCTTGAAAGGGGCCCCTGGCTCACCACTCTGGGCGTTGCTGCCGCTCTGGGTGTCGCAGTGTGCCTCGCCGCTGCTCTTGGTCTCAGTGCTGCTCTTGATCTCGTGGCGCCTCCTCGCCACCTCGGACTTGGGGCATCCGTGGACTCTGAAGGTAGGAGGCGTTCCTTCTTTTGCAGGGACGCTGACCTACCTCGAAAGGAACCCTGGCTCGGCGTGCTGCCCCGTCGCTCTTGGTGTCACGGCGCCTCCTTGCCGCCTGGGACTTGGGGTGTCCCTGGACTCTGAAGGTAGGAGGCTTTCCTTCTTTGCAGGGACGCTGGCCAGCCGCGAAAGGCTCACTGGCTTGGTGCTCTGTGTCTCGCCGTCGCGCTGCTCTTGGAGTTGGTGCGCCTCGCCACCGCTCTGGGTGTCGTGCCGCTCTTGTTGCGGTGCTTTGGGTTTCACGCCTCTCTTGGAGTCTGCGCGCCTCGCTGCCGCTCTGGGTCTTGCACCGCTGTTGGTGTGGTGGTGCGACTCACTGCTGCTCTTGGTCTCGGCGCGCCTCCTTGCCGCCTGGGGCCCAGGGCGTTACTGGACTCTGAAGGTAAGAGGTATTCCTTTGTTTGCAGGGATGCTGGCCCACCTCAAAAGGGGCCCCAGCTCGGCATTCTGGCCCGCTGCTCTTGGTGTCGCGGCACCTACTTGCTGCTTCGGACTTTGGGCATCCCTGGACTCTGAAGGTAGGACGCATTCCTTCCTTTGCAGGGACGCTGGTCCACCTCGAAAGGTGCCCCGGCTCGATGGTCTGGCTCTCACTGCCGCTCTCGCTGTTGCTGCACACCTCGCTGCTGCTCTGGGTTTTGTGCTGCTCTTGTTGCAATGCACTTGGACTTGCAACTCTATAGGTGGTGTGGCATGGCTCGCTGCCACTCTGGCTGTCACGCTGCTCCTTAGTGTGGTGGTGTGCCTCGCCGCTGCCCTTGATGTCGTGCTGCTCTTGTGGTTGCGCCGCCATTGTGAGTCTCACGCCACTCTTGGTGTGGCAGTGCTCTTGGTCTCATGGAGCCCCTTGGCCCCCTCAGACTTGGGGTGTCCCTGCACTCTTAAGGTAAGAGGCATTCCTTCCTTTCCACGGATGCAGGCCTGCCTCGAAAGGGGCCACGGCTTGGCGATCTGGGTCTCTTGTTGCTCTTGGTGCTGTGGTGTGCCTCGCTGCTGCTCTGGGTGTTGCGCTGCCATTGTGGGTCTCGCGCCACTCTTGGAGTCGGCACGCCTCGTTGCTGCTCTGGGTGTCGTGCTGCTGCTGTCTTGCCGCTGCTGTTAGCGTTATGTCGCTGCTGGGGGTCTCGCGCCGCTCTTGGAGCCGGCGCGCCTCGTTGCCGCTCTGGGGGTCTCGCCGTCGCTGTTAGCGTTGCGCCGCCGCTCTGGGGGTCTCGCCGTCGCTGTTAGCATTGCGCCGCCGCGCGCCGCTCTTGGAGCCGGCGCGCCTCGTTGCCGCTCTGGGGGTCTCGCTGTCGCTGTTAGCGTTGCGCCGCCGCTCTGGGGGTCTCGCGCGGCTCTTGGAGCCGGCGCGCCTCGTTGCTGCTCTGGGGGTCTCGCCGCCGCTGTTAGCGTTGTGCCGCCACGCGCCGCTCTTGGAGCCGGCGCGCCTCGTTGCTGCTCTGGGGGTCTCGCCGCCGCTGTTAGCGTTGTGCCGCCACGCGCCGCTCTTGGAGCCGGTGCGCCTCGTTGCCGCTCTGGGGGTCTCGCTGTCGCTGTTAGCGTTGCGCCGCCGCTCTGGGGGTCTCGCGCCGCTCTTGGAGCCGGCGCGCCTCGTTGCCGCTCTGGGGGTCTCGCCGCCGCTGTTAGCGTTGTGCCGCCGCGCGCCGCTCTTGGAGCCGGCGCGCCTCGTTGCCGCTCTGGGGGTCTCGCCGTCGCTGTTAGCGTTGCGCCGCCGCTCTGGGGGTCTCGCCGTCGCTGTTAGCGTTGCGCCGCCGCGCGCCGCTCTTGGAGCCGGCGCGCCTCGTTGCCGCTCTGGGGGTCTCGCTGTCGCTGTTAGCGTTGCGCCGCCGCTCTGGGGGTCTCGCGCCGCTCTTGGAGCCGGCGCGCCTCGTTGCCGCTCTGGGGGTCTCGCCGCCGCTGTTAGCGTTGTGCCGCCGCGCGCCGCTCTTGGAGCCGGCGCGCCTCGTTGCCGCTCTGGGGGTCTCGCCGTCGCTGTTAGCGTTGCGCCGCCGCTCCGGGGGTCTCGCGCCGCTCTTGGAGCTGGCACGCCTCGTTGCCGCTCTGGGGGCCTCGCCGCCGCTGTTAGCGTTGCGCTGCCGCTCTGGGGGGTCTCGCGCCGCTCTTGGAGCCGGCGCGCCTCGTTGCCGCTCTGGGGGTCTCGCCGTCGCTGTTAGCGTTGCGCCGCCGCTCTGGGGGTCTCGCCGTCGCTGTTAGCATTGCGCCGCCGCGCGCCGCTCTTGGAGCCGGCGCGCCTCGTTGCCGCTCTGGGGGTCTCGCTGTCGCTGTTAGCGTTGCGCCGCCGCTCTGGGGGTCTCGCGCGGCTCTTGGAGCCGGCGCGCCTCGTTGCTGCTCTGGGGGTCTCGCCGCCGCTGTTAGCGTTGTGCCGCCACGCGCCGCTCTTGGAGCCGGTGCGCCTCGTTGCCGCTCTGGGGGTCTCGCTGTCGCTGTTAGCGTTGCGCCGCCGCTCTGGGGGTCTCGCGCCGCTCTTGGAGCCGGCGCGCCTCGTTGCCGCTCTGGGGGTCTCGCCGTCGCTGTTAGCGTTGTGCCGCCGCGCGCCGCTCTTGGAGCCGGCGCGCCTCGTTGCCGCTCTGGGGGTCTCGCCGTCGCTGTTAGCGTTGCGCCGCCGCTCTGGGGGTCTCGCCGTCGCTGTTAGCGTTGCGCCGCCGCGCGCCGCTCTTGGAGCCGGCGCGCCTCGTTGCCGCTCTGGGGGTCTCGCTGTCGCTGTTAGCGTTGCGCCGCCGCTCTGGGGGTCTCGCGCCGCTCTTGGAGCCGGCGCGCCTCGTTGCCGCTCTGGGGGTCTCGCCGCCGCTGTTAGCGTTGTGCCGCCGCGCGCCGCTCTTGGAGCCGGCGCGCCTCGTTGCCGCTCTGGGGGTCTCGCCGTCGCTGTTAGCGTTGCGCCGCCGCTCCGGGGGTCTCGCGCCGCTCTTGGAGCTGGCACGCCTCGTTGCCGCTCTGGGGGCCTCGCCGCCGCTGTTAGCGTTGCGCTGCCGCTCTGGGGGGTCTCGCGCCGCTCTTGGAGCCGGCGCGCCTCGTTGCCGCTCTGGGGGTCTCGCCGTCGCTGTTAGCGTTGCGCCGCCGCTCTGGGGGTCTCGCCGTCGCTGTTAGCGTTGCGCCGCCGCTCTGGGGGTCTCGCGCCGCTCTTGGAGCCGGCGCGCCTCGTTGCTGCTCTGGGGGTCTCGCCGCCGCTGTTAGCGTTGTGCCGCCGCTCTGGGGGTCTCGCCGTCGCTGTTAGCGTTGCGCCGCCGCTCTGGGGGTCTCGCGCCGCTCTTGGAGCCGGCGCGCCTCGTTGCTGCTCTGGGGGTCTCGCCGCCGCTGTTAGCGTTGTGCCGCCACGCGCCGCTCTTGGAGCCGGCGCGCCTCGTTGCCGCTCTGGGGGTCTCGCCGCCGCTGTTAGCGTTGCGCCGCCGCTCTGGGGGTCTCGCCGTCGCTGTTAGCGTTGCGCCGCCGCGCGCCGCTCTTGGAGCCGGCGCGCCTCGTTGCCGCTCTGGGGGTCTCGCTGTCGCTGTTAGCGTTGCGCCGCCGCTCTGGGGGTCTCGCGCCGCTCTTGGAGCCGGCGCGCCTCGTTGCCGCTCTGGGGGTCTCGCCGTCGCTGTTAGCGTTGCGCCGCCGCTCTGGGGGGTCTCGCGCCGCTCTTGGAGCTGGCGCGCCTCGTTGCCGCTCTGGGGGTCTCGCCGCCGCTGTTAGCGTTGCGCCGCTCGTGGTGTGGTGGTGCGCTTCACTGCCACTCTTGGTCTGGGTGCTACTCTTTGTGTCGTGACGCCTCCTGGCCCCCTCAGACTTGGGGCATCCCTTTACTCTTAAGGTAAGAGGCATTCCTTCCTTCGCAGGGGCGCGGGCCTGCCTCGAAAGGGGCCCCGGCTCGGCACGCCTCGCGCCGCTTCGGACTCGCACTCGCCTCCGCCTCGGACTCGCAAGGTAAGAGGCGTTCCTTCCTTCGCAGGGGCGCCGGCCTGCCTCGAAAGGGGCCCCGGCTCGGCACGCCTCGCGCCGCTTCGGACTCGCACTCGCCTCCGCCTCGGACTCGCAAGGTAAGAGGCGTTCCTTCCTTCGCAGGGGCGCCGGCCTGCCTCGAAAGGGGCCCCGGCTCGGCACGCCTCGCGCCGCTTCGGACTCGCACTCGCCTCCGCCTCGGACTCGCAAGGTAAGAGGCGTTCCTTCCTTCGCAGGGGCGCCGGCCTGCCTCGAAAGGGGCCCCGGCTCGGCACGCCTCGCGCCGCTTCGGACTCGCACTCGCCTCCGCCTCGGACTCGCAAGGTAAGAGGCGTTCCTTCCTTCGCAGGGGCGCCGGCCTGCCTCGAAAGGGGCCCCGGCTCGGCACGCCTCGCGCCGCTTCGGACTCGCACTCGCCTCCGCCTCGGACTCGCAAGGTAAGAGGCGTTCCTTCCTTCGCAGGGGCGCCGGCCTGCCTCGAAAGGGGCCCCGGCTCGGCACGCCTCGCGCCGCTTCGGACTCGCACTCGCCTCCGCCTCGGACTCGCAAGGTAAGAGGCGTTCCTTCCTTCGCAGGGGCGCCGGCCTGCCTCGAAAGGGGCCCCGGCTCGGCACGCCTCGCGCCGCTTCGGACTCGCACTCGCCTCCGCCTCGGACTCGCAAGGTAAGAGGCGTTCCTTCCTTCGCAGGGGCGCCGGCCTGCCTCAAAAGGGGCCCCGGCTCGGCTATCTGGGTCTCTTGTTGCTCTCGGTGCCGCTCTGGGGGTCGTGCCGCCGCTGTTAGCGTTGCGCCGCCGCTGTGGGTCTCGCCGCCGCCCTTGGAGTCGGCGCGCCTCGGTGCCGCTCTGGGGGGTCGTGCCGCCGCTGTTAGCGTTGCGCCGCCGCTGTGGGTCTCGCCGCCACCCTTGGAGTCGGCGCGCCTCGGTGCCGCTCTGGGGGTCGTGCCGCCGCTGTTAGCGTTGCGCCGCCGCTGTGGGTCTCGCCGCCGCGCCTCGGTGCTGCTGTGGGGTGTCGTGCCGCCGCTGTTAGCGTTGCGCCGCCGCCCTTGGAGTCGGCGCGCCTCGGTGCCGCTCTGGGGGTCGTGCCGCCGCTGTTAGCGTTGCGCCGCCGCTGTGGGTCTTGCCGCCGCCCTTGGAGTCGGCACGCCTCGGTGCCGCTCTGGGGGTCGTGCCGCCGCTGTGGGTCTTGGTGCCGCTCTGGGGGTCGTGCCGCCACTGTGGGTCTCGCCGCCGCCCCTCGGTGCCGCTCTGGGGGTCGTGCCGCCGCTGTGGGTCTCACCGCCGCCCTTGGAGTCGGCACGCCTCGGTGCCGCTCTGGGGGTCGTGCCGCCACTGTTAGCGTTGTGCCGCCACTGTGGGTGTCGCCGCCGCCCCTCAGTGCCGCTCTGGGGGTCGTGCCGCCGCTGTGGGTCTCGGTGCCGCTCTGGGGGTCGTGCCGCCGCTGTGGGTCTCACCGCTGCCCTTGGAGTCGGTGCGCCTCGGTGCCGCTCTGGGGGTCGTGCCGCCACTGTTAGCTTTGCGCCGCCCCTGTGGGTCTCGCCACCGCCCTTGGAGTCGGCGCGCCTCGATGCTCTGGGGATCGTGCCGCCGCTGTGGGTCTCGCCGCCGCCCTTGGTGTGGTGCTGCACTTCGCTGCCCCTCTTGGTCTCGTGGTGCCTTCTGGCCCCCTCTTGGTCTCGTGGTGCCTTCTGGCCCCCTAGGATTTGGGGCGTCCCTGCACTCTTAAGGTAAGAGTCATTTCTTCCTTTAGTGGGACGCGGGCCTGCCTCGCAAGCAGCCCCAGCTCGGCATGCCACCCTGCTGCTTCAGACTTCAATTTGCTCCGCCTCAGACTTGCCTCTGACTGTGAAGGTAAGAGGCATTCCTGCCATTGCAGCATCGCTGTCCTGCCTCGAAAGGGGCCCCAGCTTGACACACGGCCCCACCGCTTTGGACTTCGATTCACATTGGCCTCGGACTTGGAAGGTAAGAGGCATTCTTTCCTTGGCAGCGCTGCTAGCCTGCCGCGAAAGAGGCCCCGGCGTAGTGTGCTGCCCCCATGCTTTGGACTCAATGCCTCTTAACTTGCGAGGCCGAGCCGAGTAGAGGCGAAGTCCGAGCCTATTTCCTTTGCGGGCGAGGGGGCGGGGCTTAAGGGGCGAGGGGGCGGGGCTTAAGGGGCGAGGGGGCGGGGCTTAAGGGGCGAGGGGGCGGGGCTTAAGGGGCGAGGGGGCGGGGCTTAAGGGGCGAGGGGGCGGGGCTTAAGGGGCGAGGGGGCGGGGCTTAAGGGGCGAGGGGGCGGGGCTTAAGGGGCGAGGGGGCGGGGCTTAAGGGGCGAGGGGGCGGGGCTTAAGGGGCGAGGGGGCGGGGCTTAAGGGGCGAGGGGGCGGGGCTTAAGGGGCGAGGGGGCGGGGCTTAAGGGGCGAGGGGGCGGGGCTTGAGGGGCGAGGGGGCGGGGCTTGAGGGGCGAGGGGGCGGGGCTTGAGGGGCGAGGGGGCGGGGCTTGAGGGGCGAGGGGGCGGGGCTTGAGGGGCGAGGGGGCGGGGCTTGAGGGGCGAGGGGGCGGGGCTTGAGGGGCGAGGGGGCGGGGCTTGAGGGGCGAGGGGGCGGGGCTTGAGGGGCGAGGGGGCGGGGCTTGAGGGGCGAGGGGGCGGGGCTTGAGGGGCGAGGGGGCGGGGCTTGAGGGGCGAGGGGGCGGGGCTTGAGGGGCGAGGGGGCGGGGCTTGAGGGGCGAGGGGGCGGGGCTTGAGGGGCGAGGGGGCGGGGCTTGAGGGGCGAGGGGGCGGGGCTTGAGGGGCGAGGGGGCGGGGCTTGAGGGGCGAGGGGGCGGGGCTTGAGGGGCGAGGGGGCGGGGCTTGAGGGGCGAGGGGGCGGGGCTTGAGGGGCGAGGGGGCGGGGCTTGAGGGGCGAGGGGGCGGGGCTTGAGGGGCGAGGGGGCGGGGCTTGAGGGGCGAGGGGGCGGGCTTGAGGGGCGAGGGGGCGGGGCTTGAGGGGCGAGGGGGCGGGGCTTGAGGGGCGAGGGGGCGGGGCTTGAGGGGCGAGGGGGCGGGGCTTGAGGGGCGAGGGGGCGGGGCTTGAGGGGCGAGGGGGCGGGGCTTGAGGGGCGAGGGGGCGGGGCTTGAGGGGCGAGGGGGCGGGGCTTGAGGGGCGAGGGGGCGGGGCTTGAGGGGCGAGGGGGCGGGGCTTGAGGGGCGAGGGGGCGGGGCTTGAGGGGCGAGGGGGCGGGGCTTGAGGGGCGAGGGGGCGGGGCTTGAGGGGCGAGGGGGCGGGGCTTGAGGGGCGAGGGGGCGGGGCTTGAGGGGCGAGGGGGCGGGGCTTGAGGGGCGAGGGGGCGGGGCTTGAGGGGCGAGGGGGCGGGGCTTGAGGGGCGAGGGGGCGGGGCTTGAGGGGCGAGGGGGCGGGGCTTGAGGGGCGAGGGGGCGGGGCTAGAGGGGCGAGGGGGCGGGGCTTGAGGGGCGAGGGGGCGGGGCTAGAGGGGCGAGGGGGCGGGGCTAGAGGGGCGAGGGGGCGGGGCTAGAGGGGCGAGGGGGCGGGGCTTGAGGGGCGAGGGGGCGGGGCTTGAGGGGCGAGGGGGCGGGGCTTGAGGGGCGAGGGGGCGGGGCTTGAGGGGCGAGGGGGCGGGGCTTGAGGGGCGAGGGGGCGGGGCTTGAGGGGCGAGGGGGCGGGGCTTGAGGGGCGAGGGGGCGGGGCTTGAGGGGCGAGGGGGCGGGGCTTGAGGGGCGAGGGGGCGGGGCTTGAGGGGCGAGGGGGCGGGGCTTGAGGGGCGAGGGGGCGGGGCTTGAGGGGCGAGGGGGCGGGGCTTGAGGGGCGAGGGGGCGGGGCTAGAGGGGCGAGGGGGCGGGGCTTGAGGGGCGAGGGGGCGGGGCTAGAGGGGCGAGGGGGCGGGGCTTGAGGGGCGAGGGGGCGGGGCTAGAGGGGCGAGGGGGCGGGGCTTGAGGGGCGAGGGGGCGGGGCTTGAGGGGCGAGGGGGCGGGGCTAGAGGGGCGAGGGGGCGGGGCTAGAGGGGCGAGGGGGCGGGGCTTGAGGGGCGAGGGGGCGGGGCTTGAGGGGCGAGGGGGCGGGGCTTGAGGGGCGAGGGGGCGGGGCTTGAGGGGCGAGGGGGCGGGGCTTGAGGGGCGAGGGGGCGGGGCTTGAGGGGCGAGGGGGCGGGGCTTGAGGGGCGAGGGGGCGGGGCTTGAGGGGCGAGGGGGCGGGGCTTGAGGGGCGAGGGGGCGGGGCTTGAGGGGCGAGGGGGCGGGGCTTGAGGGGCGAGGGGGCGGGGCTTGAGGGGCGAGGGGGCGGGGCTTGAGGGGCGAGGGGGCGGGGCTTGAGGGGCGAGGGGGCGGGGCTTGAGGGGCGAGGGGGCGGGGCTTGAGGGGCGAGGGGGCGGGGCTTGAGGGGCGAGGGGGCGGGGCTTGAGGGGCGAGGGGGCGGGGCTTGAGGGGCGAGGGGCGCGGGGCTAGAGGGGCGAGGGGGCGGGGCTAGAGGGGCGAGGGGGCGGGGCTAGAGGGGCGAGGGGGCGGGGCTAGAGGGGCGAGGGGGCGGGGCTTGAGGGGCGAGGGGGCGGGGCTAGAGGGGCGAGGGGGCGGGGCTTGAGGGGCGAGGGGGCGGGGCTAGAGGGGCGAGGGGGCGGGGCTAGAGGGGCGAGGGGGCGGGGCTAGAGGGGCGAGGGGGCGGGGCTTGAGGGGCGAGGGGGCGGGGCTAGAGGGGCGAGGGGGCGGGGCTAGAGGGGCGAGGGGGCGGGGCTAGAGGGGCGAGGGGGCGGGGCTTGAGGGGCGAGGGGGCGGGGCTTGAGGGGCGAGGGGGCGGGGCTTGAGGGGCGAGGGGGCGGGGCTTGAGGGGCGAGGGGGCGGGGCTAGAGGGGCGAGGGGGCGGGGCTAGAGGGGCGAGGGGGCGGGGCTAGAGGGGCGAGGGGGCGGGGCTAGAGGGGCGAGGGGGCGGGGCTAGAGGGGCGAGGGGGCGGGGCTAGAGGGGCGAGGGGGCGGGGCTTGAGGGGCGAGGGGGCGGGGCTTGAGGGGCGAGGGGGCGGGGCTAGAGGGGCGAGGGGGCGGGGCTAGAGGGGCGAGGGGGCGGGGCTAGAGGGGCGAGGGGGCGGGGCTTGAGGGGCGAGGGGGCGGGGCTTGAGGGGCGAGGGGGCGGGGCTTGAGGGGCGAGGGGGCGGGGCTTGAGGGGCGAGGGGGCGGGGCTTGAGGGGCGAGGGGGCGGGGCTTGAGGGGCGAGGGGGCGGGGCTTGAGGGGCGAGGGGGCGGGGCTAGAGGGGCGAGGGGGCGGGGCTAGAGGGGCGAGGGGGCGGGGCTTGAGGGGCGAGGGGGCGGGGCTTGAGGGGCGAGGGGGCGGGGCTAGAGGGGCGAGGGGGCGGGGCTTGAGGGGCGAGGGGGCGGGGCTAGAGGGGCGAGGGGGCGGGGCTAGAGGGGCGAGGGGGCGGGGCTTGAGGGGCGAGGGGGCGGGGCTTGAGGGGCGAGGGGGCGGGGCTTGAGGGGCGAGGGGGCGGGGCTTGAGGGGCGAGGGGGCGGGGCTTGAGGGGCGAGGGGGCGGGGCTTGAGGGGCGAGGGGGCGGGGCTTGAGGGGCGAGGGGGCGGGGCTAGAGGGGCGAGGGGGCGGGGCTTGAGGGGCGAGGGGCGGGGCTTGAGGGGCGAGGGGGCGGGGCTTGAGGGGCGAGGGGGCGGGGCTTGAGGGGCGAGGGGGCGGGGCTTGAGGGGCGAGGGGGCGGGGCTTGAGGGGCGAGGGGGCGGGGCTAGAGGGGCGAGGGGGCGGGGCTTGAGGGGCGAGGGGGCGGGGCTTGAGGGGCGAGGGGGCGGGGCTTGAGGGGCGAGGGGGCGGGGCTTGAGGGGCGAGGGGGCGGGGCTTGAGGGGCGAGGGGGCGGGGCTTGAGGGGCGAGGGGGCGGGGCTTGAGGGGCGAGGGGGCGGGGCTTGAGGGGCGAGGGGGCGGGGCTTGAGGGGCGAGGGGGCGGGGCTTGAGGGGCGAGGGGGCGGGGCTTGAGGGGCGAGGGGGCGGGGCTTGAGGGGCGAGGGGGCGGGGCTAGAGGGGCGAGGGGGCGGGGCTTGAGGGGCGAGGGGGCGGGGCTTGAGGGGCGAGGGGGCGGGGCTTGAGGGGCGAGGGGGCGGGGCTTGAGGGGCGAGGGGGCGGGGCTAGAGGGGCGAGGGGGCGGGGCTAGAGGGGCGAGGGGGCGGGGCTTGAGGGGCGAGGGGGCGGGGCTTGAGGGGCGAGGGGGCGGGGCTTGAGGGGCGAGGGGGCGGGGCTTGAGGGGCGAGGGGGCGGGGCTAGAGGGGCGAGGGGGCGGGGCTAGAGGGGCGAGGGGGCGGGGCTTGAGGGGCGAGGGGGCGGGGCTAGAGGGGCGAGGGGGCGGGGCTTGAGGGGCGAGGGGGCGGGGCTAGAGGGGCGAGGGGGCGGGGCTTGAGGGGCGAGGGGGCGGGGCTAGAGGGGCGAGGGGGCGGGGCTTGAGGGGCGAGGGGGCGGGGCTTGAGGGGCGAGGGGGCGGGGCTTGAGGGGCGAGGGGGCGGGGCTTGAGGGGCGAGGGGGCGGGGCTTGAGGGGCGAGGGGGCGGGGCTTGAGGGGCGAGGGGGCGGGGCTTGAGGGGCGAGGGGGCGGGGCTTGAGGGGCGAGGGGGCGGGGCTTGAGGGGCGAGGGGGCGGGGCTTGAGGGGCGAGGGGGCGGGGCTTGAGGGGCGAGGGGGCGGGGCTTGAGGGGCGAGGGGGCGGGGCTTGAGGGGCGAGGGGGCGGGGCTTGAGGGGCGAGGGGGCGGGGCTTGAGGGGCGAGGGGGCGGGGCTTGAGGGGCGAGGGGGCGGGGCTTGAGGGGCGAGGGGGCGGGGCTTGAGGGGCGAGGGGGCGGGGCTTGAGGGGCGAGGGGGCGGGGCTTGAGGGGCGAGGGGGCGGGGCTTGAGGGGCGAGGGGGCGGGGCTTGAGGGGCGAGGGGGCGGGGCTTGAGGGGCGAGGGGGCGGGGCTTGAGGGGCGAGGGGGCGGGGCTTGAGGGGCGAGGGGGCGGGGCTTGAGGGGCGAGGGGGCGGGGCTTGAGGGGCGAGGGGGCGGGGCTTAAGGGGCGAGGGGGCGGGGCTTAAGGGGCGAGGGGGCGGGGCTTAAGGGGCGAGGGGGCGGGGCTTAAGGGGCGAGGGGGCGGGGCTTAAGGGGCGAGGGGGCGGGGCTTAAGGGGCGAGGGGGCGGGGCTTAAGGGGCGAGGGGGCGGGGCTTAAGGGGCGAGGGGGCGGGGCTTAAGGGGCGAGGGGGCGGGGCTTAAGGGGCGAGGGGGCGGGGCTTAAGGGGCGAGGGGGCGGGGCTTAAGGGGCGAGGGGGCGGGGCTTAAGGGGCGAGGGGGCGGGGCTTAAGGGGCGAGGGGGCGGGGCTTAAGGGGCGAGGGGGCGGGGCTTAAGGGGCGAGGGGGCGGGGCTTAAGGGGCGAGGGGGCGGGGCTTAAGGGGCGAGGGGGCGGGGCTTAAGGGGCGAGGGGGCGGGGCTTAAGGGGCGAGGGGGCGGGGCTTAAGGGGCGAGGGGGCGGGGCTTAAGGGGCGAGGGGGCGGGGCTTAAGGGGCGAGGGGGCGGGGCTTAAGGGGCGAGGGGGCGGGGCTTAAGGGGCGAGGGGGCGGGGCTTAAGGGGCGAGGGGGCGGGGCTTAAGGGGCGAGGGGGGATTTCTATTGAAATTGGGCCAATATTTTTCCTACTTAGGGGCTGAATTCGGGCCCAAATTTCTGCTGAACTCAGGATTGAATTTCTGCTAGACTTGGCCACAATATCACCTGCACTTTGGCTCAAATTTTTCCTAGATTTGGACTTGAATTTTTGCTGCGCTTGGGCTGGAATTTCTCCTGGACTTGGGCTGCATTTTAGGCTGGAATTTCTCCTGGATCTGGGCCCAAATTTCTCCTGGAGTTCAGGTGGACTATCTCCTGAAACTGAAGTGGAGTTTGGCTGCTCTTAGGCTAAAATTTCTCCTGGAATTGGGCTGCATTTTATGCTGGAATTTCTCCTGGACTTAGGCCTAAATATCTTTTGGAGTTCAGGTGGACTATCTCCTGGACTTGGACTGGAATTTCTGCTGCACTTGGGCTGCAATTTCTCCTGGCTACAGGGGCGAGAAGGTGTGCCTTCAGGGGTGAGGGGGCGTGCTTTCACTTGCGAGGGGGCGTGCCTTAAAGCTGGAGAGATGCAGGCCACAATGCAGGCCAAATTCGAGGTCACTTCCAGGGGAAACCTGGGCTCCAGCGCAGGTCAAATCTGGGATTCCGCGCAGGAGAAATTGGAGGTCACGTGCAGGAGAAATTTCAGGGAGTCCAGCAGAAATTGAAGGTTGCAGTGCAGGAGAAATTTTGGCCAGAGTTCAAGAGAAATTAGAGGGCACGTTGAGGAGAAATTCGGGCTCTACTACAGGGGAAATTTGGGCCAGAATCCAGGGGAAATTCAGACCCAAGTGCACGAGAAATTCTCACCCAAATCCTGGTGAAATTCAGACCCAAGTCCCTATGAAATTCAGGCCCAATTCAGTGGGCCTCATGACATTTCCTCATTCCAGTTAGGGATGAGAGGGAACTAAGACATGCCCTGCCAGCCCTGACCCTTCTGGCAGTCTGGGGAGATCAGCACCAGCTGGGAATGCCAACAAGAGCCTGCCCCAATTAAGGCCAGGCTGGGAGATTGCTTAGGCCTGAAGTCAATTATCTCATGACTCTCTAAATAGAGGGAGGCTCCATGGCTGACCCTTGCTTTCTCCTGGTCTGCAGGGGCTGCACCCAGCATGTCCCTTGGAGTGGGATGGCACTCAGAGCTCCACACCCCCCAGTTTGGGAAAGGAGAGAGCGGTCGACACGGCCTGGGCTGAAAAGCCTCCTGGAGGCTCAGGTCTGCTCCCGTTGAGACATGCTGACATGTGACGGGAAGGCTTGCACCGGGCTCCGGGGGCATTTGAACAGGTACCTTCCTAGCAAGATGCGTATCTCCACAGCCATTTCTGTCTCTGGCAGGGGGGGCATGTGCGTGCAGCTGTGTGCCGGGAACTGTGTTAACCCTTTGCTGGAGTTGCTGTGCTGATGGATGGAGAGTCGGGACCCGCTGGGGAATGGTGTGATCTGACTGTGGGCCAGATGGGAATAGTGTGAAGGGACTTTGTGCAAAACTTGGGGGCAGCATCAGTTCAAAGCCCAAACTCCACAGGTTGTGCTCCTGTCCCCAGTTCCTTAGGCATAAAGCATTAGTCTGGTGTGGGGCCTGCGGTAGACCCAGCCGCAGGTGGATTTCTCTTCGGCGGAGTGCAGAAAAGCGTGGGAATCTGACGTCCCAGGGCAGGAGAGATCTGAGGGACAGATCTTGGCCCTCGTCTTGAGTTTCTACTGGATGTGGGCTGCATTTTAGGCTGGAACTTTTCCTGGAGCTGGGCCCAAAATTCTCCTCCACCTGGACTGGGTTTAGGCAGTAATTTCTCCTGGAATTGGGCCTAATTTTAGGTTGGAAGTACTCCTGGTTTGAGGCCTGACTTTCTCCACCCCCTGCTCTTGAGATTCTCCCGGATGTGGGCTGCATTTTGGCTGCATTTTGGGCTGGAGCTTCTCGTGGTTTGAGGCCTGGCTTGCTCCACCCCCTGCTCTTGAGATTCTCCCGGATGTGGGCTGCATTTTATATGCTTTTTGGCCTCGAGCTTCTCGTGGTTTGAGGCCTGGCTTGCTCTAGCCGCTGCTCTTGGGCTTCCTTTTGGGCTGGAGCATCTCGTGGTTTCAGGCCTGGATTTCTCCACACCTTGCTCTTGAGATTCTCCCGGATGTGGTCTGGATTTTGGCTGCATTTTGGGCTGGAGCTTCTCGTGGTTTGAGGCCTGGCTTGCTCCACTCCCTGCTCTTGACATTCTCCCTGATTTGGGCTGGATTTGTGGTTGCATTTTGGGCTGGAGCTACTCGTGGTTAGAGGCCTGGCTTGCTCCACCCCCTGCTCTTGATATTCTCCTGGATGTGGGCTGCATTTTGGCTGCATTTTGGGCAGGAGCTTCTCGGGGTTTGAGGACTGGCTTGCTCCACCACTTGCTCTTGATATTCTCCCAGATGTGGGCTGGATTTTGGCTGCCTTATGGGCTGGAGCTTCTCGTGGTTTGAGGCTTGGCTTGCTGCAGCCACTGCTCTTGATATTCTCCCACATGTGGCCTGCATTTTGGTTGCCTTTTGGACTGGAAATATCCTTTTTTTGAGACCTGGCTTGCTCCACCCCCTGCTCTTGAGATTCTCCTGGATGTGGGCTGCATTTTGGCTGTCTTTTGGGCTGTAGATTCTCGTGGTTTGAGGCCTGGCTTGCTCCACCCCCTGCTCTTGATATTCTCCCGCATGTGGCCTGCATTTTGGTTGCCTTTTGGGCTGGAAATTTCCGTCTTTTGAGACCTCGCTTGCTCCACCCCCTGCTCTTGAGATTCTCTGGGAGTTGGGCTGGAATTTGGCTGCTTTTTGGGCTGGAGCTTCTCGTGGTTTGAGGCCTGGATTGCTCGACCCCCTACTCTTGATATTCTCTTGGATGTGGGCTGGATTTTGGCTGCCTTTTGGGCTGGAGCTTCTCGTGCTTTGAGGCCTGGCTTGTTCCACCACTTGCTCTTGATATTCTCCCGGATGTGGGCTGGATTTTGGCTGCATTATGGGCTGGAGCTTCTCGTGGTTTGAGTCCTGGCTTGCTCCAACCCCTGCTCTTGATATTATCTTTTATGTGGGCTGGACTATGGCTGCCTTTTAGGCTGGAACTTCTCGTGGTTTGAGGCCTGGCTTGCTCCACCCCCTGCTCTTGAGATTCTCCTGGATGTGGGCTGGATTTTGGCTGCCTTTTGGGCTGGAACTTCTCGTGTTTTGAGGCCTGGCTTGCTCCACCCCCTGCTCTTGATATTCTCCCGGATGTGGGCTGCATTTTTGCTGCCTTTTGGGCTGGAGCTTCTTGTGGTTTGAAGCCTGGCTTGCTCCGCCCCCTGCTCTTGACATTCTCCCGGATGTGGGCTGCATCTTGGCTGCCTTGTGGGCTAGAGCTTCTCGTGGTTTGGGGCGTTCCTTGCTTCAGCCGCTGCTCTTGAGATTCTCCCGGATGTGGGCTGCATTTTTGCTGCCTTTTGGACTGGAGCTTCTCGTGGTTTGAAGCCTGGCTTGCTCCGCCCCTTGCTCTTGATATTCTCCCGGATGTGGGTTGCATTTTTGCTGCCTTTTGGTCTGGAGCTTCTCGTGGTTTGAGGCCTGGCTTGCTCCACCCCCTGCTCTTGAGATTCTCCCGGATGTGGGCTGGATTTTGGCTGCCTTTTGGGCTGGAGCTTCTCGTGGTTTGAGGCCTGCCTTGCTCCACCCCCTGCTCTTGAGATTCTCCCGGATGTGGGCTGCATTTTGGCTGCCTTTTGGGCTGGAGCTTCTCATGGTTTGAGGCCTGGATTGCTCCACCCCCTGCTCTTGAGATTCTCCCGGATGTGGGCTGCCTTTTTGCTGCCTTTTGGGCTGGAGCTTCTCGTGGTTTGAGGCCTGGCTTGCTCCACCCCCTGCTCTTGAGATTCTCCCGGATTTGGGATGGAATTTGGCTTCCTTTTGGGCAGGAGCTTCTCGTGGTTTGAGGCCTGGCTTGCTCCAACCCCTGCTCTTGAGATTCTCCCGGATGTGGGCTGCATTTTGGCTGCCTTTTGGGCTGGAGCTTCTCGTGGTTTGAGGCCTGGCTTGCTCCACCCCCTGCTCTTGAGATTCTCCCGGATGTGGGCTGATTTTGGCTGCCTTTTGGCCTGGAGCTTCTCGTGGTTTGAGGCCTGGCTTGCTCCACCCCCTGCTCTTGATATTCTCCGGGATTTGGGCTGGAGTTTGGCTGCCTTTTGGGCTTTAGCTTTTCGTGGTTTCAGGCCTGGCTTGCTCCACCCCCTGCTCTTGATATTCTCCCGGAGGTGGGCTGCATTTTGGCTGCATTTTGGGCTGGAGCTTCTCGTGGTTTGAGGCCTGGTTTGCTCCACCCCCTGCTCTTGAGATTCTCCCGGATGTGGTCTGTATTTTGGCTGCATTTTGGGCTGGAGCTTCTCGTGGTTTGAGGCCTGGCTTGCTCCATCCCCTGCTCTTGAGATTCTCCCGGATGTGGGCTGCATTTTGGCTGCCTTTTGGGCTGGAGCTTCTCGTGGTTTGAGGCCTGGCTTGCTCCAGCCCCTACTCTTGATATACTCCCAGATATAGGGCTGGATTTTGGCTGCCTTTTGGGCTGGAGCTTCTCGTGGTTTGAGGCCTGGCTTGCTCCACCCCCTGCTCTTGAGATTCTCCCGGATGTGGTCTGCATTTTTCCTTCCGTTTGGGCTGGAGCTTCTCGTGGTTTGAGGCCTGCCTTGCTCCACCCCCTGCTCTTGAGATTCTCCCTGATGTGGGCTGTATTTTGGCTGCCTTTTGGGCTGGAGCTTCTCGTGGTTTGAGGCCTGCCTTGCTCCACCCCCTGCTCCTCATATTCTCCCGGATGTGGGCTGTATTTTGGCTGCCTTTTGGGCTGGAGCTTCTCGTGGTTTGAGGCCTGGCTTGCTCCATCCCCTGCTCTTGAGATTCTCCCGGATGTGGGCTGCATTTTGGCTGCCTTTTGGGCTGGAGCTTCTCGTGGTTTGAGGCCTGGCTTGCTCCAGCCCCTACTCTTGATATACTCCCAGATATAGGGCTGGATTTTGGCTGCCTTTTGGGCTGGAGCTTCTCGTGGTTTGAGGCCTGGCTTGCTCCACCCCCTGCTCTTGAGATTCTCCCGGATGTGGTCTGCATTTTTCCTTCCGTTTGGGCTGGAGCTTCTCGTGGTTTGAGGCCTGCCTTGCTCCACCCCCTGCTCTTGAGATTCTCCCTGATGTGGGCTGTATTTTGGCTGCCTTTTGGGCTGGAGCTTCTCGTGGTTTGAGTCCTGGCTTGCTCCACCCCCTGCTCTTGATATTATCCCGGAGGTGGTCTGCATTTTTCCTGCCGTTTGGGCTGGAGCTTCTTGTGGTTTGAGGCCTGGCTTGCTCCACCCCCTGCTCTTGAGATTCTCCCGGATGTGGGCTGTATTTTTGCTGCATTTTGGGCTGGAGCTTCTCGTGGTTTGAGGCCTGGCTTGCTCCACCCCCTGCTCTTGAGATTGTCCCTTACGTGGGCTGGAATTTGGCTTCCTTTTGGGCTGGAGCTTCTCGTGGTTTGAGTCCTGGCTTGCTCCACCCCCTGCTCTTGATATTATCCCGGAGGTGGTCTGCATTTTTGCTGCCTTTTGGGCTGGAGCTTCTCGTGGTTTGAGGCCTGGCTTGCTCCACCCCCTGCTCTTGAGATTCTCCCGGATGTGGGCTGCATTTTGGCTGCCTTTAGGGCTGGAGCTTCTCGTGGTTTGAGGCCTGGCTTGCTCCACCCCCTTCTCTTGATATTCTCCCGGATGTGATCTGCATTTTGCTGCCTTTTGGGCTGGAGCTTCTCGTGGTTTGAGGCCTGGCTTGCTCCACCCCCTGCTCTTGAGATTCTCCCGGATGTGGGCTGTATTTTGGCTGCCTTTGGGGCTGGATCTTCTCGTGGTTTGAGGCCTGCCTTGCTCCACCCACATCTCTTGATATTCTCCCGGATGTCGGCTGGATTTTGGCTGCCTTTTGGGCTGGAGCTTCTCGTGGTTTGAGGCCTGGCTTGCTCCACCCCCTGCTCTTGAGATTCTCCCGGATTTTGGCTGGAATTTGGCTTCCTTTTGGGCAGGAGCTTCTCGTGGTTTGAGGCCTGGCTTGCTCCACCCCCTGCTCTTGATACTCTTCCGGATGTGGGCTGTATTTTGGCTGGCTGTTGGGCTTTAGCTTCTCGTGGTTTGAGGCCTGGCTTGCTCCACCCCCTGCTCTTGAGATTCTCCCGGATGTGGTCTGCATTTTGGCTGCCTTTTGGGCTGGAGCTTCTCATGGTTGGAGGCCTGGATTGCTCCACCCCCTGCTCTTGATATTCTCCCGGATGTGGTCTGCATTTTTGCTGCTTTTTGGGCTTTAGCTTCTTGTGGTTTGAAGCCTGGCTTGCTCCACCCCCTGCTCTTGAGATTCTCCCGGATGTGGGCTGCATTTTGGCTGCCTTTTGGGCTGGAGCTTCTCATGGTTTGAGGCCTGGCTTGCTCCACCCCCTGCTCTTGAGATTCTCCCGGATGTGGGCTGCATTTTTGGCTGCATTTTGGTCTGGAGCTTCTCGTGGTTTGAGGCCTGGCTTGCTCCGCCCCCTGCTCCTGATATTGTCCCTGATGTGGGCTGGAATTTGGCTTCCTTTTGGGCTGGAGGTTCTTGTGGTTTGAGGCCTGTCTTGCTCCACCCCCTGCTCCTGAGATTCTCCCGGATTTGGGCTGGATTTTGGCTGCCTTTTGGGCTGGAGCTTCTCGTGGTTTGGGGCCTGGCTTGCTCCACCCCCTGCTCTTGAGATTCTCCCAGATGTGGGCTGGAATTTGGCTGCCTTTTGGGCTGGAGCTCTTCGTGGTTTGAGGCCTGGCTTGCTCCACCCCCTGCTCTTGAGATTCTCCCTGATGTGGGCTGGATTTTGGCTGATTCTTGGGCTGGAGCTTCTCGTGGTTTGAGGCCTGGCTTGCTCCAAACCCTCCTCTTGAAATTCTCCCAGATGTGGGCTGGATTTTGGCTGCCTTGTGGGCTGGAGCTTCTCGTGGTTTCAGGCCTGGCTTGCTCCACCCCCTGCTCTTGAGATTCTCCCGGATGTGGGCTGGATTTTGGCTGCCTTGTGGGCTGGAGCTTCTCGTGGTTTGAGGCCTGGCTTGATCCACCCCTGCTCTTGATATTCTCCAGGATGTGGGCTGCATTTTGGCTGCCTTTTGGGCTGGAGCTTCTCATGGTTGGAGGCCTGGCTTGCTCCACACCTTGCTCTTGATATTCTCCCGGATGTGGTCTGTATTTTTGCTGCTTTTTGGGCTTTAGCTTCTTGTGGTTTGAAGCCTGGCTTGCTCCACCCCCTGCTCTTGAGATTCTCCCGGATGTGGGCTGCATTTTGGCTGCCTTTTGGGCTGGAGCTTCTCGTGGTTTGGGGCCTGGCTTGCTCCACCCCCTGCTCTTGAGATTCTCCCGGATGTGGGCTGCATTTTGGCTGCATTTTGGGCTGGAGCTTCTCGTGGTTTGAGGCCTGCCTTGCTCCACCCCCTGCTCCTCATATTCTCCCGGATGTGGGCTGCATTTTGGCTGCCTTTTGGGCTGGAGCTTCTCGTGGTTTGAGGCCTGGCTTGCTCCACCCCCTGCTCTTGAGATTCTCCCGGATGTCGGCTGGATTTTGGCTGCCTTTTGGGCAGGAGCTTCTCGTGGTTTGAGGCCTGGCTTGCTCCACCCCCTGCTCTTGAGATTCTCCCGGATGTGGGCTGCATTTTGGCTGCCTTTTGGGCTGGAGCTTCTCGTGGTTTGAGGCCTGGCTTGCTCCACCCCCTGCGCTTGAGATTCTCCCGGATGTGGGCTGCATTTTGGCTGCCTTTTGGGCTGGAGCTTCTCATGGTTTGAGGCCTGGCTTGCTCCAGCCCCTACTCTTGATATTCTCCCAGATATAGGGCTGGATTTTGGCTGCCTTTTGGGCTGGAGCTTCTCGTGGTTTGAGGCCTGGCTTGCTCCACCCCCTGCTCTTGATATTCTCCCGGAGGTGGTCTGCATTTTTCCTGCCGTTTGGGCTGGAGCTTCTTGTGGTTTGAGGCCTGGCTTGCTCCACCCCCTGCTCTTGATATTGTCCCTGACGTGGGCTGGATTTTGGCTGCCTTTTGGCCTGGAGCTTCTTGTGGTTTGAGGCCTGGCATGCTCCACCCCCTGCTCTTGATATTCTCCCGCATGTGGGCTGCATTTTGCTGCATTTTGGGCTGGAGCTTCTCGTGGTTTGAGGCCTGGCTTGCTCCACCCCCTGCTCTTGAGATTCTCCCGGATGTGGGCTGTATTTTGGCTGCCTTTGGGGCTGGATCTTCTCGTGGTTTGAGGCCTGGCTTGCTCCACCCCCTGCTCTTGATATTCTCCCTGATGTGGGCTGTATTTTGGCTGCATTTTGGGCTGGAGCTTCTCGTGGTTTGAGGCCTGGCTTGCTCCACCCCCTGCTCTTGAGATTCTCCCGGATGTGGCCTGCATTTTGGCTGTATTTTGGGCTGGAGCTTCTCGTGGTTTGGGGCCTGGCTTGCTCCAACCCCTGCTCTTGAGATTCTCCCGGATGTGGGCTGGAATTTGGCTGCCTTTTGGGCTGGAGCTTCTCGTGGTGAGGCCTGGCTTGCTCCACCCCCTGCTCTTGAGATTCTCCCGGATGTGGGCTACATTTTGGCTGCCTTTTGGGCTGGAGCTTCTCATGGTTGGAGGCCTGGCTTGCTCCACCCCCTGCTCTTCAGATTCTCCCGGATGTGGGCTGCATTTTGGCTGCCTTTTGGGCTGGAGCTTCTCATGGTTGGAGGCCTGGCTTGCTCCACCCCCTGCTCTTGATATTCTCCCAGATATAGGGCTGGATTTTGGCTGCCTTTTGGGCTGGAGCTTCTCGTGGTTTGAGGCCTGCCTTGCTCCACCCCCTGCTCTTGAGATTCTCCCGGATGTGGTCTGCATTTTTCCTGCCGTTTGGGCTGGAGCTTCTCATGGTTGGAGGCCTGGCTTGCTCCACCCCCTGCTCTTGATATTCTCCCGGATGTGGTCTGCATTTTTGCTGCTTTTTGGGCTGGAGCTCCTCGTGGTTTGAGGCCTGTCTTGCTCCACCCCCTGCTCTTGAGATTCTCCCGGATGTGGGCTGTATTTTGGCTGCCTTTGGGGCTGGATCTTCTCGTGGTTGGAGGCCTGGCTTGCTCCACCCCCTGCTCTTAAGATTCTCCCGGATGTGGGCTGGATTTTGGCTTCATTTTGGGCTGGAGCTCCTCGTGGTTTGAGGCCTGTCTTGCTCCACCCCCTGCTCTTGAGATTCTCCCGGATGTGGGCTGTATTTTGGCTGCCTTTGGGGCTGGATCTTCTCGTGGTTTGAGGCCTGGCTTGCTCCACCCCCTGCTCTTGATATTCTCCCTGATGTGGGCTGCATTTTGGCTGCCTTTTGGGCTGGAGCTTCTCATGGTTGGAGGCCTGGCTTGCTCCACCCCCTGCTCTTGATATTCTCCCGCATGTCGGCTGGATTTTGGCTGCCTTTTGGGCTGGAGCTTCTCGTGGTTTGAGGCCTGCCTTGCTCCACCCCCTGCTCTTGATACTCTTCCGGATGTGGGCTGTATTTTGGCTGCATTTTGGGCTGGAGCTTCTCGTGGTTTGGGGCCTGGCTTGCTCCACCCCCTGCTCTTGAGATTCTCCCGGATGTGGGCTGGAATTTGGCTGCCTTTTGGGCTGGAGCTTCTCGTGGTGAGGCCTGGCTTGCTCCACCCCCTGCTCTTGAGATTCTCCCGGATGTGGGCTGCATTTTGGCTGCCTTTTGGGCTGGAGCTTCTCGTGGTTTGAGGCCTGGCTTGCTCCACCCCCTGCTCTTGAGATTCTCCCGGATGTGGCCTGCATTTTGGCTGTATTTTGGGCTGGAGCTTCTCGTGGTTTGGGGCCTGGCTTGCTCCACCCCCTGCTCTTGAGATTCTCCCGGATGTGGGCTGCATTTTGGCTGCCTTTTGGGCTGGAGCTTCTCGTGGTGAGGCCTGGCTTGCTCCACCCCCTGCTCTTGAGATTCTCCCGGATGTGGGCTGCATTTTGGCTGCCTTTTGGGCTGGAGCTTCTCGTGGTTTGAGGCCTGGCTTGCTCCACCCCCTGCTCTTGAGATTCTCCGGGAGTTGGGCTGGAGTTTGGCTGCCTTTTGGGCTTTAGCTTTTCGTGGTTTCAGGCCTGGCTTGCTCCACCCCCTGCTCTTGAGATTCTCCTGGATGTGGGCTGCATTTTGGCTGCCTTTTGGGCTGGAGCTTCTCATGGTTGGAGGCCTGGCTTGCTCCACCCCCTTCTCTTGATATTCTCCCGGATGTGGTCTGCATTTTTGCTGCCTTTTGGGCTAGAGCTTCTCGTGGTTTGAGGCCTGGCTTGCTCCACCCCCTACTCTTGATATTCTCCCAGATATAGGGCTGGATTTTGGCTGCCTTTTGGGCTGGAGCTTCTCGTGGTTTGAGGCCTGCCTTGCTCCACCCCCTGCTCTTGAGATTCTCCCGGATGTGGTCTGCATTTTTGCTGCTTTTTGGGCTTTAGCTTCTTGTGGTTTGAAGCCTGGTTTGCTCCACCCCCTGCTCTTGAGATTCTCCCGGATGTGGGCTGGATTTTGGCTGACTTTTGGGCTGGAGCTTCTCATGGTTTGAGGCCTGCCTTCCTCCACCCCCTGCTCTTAAGATTCTCCCGGATGTGGGCTGCATTTTGGCTGCCTTTTGGGCTGGAGCTTCTCGTGGTTTGAGGCCTGGCTTGCTCCACCCCCTGCTCTTGAGATTCTCCCGGAGGTGGGCTGCATTTTTGGCTGCATTTTGGTCTGGAGCTTCTCGTGGTTTGAGGCCTGGCTTGCTCCGCCCCCTGCTCCTGATATTGTCCCGGATGTGGGCTGGAATTTGGCTTCATTTTGGGCTGGAGCTCCTCGTGGTTTGAGGCCTGTCTTGCTCCACCCCCTGCTCTTGAGATACTCCCGGATGTGGGCTGTATTTTGGCTGCCTTTGGGGCTGGATCTTCTCGCGGTTTGAGGCCTGGCTTGCTCCACCCCCTGCTCTTGATATTCTCCCTGATGTGGGCTGCATTTTGGCTGCCTTTTGGGCTGGAGCTTCTCATGGTTGGAGGCCTGGCTTGCTCCACCCCCTGCCCTTGAGATTCTCCCGGATGTGGGCTGTATTTTGGCTGCCTTTGTGGCTGGATCTTCTCGTGGTTTGAAGCCTGGCTTTCTCCACAGCCTGCTCTTGAGATTCTCCCGGATGTGGGCTGGAATTTGGCTGCCTTTTGGGCTGGAGCTTCTCGTGGTTTGAGGCCTTGCTTGCTCCACCCACTGCTCTTGATATTCTCCCAGATGTCGGCTGGATTTTGGCTGCCTTTTGGGCTGGAGCTTCTCGTGGTTTGAGGCCTGCCTTGCTCCACCCCCTGCTCTTGAGATTCTCCTAGATTTTGGCTGGAATTTGGCTTCCTTTTGGGCTGGAGCTTCTCGTGGTTTGAGGCCTGGCTTGCTCCACCCCCTGCTCTTGAGATTCTCCCGGATGTGGCCTGCATTTTGGCTGTATTTTGGGCTGGAGCTTCTCGTGGTTTGGGGCCTGGCTTGCTCCACCCCCTGCTCTTGAGATTCTCCCGGATGTGGGCTGGAATTTGGCTGCCTTTTGGGCTGGAGCTTCTCGTGGTGAGGCCTGGCTTGCTCCACCCCCTGCTCTTGAGATTCTCCCGGATGTGGGCTGCATTTTGGCTGCCTTTTGGGCTGGAGCTTCTCGTGGTTTGAGGCCTGGCTTGCTCCACCCCCTGCTCTTGATATTCTCCGGGAGTTGGGCTGGAGTTTGGCTCCCTTTTGGGCTTTAGATTTTCGTGGTTTGAGGCCTGGCTTGCTCCACCCCCTGCTCTTGAGATTCTCCCGGATGTGGTCTGTAATTTGGCTGCATTTTGGGCTGGAGCTTCTCGTGCTTTGAGGCCTGGCTTGCTCCACCCACTTCTCTTGAGATTCTCCCGGATGTGGTCTGTATTTTGGCTGCATTTTGGGCTGGAGCCTCTCGTGGTTTGAGGCCTGCCTTGCTCCACCCCCTGCTCTTGAGATTCTCCCGGATGTGGGCTGGAATTTGGCTGCCTTTTGGGCTGGAGCTTCTCGTGGTTTCAGGCCTGGCTTGCTCCACCCCCTGCTCTTGATATTCTCCTGGATGTGGGCTGCATTTTGGCTGCCTTTT
Organism: Rhynochetos jubatus; assembly: GCA_027574665.1. Lineage (NCBI taxonomy): Eukaryota > Metazoa > Chordata > Aves > Eurypygiformes > Rhynochetidae > Rhynochetos > Rhynochetos jubatus. The sequence continues at coordinate 1,054,270 of JAQBHY010000095.1, read as the reverse complement.
GGGCTGGAGCTTCTCATGGTTGGAGGCCTGGCTTGCTCCACCCCCTGCTCTTGATATTCTCCCGGATGTGGTCTGCATTTTTGCTGCCTTTTGGGCTGGAGCTTCTCGTGGTTTGAGGCCTGGCTTGCTCCACCCTCTGCCTTTGATATTCTCCCAGATATAGGGCTGGATTTTGGCTGCCTTTTGGGCTGGAGCTTCTCGTGGTTTGAGGCCTGGCTTGCTCCACCCCCTGCTCTTGATATTCTCCCGGATGTGGTCTGCATTTTTGCTGCTTTTTGGGCTTTAGCTTCTTGTGGTTTGAAGCCTGGTTTGCTCCACCCCCTGCTCTTCAGATTCTCCCGGATGTGGGCTGGATTTTGGCTGACTTTTGGGCTGGAGCTTCTCATGGTTTGAGGCCTGCCTTGCTCCACCCCCTGCTCTTGATATTCTCCCTGTGTTGGCTGCATTTTGGCTGCCTTTTGGGCTGGAGCTTCTCATGGTTGGAGGCCTGGCTTGCTCCACCCCCTGCTCTTGAGATTCTCCCGGATGTGGGCTGTATTTTGGCTGCCTTTGGGGCTGGATCTTCTCGTGGTTTGAAGCCTGGCTTTCTCCACAGCCTGCTCTTGATATTCTCCCGGATGTGGGCTGGAATTTGGCTGCCTTTTGGGCTGGAGCTTCTCGTGGTTTGAGACCTTGCTTGCTCCACCCACTGCTCTTGATATTCTCCCAGATGTCGGCTGGATTTTGGCTGCCTTTTGGGCTGGAGCTTCTCGTGGTTTGAGGCCTGCCTTGCTCCACCCCCTGCTCTTGAGATTCTCCTGGATTTTGGCTGGAATTTGGCTTCCTTTTGGGCAGGAGCTTCTCGTGGTTTGAGGCCTGGCTTGCTCCACCCCCTGCTCTTGATACTCTTCCGGATGTGGGCTGTATTTTGGCTGCATTTTGGGCTGGAGCTTCTCGTGGTTTGAGGCCTGGCTTGCTCCACCCCCTGCTCTTGAGATTCTCCCGGATGTGGCCTGCATTTTGGCTGCATTTTGGGCTGGAGCTTCTCGTGGTTTGGGGCCTGGCTTGCTCCACCCCCTGCTCTTGAGATTCTCCCGGATGTGGGCTGGAATTTGGCTGCCTTTTGGGCTGGAGCTTCTCGTGGTGAGGCCTGGCTTGCTCCACCCCCTGCTCTTGAGATTCTCCCGGATGTGGTCTGCATTTTTGCTGCCTTTTGGGCTGGAGCTTCTCGTGGTTTGAGGCCTGGCTTGCTCCACCCTCTGCCTTTGATATTCTCCCAGATATAGGGCTGGATTTTGGCTGCCTTTTGGGCTGGAGCTTCTCGTGGTTTGAGGCCTGGCTTGCTCCACCCCCTGCTCTTGATATTCTCCCGGATGTGGTCTGCATTTTTGCTGCTTTTTGGGCTTTAGCTTCTTGTGGTTTGAAGCCTGGTTTGCTCCACCCCCTGCTCTTCAGATTCTCCCGGATGTGGGCTGGATTTTGGCTGACTTTTGGGCTGGAGCTTCTCATGGTTTGAGGCCTGCCTTGCTCCACCCCCTGCTCTTGATATTCTCCCTGTGTTGGCTGCATTTTGGCTGCCTTTTGGGCTGGAGCTTCTCATGGTTGGAGGCCTGGCTTGCTCCACCCCCTGCTCTTGAGATTCTCCCGGATGTGGGCTGTATTTTGGCTGCCTTTGGGGCTGGATCTTCTCGTGGTTTGAAGCCTGGCTTTCTCCACAGCCTGCTCTTGATATTCTCCCGGATGTGGGCTGGAATTTGGCTGCCTTTTGGGCTGGAGCTTCTCGTGGTTTGAGACCTTGCTTGCTCCACCCACTGCTCTTGATATTCTCCCAGATGTCGGCTGGATTTTGGCTGCCTTTTGGGCTGGAGCTTCTCGTGGTTTGAGGCCTGCCTTGCTCCACCCCCTGCTCTTGAGATTCTCCTGGATTTTGGCTGGAATTTGGCTTCCTTTTGGGCAGGAGCTTCTCGTGGTTTGAGGCCTGGCTTGCTCCACCCCCTGCTCTTGATACTCTTCCGGATGTGGGCTGTATTTTGGCTGCATTTTGGGCTGGAGCTTCTCGTGGTTTGAGGCCTGGCTTGCTCCACCCCCTGCTCTTGAGATTCTCCCGGATGTGGCCTGCATTTTGGCTGCATTTTGGGCTGGAGCTTCTCGTGGTTTGGGGCCTGGCTTGCTCCACCCCCTGCTCTTGAGATTCTCCCGGATGTGGGCTGGAATTTGGCTGCCTTTTGGGCTGGAGCTTCTCGTGGTGAGGCCTGGCTTGCTCCACCCCCTGCTCTTGAGATTCTCCCAGATGTGGGCTGCATTTTGGCTGCCTTTTGGGCTGGAGCTTCTCGTGGTTTGAGGCCTGGCTTGCTCCACCCCCTGCTCTTGATATTCTCCGGGAGTTGGGCTGGAGTTTGGCTCCATTTTGGGCTTTAGATTTTCGTGGTTTGAGGCCTGGCTTGCTCCACCCCCTGCTCTTGAGATTCTCCCGGATGTGGTCTGTAATTTGGCTGCATTTTGGGCTGGAGCTTCTCGTGCTTTGAGGCCTGGCTTGCTCCACCCACTTCTCTTGAGATTCTCCCGGATGTGGTCTGTATTTTGGCTGCATTTTGGGCTGGAGCCTCTCGTGGTTTGAGGCCTGCCTTGCTCCATCCCCTGCTCTTGAGATTCTCCCGGATGTGGGCTGCATTTTGGCTGCCTTTTGGGCTGGAGCTTCTCGTGGTTTGAGGCCTGGCTTGCTCCAGCCCCTACTCTTGATATTCTCCCAGATATAGGGCTGGATTTTGGCTGCCTTTTGGGCTGGAGCTTCTCGTGGTTTGAGGCCTGCCTTGCTCCACCCCCTGCTCTTGAGATTCTCCCGGATGTGGTCTGCATTTTTGCTGCCTTTTGGGCTGGAGCTTCTTGTGGTTTGAAGCCTGGTTTGCTCCACCCCCTGCTCTTGAGATTCTCCCGCATGTGGGCTGGATTTTGGCTGCATTTTGGGCTGGAGCTTCTCGTGGTTTGAGGCCTGGCTTGCTCCACCCCCTGCTCTTGAGATTCTCCTGGATATGGGCTGCATTTTTGGCTGCATTTTGGTCTGGAGCTTGTCGTGGTTTGAGGCCTGGCTTGCTCCGCCCCCTGCTCCTGATATTGTCCCTGATGTGGGCTGGAATTTGGCTTCCTTTTGGGCTGGAGCTTCTCGTGGTTTGAGGCCTGCCTTGCTCCACCCCCTGCTCCTGATATTCTCCCGGATGTGGGCTGGATTTTGGCTGCCTTTTGGGCTGGAGCTTCTCGTGGTTTGAGGCCTGCCTTGCTCCACCCCCTGCTCCTGATATTCTCCCGGATGTGGGCTGGATTTTGGCTGCCTTTTGGGCTGGAGCTTTTCGCGGTTTGAGGCCTGGCTTGCTCCACCCCCTGCTCTTGAGATTCTCCCGGATGTGGGCTGGATTTTGGCTGCCTTTTGGGCTGGAGCTTCTCGTGGTTTGAGGCCTGGCTTGCTCCAACCCCTGCTCTTGATATGCAGCCCATATCCAGGAGAATTTTTGGCTGCATTTTGGGCTGGAGCTTCTCGTGGTTTGAGGCCTGGCTTGCTCCGCCCCCTGCTCTTGATATTGTCCCTGATGTGGGCTGGAATTTGGCTTCATTTTGGGCTGGAGCTTCTCGTGGTTTGAGGCCTGTCTTGCTCCACCCCCTGCTCTTGAGATTCTCCCGGATGTGGCCTGCATTTTGGCTGTATTTTCGGCTGGAGCTTCTCGTGGTGAGGCCTGGCTTGCTCCACCCCCTGCTCTTGAGATTCTCCCGGATGTGGGCTGGATTTTGGCTGCCTTTTGGGCTGGAGCTTCTCGTGGTTTGGGGCCTGGCTTGCTCCAAACCCTGCTCTTGAGATTCTCCCAGATGTGGGCTGGATTTTGGCTGCCTTTTGGGCTGGAGCTTCTCGTGGTTTGAGGCCTGGCTTGCTCCAAACCCTGCTCTTGAGATTCTCCCAGATGTGGGCTGGATTTTGGCTGCCTTGTGGGCTGGAGCTTCTCGTGGTTTGAGGCCTGGCTTGCTCCGCCCCCTGCTCCTGATGTTGTCCCTGATGTGGTCTGGAATTTGGCTTCCTTTTGGGCTGGAGCTCCTGGTGGTTTGAGGCCTGTCTTGCTCCACCCCCTGCTCTTGAGATTCTCCCGGATGTGGGCTGTATTTTGGCTGCCTTTTGGGCTGGAGCTTCTCGTGGTTTGAGGCCTGGCTTGCTCCACCCCCTGCTCTTGATATTCTCCCTGATGTGGGCTGCATTTTGGCTGCCTTTTGGGCTGGAGCTTCTCATGGTTGGAGGCCTGGCTTGCTCCACCCCCTGCTCTTCAGATTCTCCCGGATGTGGTCTGCATTTTTGCTGCCTTTTGGGCTGGAGCTTCTCGTGGTTTGAGGCCTTGCTTCCTCCACCCCCTGCTCTTGATATTCTCCCGGATGTCGGCTGGATTTTGGCTGCCTTTTGGGCTGGAGCTTCTCGTGGTTTGAGGCCTGCCTTGCTCCACCCCCTGCTCTTGAGATTCTCCTGGATTTTGGCTGGAATTTGGCTTCCTTTTGGGCTGGAGCTTCTCGTGGTTTGAGGCCTGGCTTGCTCCACCCCCTGCTCTTGAGATTCTCCCAGATGTGGGCTGGAATTTGGCTGCATTTTGGGCTGGAGCTTCTCGTGGTTTGAGGCCTGGCTTGCTCCATCCCCTGCTCTTGAGATTCTCCCGGATGTGGGCTGCATTTTGGCTGCCTTTTGGGCTGGAGCTTCTCGTGGTTTGAGGCCTGCCTTGCTCCACCCCCTGCTCTTGAGATTCTCCTGGATTTTGGCTGGAATTTGGCTTCCTTTTGGGCAGGAGCTTCTCGTGGTTTGAGGCCTGGCTTGCTCCACCCCCTGCTCTTGAGATTGTCCCTGATGTGGGCTGGAATTTGGCTGCCTTTTGGGCTGGAGCTTCTCGTGGTTTGAGGCCTGGCTTGCTCCAACCCCTGCTCTTGAGATTCTCCCGGATGTGGGCTGGAATTTGGCTTCCTGTTGGGCTGGAGCTTCTCGTGGTTTGAGGCCTGGCTTGCTCCACCCCCTGCTCTTGAGATTCTCCCGGATGTGGGCTGGATTTTGGCTGCATTTTGGTCTGGAGCTTCTCGTGGTTTGAGGCCTGGCTTGCTCCACCCCCTGCTCTTGATATTCTCCCGGATGTGGTCTGCATTTTTGCTGCCTTTTGGGCTTTAGCTTCTTGTGGTTTGAAGCCTGGTTTGCTCCACCCCCTGCTCTTGAGATTCTCCCGGATGTGGTCTGCATTTTGGCTGCCTTTTTGGCTGGAGCTTCTCATGGTTTGAGGCCTCCCTTGCTCCACCCCCTGCTCTTGAGATTCTCCCAGATGTGGGCTGCATTTTGGCTGCATTTTGGGCTGGAGCTTCTCGTGGTTTGAGGCCTGGCTTGCTCCACCCCCTGCTCTTGATATTCTCCTGGATATGGGCTGCATTTTTGTCTGCATTTTGGGCTGGAGCTCCTCGTGGTTTGAGGCCTGTCTTGCTCCACCCGCTGCTCTTGAGATTCTCCCGGATGTGGCCTGCATTTTGGCTGCATTTTGGGCTGGAGCTTTTTGCGGTTTGAGGCCTGGCTTGCTCCACCCCCTGCTCCTGAGATTCTCCCAGATGTGGGCTGGATTTTGGCTGATTCTTGGGCTGGAGCTTCTCGTGGTTTGAGGCCTGGCTTGCTCCAAATCCTTCTATTGAAATTCTCCCAGATGTGGGCTGGATTTTGGCTGCCTTGTGGGCTGGAGCTTCTCGTGGTTTCAGGCCTGGCTTGATCCACCCCTGCTCTTGATATTCTGCAGGATATGGGCTGCATTTTGGCTTCCTTTTGGGCTGGAGCTTCTCGTGGTTTGAGGCCTGCCTTGCTCCACCCCCTGCTCTTAAGATTTTCCCGGATGTGGTCTACATTTTTCCTGCCGTTTGGGCTGGAGCTTCTCATGGTTGGAGGCCTGGCTTGCTCCACCCCCTGCTCTTGATATTCTCCCGGATGTGGTCTGCATTTTTGCTGCTTTTTGGGCTTTAGCTTCTTGTGGTTTGAAGCCTGGTTTGGTCCACCCCCTGCTCTTGAGATTCTCCCGGATGTGGGCTGGATTTTGGCTGCCTTTTGGGCTGGAGCTTCTCGTGGTTTGAGGCCTGGCTTGCTCCACCCCCTGCTCTTGAGATTCTCCTGGATATGGGCTGCATTTTTGGCTGCCTTTTGGTCTGGAGCTTCTCGTGGTTTGAGGCCTGGCTTGCTCCGCCCCCTGCTCCTGATATTGTCCCTGATCTGGGCTGGAATTTGGCTTCCTTTTGGGCTGGAGGTCCTCGTGGTTTGAGGCCTGTCTTGCTCCACCCCCTGCTCTTGAGATTCTCCCGGAGGTGGGCTGTATTTTGGCTGCCTTTGGGGCTGGATCTTCTCGTGGTTTGAGGCCTGGCTTGCTCCACCCCCTGCTCTTGATATTCTCCCTGATGTGGGCTGCATTTTGGCTGCCTTTTGGGCTGGAGCTTCTCATGGTTGGAGGCCTGGCTTGCTCCACCCCCTGCTCTTCAGATTCTCCCAGATGTGGTCTGCATTTTTGCTGCCTTTTGGGCTGGAGCTTCTCGTGGTTTGAGGCCTTGCTTGCTCCACCCACTGCTCTTGATATTCTCCCGGATGTCGGCTGGATTTTGGCTGCCTTTTGGGCTGGAGCTTCTCGTGGTTTGAGGCCTGCCTTGCTCCACCCCCTGCTCTTGAGATTCTCCCGGATGTGGGCTGGAATTTGGCTTCCTGTTGGGCTGGAGCTTCTCGTGGTTTGAGGCCTGGCTTGCTACACCCCCTGCTCTTGAGATTCTCCCGGATGTGGTCTGCATTTTTCCTGCCGTTTGGGCTGGAGCTTCTCATGGTTGGAGGCCTGGCTTGCTCCACCCCCTGCTCTTGATATTCTCCCGGATGTGGTCTGCATTTTTGCTGCTTTTTGGGCTTTAGCTTCTTGTGGTTTGAAGCCTGGTTTGCTCCACCCCCTGCTCTTGAGATTCTCCCGGATGTGGGCTGCATTTTGGCTGCATTTTGGTCTGGAACTTCTCGTGGTTTGAGGCCTGGCTTGCTCCACCCCCTGCTCTTGAGATTCTCCCTTATGTGGGCTGCATTTTTCCTGCCGTTTGGGCTGGAGCTTCTCATGGTTGGAGGCCTGGCTTGCTCCACCCCCTGCTCTTGAGATTCTCCCGGATGTGGGCTGGATTTTGGCTGCATTTTGGGCTGGAGCTTCTCGTGGTTTGAGGCCTGGCTTGCTCCACCCCCTGCTCTTGAGATTCTCCTGGATATGGGCTGCATTTTTGGCTGCATTTTGGTCTGGAGCTTCTCGTGGTTTGAGGCCTGGCTTGCTCCGCCCCCTGCTCCTGATATTGTCCCTGATGTGGGCTGGAATTTGGCTTCATTTTGGGCTGGAGCTCCTCGTGGTTTGAGGCCTGTCTTGCTCCACCCGCTGCTCTTGAGATTCTCCCGGATGTGGCCTGCATTTTGGCTGCCTTTTGGGCTGGAGCTTTTCGCGGTTTGAGGCCTGGCTTGCTCCACCCCCTGCTCCTGAGATTCTCCCAGATGTGGGCTGGATTTTGGCTGATTCTTGGGCTGGAGCTTCTCGTGGTTTGAGGCCTGGCTTGCTCCAAATCCTGCTATTGAAATTCTCCCAGATATAGGGCTGCATTTTGGCTGACTTGTGGGCTGGAGCTTCTCGTGGTTTCAGGCCTGGCTTGATCCACCCCTGCTCTTGATATTCTGCAGGATATGGGCTGCATTTTGGCTTCCTTTTGGGCTGGAGCTCCTCGTGGTTTGAGGCCTGTCTTGCTCCACCCCCTGCTCTTGAGATTCTCCCGGATGTGGGCTGTATTTTGGCTGCCTTTGGGGCTGGATCTTCTCGTGGTTTGAGGCCTGGCTTGCTCCACCCCCTGCTCTTGATATTCTCCCTGATGTGGGCTGCATTTTGGCTCCCTTTTGGGCTGGAGCTTCTCATGGTTGGAGGCCTGGCTTGCTCCACCCCCTGCTCTTGAGATTCTCCCGGATGTGGTCTGCATTTTTGCTGCCTTTTGGGCTGGAGCTTCTCGTGGTTTGAGGCCTTGCTTGCTCCACCCACTGCTCTTGATATTCTCCCGGATGTCGGCTGGATTTTGGCTGCCTTTTGGGCTGGAGCTTCTCATGGTTTGAGGCCTGGCTTGCTCCACCCCCTGCTCTTGAGATTCTCCTGGATTTTGGCTGGAATTTGGCTTCCTTTTGGGCTGGAGGTTCTCGTGGTTTGAGGCCTGGCTTGCTCCACCCCCTGCTCTTGAGATTCTCCCGGATGTGGGCTGGATTTTGGCTACATTTTGGGCTGGAGCATCTCATAGATTGAGGCCTGGCTTGCTCCAACCCCTGCTCTTGAGATTCTCCCGGATGTGGGCTGGAATTTGGCTTCATGTTGGGCTGGAGCTTCTCGTGGTTTGAGGCCTGGCTTGCTCCACCCCCTGCTCTTGAGATTCTCCCAGATGTGGGCTGGAATTTGGCTGCATTTTGGGCTGGAGCTTCTCGTGGTTTGAGGCCTGGCTTGCTCCACCCCCTGCTCTTGAGATTCTCCCGGATGTGGGCTGCATTTTGGCTGCATTTTGGGCTGGAGCTTCTCGTGGTTTGAGGCCTGGCTTGCTCCACCCCCTGCTCCTGATATTGTCCCTGATGTGGGCTGGAATTTGGCTGCCTTTTGGGCTGGAGCTTTTCGCGGTTTGAGGCCTGGCTTGCTCCACCCCCTGCTCTTGATATTGTCCCTGATGTGGGCTGGAATTTGGCTGCCTTTTGGGCTGGAGCTCCTCGTGGTTTGAGGCCTGGCTTGCTCCACCCCCTGCTCTTGAGATTCTCCCGGATGTGGCCTGCATTTTGGCTGTATTTTGGGCTGGAGCTTCTCGTGGTTTGGGGCCTGGCATGCTCCACCCCCTGCTCTTGAGATTCTCCCGGATGTGGGCTGCATTTTGGCTGCCTTTTGGGCTGGAGCTTCTCGTGGTTTGAGGCCTGGCTTGCTCCACCCCCTGCTCTTGATATTCTCCGGGAGTTGGGCTGGAGCTTGGCTCCCTTTTGGGCTTTAGCTTTTCGTGGTTTCAGGCCTGGCTTTCTCCACCCCCTGCTCTTGAGATTCTCCCGGATGTGGTCTGTATTTTGGCTGCATTTTGGGCTGGAGCTTCTCGTGGTCTGAGGCCTGGCTTGCTCCACCCCCTGCTCTTGAGATTCTCCCGCATGTGGGCTGCATTTTGGCTGCCTTTTGGGCTGGAGCTTCTCGTGGTTTGAGGCCTGGCTTGCTCCAGCCCCTACTCTTGATATTCTCCCAGATATAGGGCTGGATTTTGGCTGCCTTTTGGGCTGGAGCTTCTCGTGGTTTGAGGCCTGGCTTGCTCCACCCCCTGCTCTTGAGATTCTCCCGGAGGTGGTCTGCATTTTTGCTGCTTTTTGGGCTTTAGCTTCTTGTGCTTTGAAGCCTGGTTTGCTCCACCCCCTGCTCTTGAGATTCTCCCGGATGTGGGCTGCATTTTGGCTGCATTTTGGGCTGTAGCTTCTCATGGTTTGAGGCCTGCCTTGCTCCACCCCCTGCTCTTGAGATTCTCCCGGATGTGGGCTGGATTTTGGCTGCATTTTGGGCTGGAGCTTCTCGTGGTTTGAGGCCTGCCTTGCTCCATCCCCTGCTCTTGAGATTCTCCCGGATGTGGGCTGCATTTTGGCTGCATTTTGGGCTGGAGCTTCTCGTGGTTTGAGGCCTGGCTTGCTCCACTCCCTGCTCTTGAGATTCTCCCAGATGTGGGCTAGAATTTGGCTTCCTTTTGGGCTGGAGCTTCTTGTGGTTTGGGGACTGTCTTGCTCCGCCCCCTGCTCTTGAGATTGTCCCTGATGTGGGCTGGAATTTGGCTTCCTTTTGGGCTGGAGCTCCTCGTGGTTTGAGGCCTGTCTTGCTCCACCCCCTGCTCTTGAGATTCTCCCGGATGTGGGCTGGAATTTGGCTTCCTGTTGGGCTGGAGCTTCTCGTGGTTTGAGGCCTGGCTTGCTCCATCCCCTGCTCTTGAGATTCTCCCGGAGGTGGGCTGCATTTTGGTTGCATTTTGGGCTGGAGCTTCTCGTGGTTTGAGGCCTGGCTTGCTCCACCCCCTGCTCTTGAGATTCTCCCAGATGTGGCCTGGAATTTGGCTTCCTTTTGGGCTGGAGCTTCTTGTGGTTTGGGGACTGGCTTGCTCCGCCCCCTGCTCTTGAGATTGTCCCTGATGTGGGCTGGAATTTGGCTTCCTTTTGGGCTGGAGCTCCTCGTGGTTTGAGGCCTGTCTTGCTCCACCCCCTGCTCTTGAGATTCTCCCAGATGTGGGCTGGAATTTGGCTTCCAGTTGGGCTGGAGCTTCTCGTGGTTTGAGGCCTGGCTTGCTCCACCCCCTGCTCTTGATAATCTCCCGGATGTGGGCTGCATTTTGGCTGCATTTTGGGCTGGAGCTTTTCGCGGTTTGAGGCCTGGCTTGCTCCACCCCCTGCTCTTGAGATTCTCCCAGATGTGGGCTGGATTTTGGCTGCCTTTTGGGCTGGAGCTTCTCGTGGTTTGAGGCCTGGCTTGCTCCAACCCCTGCTCTTGAGATTCTCCCGGATGTGGGCTGGAATTTGGCTGCCTGTTGGGCTGGAGCTTCTCGTGGTTTGAGGCCTGGCTTGCTCCACCCCCTGCTCTTGAGATTCTCCCAGATGTGGGCTGGAATTTGGCTGCATTTTGGGCTGGAGCTTCTCGTGGTTTGAGGCCTGGCTTGCTCCACCCCCTGCTCTTGAGATTCTCCCGGATGTGGTCTGTATTTTGGCTGCATTTTGGGCTGGAGCTTCTCGTGGTTTGAGGCCTGGCTTGCTCCAGCCCCTACTCTTGATATTCTCCCAGATATAGGGCTGGATTTTGGCTGCCTTTTGGTCTGGAGCTTCTCGTGGTTTGAGGCCTGGCTTGCTCCACCCCCTGCTCTTGAGATTCTCCCGGATGTGGTCTGCATGTTGGCTGCCGTTTGGGCTGGAGCTTCTTGTGGTTTGAAGCCTGTCTTGCTCCACCACCTGCTCTTGAGATTCTCCCGGATGTGGGCTGTATTTTGGCTGCCATTTGGGCTGGAACTTCTCGTGGTTTGAGGCCTGGCTTGCTCCACCCCCTGCTCTTGAGATTCTCCCGGATGTGGGCTGCATTTTGGCTGCCTTTTGGGCTGGAACTTCTCGTGGTTTGAGGCCTGGCTTGCTCCACCCCCTGCTCTTGAGATTCTCCCTGATGTGGGCTGCATTTTGGCTGCCTTTTGGGCTGGAGGTTCTCATGGTTGGAGGCCTGGCTTGCTCCACCCCCTGCTCTTGATATTCTCCCGGATGTGGGCTGCATTTTGGCTGCCTTTTGGGCTGGAGCTTCTCGTGGTTTGAGGCCTGGCTTGCTCCACCCCCTGCTCTTGAGATTCTCCCGGAGGTGGGCTGCATTTTGGCTGCCTTTTGGGCTGGAGCTTCTCGTGGTTTGAGGCCTGGCTTGCTCCACCCCCTGCTCTTGATATTGTCCCTGATGTGGGCTGGAATTTGGCTTCCTTTTGGGCTGGAGCTCCTCGTGGTTTGAGGCCTGGCTTGCTCCACCCCCTCCTCTTGCGATTCTCCCGGAGGTGGGCTGCATTTTTGCTGCATTTTGGGCTGGAGCTTCTTGTAGTTTGAGGCCTGGCTTGCTCCACCCCCTGCTCTTGATATTCTCCGGGAGTTGGGCTGGAGTTTGGCTCCCTTTTGGGCTTTAGCTTTTCGTGGTTTCAGGCCTGGCTTGCTCCACCCCCTGCTCTTGAGATTCTCCCGGATGTGGTCTGTATTTTGGCTGCATTTTGGGCTGGAGCTTCTCGTGGTCTGAGGCCTGGCTTGCTCCACCCCCTGCTCTTGAGATTCTCCCGGATGTGGTCTGTATTTTGGCTGCATTTTGGGCTGGAGCTTCTCGTGGTTTGAGGCCTGGCTTGCTCCATCCCCTGCTCTTGAGATTCTCCCGCATGTGGGCTGCATTTTGGCTGCCTTTTGGGCTGGAGCTTCTCGTGGTTTGAGGCCTGGCTTGCTCCAGCCCCTACTCTTGATATTCTCCCAGATATAGGGCTGGATTTTGGCTGCCTTTTGGGCTGGAGCTTCTCGTGGTTTGAGGCCTGCCTTGCTCCACCCCCTGCTCTTGAGATTCTCCCGGATGTGGTCTGCATTTTTGCTGCTTTTTGGGCTTTAGATTCTTGTGGTTTGAAGCCTGGTTTGCTCCACCCCCTGCTCTTGAGATTCTCCCGGATGTGGGCTGCATTTTGGCTGCCTTTTGGGCTGTAGCTTCTCATGGTTTGAGGCCTGCCTTGCTCCACCCCCTGCTCTTGAGATTCTCCCGGAGGTGGTCTGCATTTTGGCTGCCTTTTGGGCTGGAGCTTCTCGTGGTTTGAGGCCTGTCTTGCTCCACCCCCTGCTCTTGAGATTCTCCCGGATGTGGGCTGGATTTTGGCTGCATTTTGGGCTGGAGCTTCTCGTGGTTTGAGGCCTGGCTTGCTCCACCCCCTGCTCTTGATATTCTCCTGGATATGGGCTGCATTTTTGGCTGCATTTTGGTCTGGAGCTTCTCGTGGTTTGAGGCCTGGCTTGCTCCGCCCCCTGGTCCTGATATTGTCCCTGATGTGGGCTGGAATTTGGCTTCCTTTTGGGCTGGAGCTCCTCGTGGTTTGAGGCCTGGCTTGCTCCACCCCCTGCTCCTGATATTCTCCCGGATGTGGGCTGGATTTTGGCTGCCTTTTGGGCTGGAGCTTTTCGCGGTTTGAGGCCTGGCTTGCTCCACCCCCTGCTCTTGAGATTCTCCCGGATGTGGGCTGGATTTTGGCTGCCTTTTGGGCTGGAGCTTCTCGTGGTTTGAAGGCCTGGCTTGCTCCAACCCCTGCTCTTGATATTCTCCTGGATATGGGCTGCATTTTTGGCTGCATTTTGGGCTGGAGCTTCTTGTGGTTTGGGGACTGGCTTGCTCCGCCCCCTGCTCTTGATATTGTCCCTGATGTGGGCTGGAATTTGGCTTCCTTTTGGGCTGGAGCTCCTCGTGGTTTGAGGCCTGTCTTGCTCCACCCCCTGCTCTTGATATTGTCCCTGATGTGGGCTGGAATTTGGCTTCCTTTTGGGCTGGAGCTCCTCGTGGTTTGAGGCCTGGCTTGCTCCACCCCCTCCTCTTGAGATTCTCCCGGAGGTGGGCTGCATTTTTGCTGCATTTTGGGCTGGAGCTTCTTGTAGTTTGAGGCCTGGCTTGCTCCACCCCCTGCTCTTGATATTCTCCGGGAGTTGGGCTGGAGTTTGGCTCCCTTTTGGGCTTTAGCTTTTCGTGGTTTCAGGCCTGGCTTGCTCCACCCCCTGCTCTTGAGATTCTCCCGGATGTGGTCTGTATTTTGGCTGCATTTTGGGCTGGAGCTTCTCGTGGTGTGAGGCCTGGCTTGCTCCACCCCCTGCTCTTGAGATTCTCCCGGATGTGGTCTGTATTTTGGCTGCATTTTGGGCTGGAGCTTCTCGTGGTTTGAGGCCTGGCTTGCTCCATCCCCTGCTCTTGAGATTCTCCCGCATGTGGGCTGCATTTTGGCTGCCTTTTGGGCTGGAGCTTCTCGTGGTTTGAGGCCTGGCTTGCTCCACCCCCTACTCTTGATATTCTCCCAGATATAGGGCTGGATTTTGGCTGCCTTTTGGGCTGGAGCTTCTCGTGGTTTGAGGCCTGCCTTGCTCCACCCCCTGCTCTTGAGATTCTCCCGGATGTGGTCTGCATTTTTGCTGCTTTTTGGGCTTTAGCTTCTTGTGGTTTGAAGCCTGGTTTGCTCCACCCCCTGCTCTTGAGATTCTCCCGGATGTGGGCTGCATTTTGGCTGCCTTTTGGGCTGTAGCTTCTCATGGTTTGAGGCCTGCCTTGCTCCACCCCCTGCTCTTGAGATTCTCCCGGAGGTGGTCTGCATTTTGGCTGCCTTTTGGGCTGGAGCTTCTCGTGGTTTGAGGCCTGGCTTGCTCCACCCCCTGCTCTTGAGATTCTCCCGGATGTGGGCTGGATTTTGGCTGCATTTTGGGCTGGAGCTTCTCGTGGTTTGAGGCCTGGCTTGCTCCACCCCCTGCTCTTGATATTCTCCTGGATATGGGCTGCATTTTTGGCTGCATTTTGGTCTGGAGCTTCTCGTGGTTTGAGGCCTGGCTTGCTCCTCCCCCTGGTCCTGATATTGTCCCTGATGTGGGCTGGAATTTGGCTTCCTTTTGGGCTGGAGCTCCTCGTGGTTTGAGGCCTGGCTTGCTCCACCCCCTGCTCCTGATATTCTCCCGGATGTGGGCTGGATTTTGGCTGCCTTTTGGGCTGGAGCTTTTCGCGGTTTGAGGCCTGGCTTGCTCCACCCCCTGCTCTTGAGATTCTCCCGGATGTGGGCTGGATTTTGGCTGCCTTTTGGGCTGGAGCTTCTCGTGGTTTGAGGCCTGGCTTGCTCCAAACCCTGCTCTTGATATTCTCCTGGATATGGGCTGCATTTTTGGCTGCATTTTGGGCTGGAGCTTCTTGTGGTTTGGGGACTGGCTTGCTCCGCCCCCTGCTCTTGATATTGTCCCTGATGTGGGCTGGAATTTGGCTTCCTTTTTTGCTGGAGCTCCTCGTGGTTTGAGGCCTGTCTTGCTCCACCCCCTGCTCTTGAGATTCTCCCAGATGTGGGCTGGAATTTGGCTTCCTGTTGGGCTGGAGCTTCTCGTGGTTTGAGGCCTGGCTTGCTCCACCCCCTGCTCTTGAGATTCTCCCGGAGGTGGGCTGCATTTTGGCTGCCTTTTGGGCTGGAGCTTTTCGCGGTTTGACGCCTGGCTTGCTCCACCCCCTGCTCTTGAGAGTCTCCCGGATTTGGGCTGGATTTTGGCTGCCTTTTGGGCTGGAGCTTCTCGTGGTTTGGGGCCTGGCTTGCTCCACCCCCTGCTCTTGAGATTCTCCCAGATGTGGGCTGGAATTTGGCTGCAGTTTGGGCTGGAGATTCTCGTGGTTTGAGGCCTGGCTTGCTCCATCCCCTGCTCTTGAGATTCTCCCGGATGTGGTCTGTATTTTGGCTGCATTTTGGGCTGGAGCTTCTCGTGGTTTGAGGCCTGGCTTGCTCCATCCCCTGCTCTTGAGATTCTCCCGGATGTGGGCTGCATTTTGGCTGCATTTTGGGCTGGAGCTTCTCGTGGTTTGAGGCCTGTCTTGCTCCAGCCCCTACTCTTGATATTCTCCCAGATATAGGGCTGGATTTTGGCTGCATTTTGGTCTGGAGCTTCTCGTGGTTTGACGCCTGGCTTGCTCCACCCCCTGCTCTTGAGATTCTCCCGGATGTGGTCTGCATTTTGGCTGCCGTTTGGGCTGGAGCTTCTCGTGGTTTGAGGCCTGGCTTGCTCCACCCCCTGCTCTTGAGATTCTCCCAGATGTGGGCTGGAATTTGGCTGCATTTTGGGCTGGAGCTTCTCGTGGTTTGAGGCCTGGCTTGCTCCAGCCCCTACTCTTGATATTCTCCCAGATATAGGGCTGGATTTTGGCTGCATTTTGGTCTGGAGCTTCTCGTGTTTTGACGCCTGGCTTGCTCCAACCCCTGCTCTTGAGATTCTCCCGGATGTGGGCTGGAATTTGGCTTCCTGTTGGGCTGGAGCTTCTCGTGGTTTGAGGCCTGGCTTGCTCCACCCCCTGCTCTTGAGATTCTCCCAGATGTGGGCTGGAATTTGGCTGCATTTTGGGCTGGAGCTTCTCGTGGTTTGAGGCCTGGCTTGCTCCATCCCCTGCTCTTGAGATTCTCCCGGATGTGGGCTGCATTTTGGCTGCATTTTGGGCTGGAGCTTCTCGTGGTTTGAGGCCTGGCTTGCTCCAACCCCTGCTCTTGAGATTCTCCCAGATGTGGGCTGCATTTTGGCTGCCTTTTGGGCTGGAGCTTCTTGTGGTTTGAAGCCTGGCTTGCTCCGCCCCCTGCTCTTGAGATTGTCCCTGATGTGGGCTGGAATTTGGCTTCCTTTTGGGCTGGAGCTCCTCGTGGTTTGAGGCCTGTCTTGCTCCACCCCCTGCTCTTGAGATTCTCCCAGATATGGGCTGGAATTTGGCTTCCTGTTGTTCTGGAGCTTCTCGTGGTTTGAGGCCTGGCTTGCTCCACCCCCTGCTCTTGATATTCTCCCGGATGTGGGCTGCATTTTGGCTGCATTTTGGGCTGGAGCTTTTCGCGGTTTGAGGCCTGGCTTGCTCCAACCCCTGCTCTTGAGATTCTCCCGGATGTGGGCTGGAATTTGGCTTCCTGTTGGGCTGGAGCTTCTCGTGGTTTGAGGCCTGGCTTGCTCCACCCCCTGCTCTTGAGATTCTCCCGGATGTGGTCTGTATTTTGGCTGCATTTTGGGCTGGAGCTTCTCGTGGTTTGAGGCCTGGCTTGCTCCATCCCCTGCTCTTGAGATTCTCCCGGATGTGGGCTGCATTTTGGCTGCATTTTGGGCTGGAGCTTCTCGTGGTTTGAGGCCTGGCTTGCTCCAGCCCCTACTCTTGATATTCTCCCAGATATAGGGCTGGATTTTGGCTGCCTTTTGGTCTGGAGGTTCTCGTGGTTTGAGGCCTGGCTTGCTCCACCCCCTGCTCTTGAGATTCTCCTGGATGTGGTCTGCATGTTGGCTGCCGTTTGGGCTGGAGCTTCTTGTGGTTTGAAGCCTGTCTTGGTCCACCACCTGCTCTTGAGATTCTCCCGGATGTGGGCTGCATTTTGGCTGCGTTTTGGGCTGGAGCTTCTCGTGGTTTGAGGCCTGGCTTGCTCCACCCCCTGCTCTTGAGATTCTCCCGGATGTCGGCTGGATTTTGGCTGCCTTTTGGGCTGGAGCTCCTCGTGGTTTGAGGCCTGGCTTGCTCCACCCCCTCCTCTTGAGATTCTCCCGGAGGTGGGCTGCATTTTTGCTGCATTTTGGGCTGGAGCTTCTTGTAGTTTGAGGCCTGGCTTGCTCCAGCCCCTGCTCTTGATATTCTCCGGGAGTTGGGCTGGAGTTTGGCTCCCTTTTGGGCTTTAGCTTTTCGTGGTTTCAGGCCTGGCTTGCTCCACCCCCTGCTCTTGAGATTCTCCCGGATGTGGTCTGTATTTTGGCTGCCTTTTGGGCTGGAGCTTCTCGTGGTCTGAGGCCTGGCTTGCTCCACCCCCTGCTCTTGAGATTCTCCCGGATGTGGGCTGCATTTTGGCTGCATTTTGGGCTGGAGCTTCTCGTGGTTTGAGGCCTGGCTTGCTCCAGCCCCTACTCTTGATATTCTCCCAGATATAGGGCTGGATTTTGGCTGCCTTTTGGTCTGGAGCTTCTCGTGGTTTGAGGCCTGGCTTGCTCCACCCCCTGCTCTTGAGATTCTCCCGGATGTGGTCTGCATGTTGGCTGCCGTTTGGGCTGGAGCTTCTTGTGGTTTGAAGCCTGTCTTGCTCCACCACCTGCTCTTGAGATTCTCCCGGATGTTGGCTGTATTTTGGCTGCCTTTTGGGCTGGAGCTTCTCGTGGTTTGAGGCCTGGCTTGCTCCACCCCCTGCTCTTGAGATTCTCCCGGATGTGGGCTGCATTTTGGCTGCCTTTTGGGCTGGAACTTCTCGTGGTTTGAGGCCTGGCTTGCTCCACCCCCTGCTCTTGAGATTCTCCCGGATGTGGGCTGCATTTTGGCTGCCTTTTGGGCTGGAGCTTCTCCTGGTTTGAGGCCTGGCTTGCTCCACCCCCTGCTCTTGAGATTCTCCCGGATGGGGGCTGGAATTTGGCTGCCTTTTGGGCTGGAGCTTCTCGTGATTTGAGGCCTGGCTTGCTCCACCCCCTTCTCTTGAGATTCTCCCGGAGGTGGGCTGCATTTTGGCTGCCTTTTGGGCTGGAGCTTCTCGTGGTTTGAGGCCTGGCTTGCTCCACCCCCTGCTCTTGATATTGTCCCTGATGTGGGCTGGAATTTGGCTTCCTTTTGGGCTGGAGCTCCTCGTGGTTTGAGGCCTGGCTTGCTCCACCCCCTACTCTTGAGATTCTCCCGGAGGTGGGCTGCATTTTTGCTGCATTTTGGGCTGGAGCTTCTTGTAGTTTGAGGCCTGGCTTGCTCCACCCCCTGCTCTTGATATTCTCCGGGAGTTGGGCTGGAGTTTGGCTCCCTTTTGGGCTTTAGCTTTTCGTGGTTTCAGGCCTGGCTTGCTCCACCCCCTGCTCTTGAGATTCTCCCAGATGTGGGCTGGATTTTGGCTGCATTTTGGGCTGGAGCTTCTCGTGGTTTGAGGCCTGGCTTGCTCCATCCCCTGCTCTTGAGATTCTCCCGCATGTGGGCTGCATTTTGGCTGCCTTTTGGGCTGGAGCTTCTCGTGGTTTGAGGCCTGGCTTGCTCCAGCCCCTACTCTTGATATTCTCCCAGATATAGGGCTGGATTTTGGCTGCCTTTTGGGCTGGAGCTTCTCCTGGTTTGAGGCCTGCCTTGCTCCACCCCCTGCTCTTGAGATTCTCCCGGATGTGGTCTGCATTTTTGCTGCTTTTTGGGCTTTAGCTTCTTGTGGTTTGAAGCCTGGTTTGCTCCACCCCCTGCTCTTGAGATTCTCCCGGATGTGGGCTGCATTTTGGCTGCCTTTTGGGCTGTAGCTTCTCATGGTTTGAGGCCTGCCTTGCTCCACCCCCTGCTCTTGAGATTCTCCCGGAGGTGGTCTGCATTTTGGCTGCCTTTTGGGCTGGAGCTTCTCGTGGTTTGAGGCCTGGCTTGCTCCACCCCCTGCTCTTGAGATTCTCCCGAATGTGGTCTGTATTTTGGCTGCATTTTGGTCTGGAGCTTCTCGTGGTTTGAGGCATGGCTTGCTCCACCCCCTGCTCTTGATATTCTCCTGGATATGGGCTGCATTTTTGGCTGCATTTTGGTCTGGAGCTTCTCGTGGTTTGAGGCCTGGCTTGCTCCGCCCCCTGGTCCTGATATTGTCCCTGATGTGGGCTGGATTTTGGCTGCCTTTTGGGCTGGAGCTTTCCGCGGTTTGAGGCCTGGCTTGCTCCACCCCCTGCTCTTGAGATTCTCCCGGATGTGGGCTGGATTTTGGCTGCCTTTTGGGCTGGAGCTTCTCGTGGTTTGAGGCCTGGCTTGCTCCAACCCCTGCTCTTGATATTCTCCTGGATATGGGCTGCATTTTTGGCTGCATTTTGGGCTGGAGCTTCTTGTGGTTTGGGGACTGGCTTGCTCCGCCCCCTGCTCTTGATATTGTCCCTGATGTGGGCTGGAATTTGGCTTCCTTTTGGGCTGGAGCTCCTCGTGGTTTGAGGCCTGTCTTGCTCCACCCCCTGCTCTTGAGATTCTCCCGGATGTGGGCTGGAATTTGGCTTCCTGTTGGGCTGGAGCTTCTCGTGGTTTGAGGCCTGGCTTGCTCCACCCCCTGCTCTTGAGATTCTCCCGGAGGTGGGCTGCATTTTGGCTGCCTTTTGGGCTGGAGCTTTTTGCGGTTTGACGCCTGGCTTGCTCCACCCCCTGCTCTTGAGATTCTCCCGGATTTGGGCTGGATTTTGGCTGCCTTTTGGGCTGGAGCTTCTCGTGGTTTGAGGCCTGGCTTGCTCCACCCCCTGCTCTTGAGATTCTCCCAGATGTGGGCTGGAATTTGGCTGCATTTTGGGCTGGAGATTCTCGTGGTTTGAGGCCTGGCTTGCTCCACCCCCTGCTCTTGAGATTCTCCCGGATGTGGTCTGTATTTTGGCTGCATTTTGGGCTGGAGCTTCTCGTGGTTTGAGGCCTGGCTTGCTCCATCCCCTGCTCTTGAGATTCTCCCGGATGTGGGCTGCATTTTGGCTGCATTTTGGGCTGGAGCTTCTCGTGGTTTGAGGCCTGGCTTGCTCCAGCCCCTACTCTTGATATTCTCCCAGATATAGGGCTGGATTTTGGCTGCCTTTTGGTCTGGAGCTTCTCGTGGTTTGAGGCCTGGCTTGCTCCACCCCCTGCTCTTGAGATTCTCCCAGATGTGGTCTGCATTTTGGCTGCTGTTTGGGCTGGAGCTTCTTGTGGTTTGAAGCCTGTCTTGCTCCACCACCTGCTCTTGAGATTCTCCCGGATGTGGGCTGTATTTTGGCTGCCTTTTGGGCTGGAACTTCTCGTAGTTTGAGGCCTGGCTTGCTCCACCCCCTGCTCTTGAGATTCTCCCGGATGTGGGCTGCATTTTGGCTGCCTTTTGGGCTGGAACTTCTCGTGGTTTGAGGCCTGGCTTGCTCCACCCCCTGCTCTTGAGATTCTCCCGGATGTGGGCTGCATTTTGGCTGCCTTTTGGGCTGGAGCTTCTCATGGTTGGAGGCCTGGCTTGCTCCACCCCCTGCTCTTGATATTCTCCCGGATGTGGGCTGGAATTTGGCTGCCTTTTGGGCTGGAGCTTCTCGTGGTTTGAGGCCTGGCTTGCTCCACCCCCTGCTCTTGATATTCTCCCAGATATAGGGCTGGATTTTGGCTGCCTTTTGGGCTGGAGCTTCTCCTGGTTTGAGGCCTGCCTTGCTCCACCCCCTGCTCTTGAGATTCTCCCGGATGTGGTCTGCATTTTTGCTGCTTTTTGGGCTTTAGCTTCTTGTGGTTTGAAGCCTGGTTTGCTCCACCCCCTGCTCTTGAGATTCTCCCGGATGTGGGCTGCATTTTGGCTGCCTTTTGGGCTGTAGCTTCTCATGGTTTGAGGCCTGCCTTGCTCCACCCCCTGCTCTTGAGATTCTCCCGGAGGTGGTCTGCATTTTGGCTGCCTTTTGGGCTGGAGCTTCTCGTGGTTTGAGGCCTGGCTTGCTCCACCCCCTGCTCTTGAGATTCTCCCGAATGTGGTCTGTATTTTGGCTGCATTTTGGTCTGGAGCTTCTCGTGGTTTGAGGCATGGCTTGCTCCACCCCCTGCTCTTGATATTCTCCTGGATATGGGCTGCATTTTTGGCTGCATTTTGGTCTGGAGCTTCTCGTGGTTTGAGGCCTGGCTTGCTCCGCCCCCTGGTCCTGATATTGTCCCTGATGTGGGCTGGATTTTGGCTGCCTTTTGGGCTGGAGCTTTCCGCGGTTTGAGGCCTGGCTTGCTCCACCCCCTGCTCTTGAGATTCTCCCGGATGTGGGCTGGATTTTGGCTGCCTTTTGGGCTGGAGCTTCTCGTGGTTTGAGGCCTGGCTTGCTCCAACCCCTGCTCTTGATATTCTCCTGGATATGGGCTGCATTTTTGGCTGCATTTTGGGCTGGAGCTTCTTGTGGTTTGGGGACTGGCTTGCTCCGCCCCCTGCTCTTGATATTGTCCCTGATGTGGGCTGGAATTTGGCTTCCTTTTGGGCTGGAGCTCCTCGTGGTTTGAGGCCTGTCTTGCTCCTCCCCCTGCTCTTGAGATTCTCCCGGATGTGGGCTGGAATTTGGCTTCCTGTTGGGCTGGAGCTTCTCGTGGTTTGAGGCCTGGCTTGCTCCACCCCCTGCTCTTGAGATTCTCCCGGAGGTGGGCTGCATTTTGGCTGCCTTTTGGGCTGGAGCTTTTTGCGGTTTGACGCCTGGCTTGCTCCACCCCCTGCTCTTGAGATTCTCCCGGATTTGGGCTGGATTTTGGCTGCCTTTTGGGCTGGAGCTTCTCGTGGTTTGAGGCCTGGCTTGCTCCACCCCCTGCTCTTGAGATTCTCCCAGATGTGGGCTGGAATTTGGCTGCATTTTGGGCTGGAGATTCTCGTGGTTTGAGGCCTGGCTTGCTCCACCCCCTGCTCTTGAGATTCTCCCGGATGTGGTCTGTATTTTGGCTGCATTTTGGGCTGGAGCTTCTCGTGGTTTGAGGCCTGGCTTGCTCCATCCCCTGCTCTTGAGATTCTCCCGGATGTGGGCTGCATTTTGGCTGCATTTTGGGCTGGAGCTTCTCGTGGTTTGAGGCCTGGCTTGCTCCAGCCCCTACTCTTGATATTCTCCCAGATATAGGGCTGGATTTTGGCTGCCTTTTGGTCTGGAGCTTCTCGTGGTTTGAGGCCTGGCTTGCTCCACCCCCTGCTCTTGAGATTCTCCCAGATGTGGTCTGCATTTTGGCTGCCTTTTGGGCTGGAACTTCTCGTGGTTTGAGGCCTGGCTTGCTCCACCCCCTGCTCTTGAGATTCTCCCGGATGTGGGCTGCATTTTGGCTGCCTTTTGGGCTGGAGCTTCTCATGGTTGGAGGCCTGGCTTGCTCCACCCCCTGCTCTTGATATTCTCCCGGATGTGGGCTGGAATTTGGCTGCCTTTTGGGCTGGAGCTTCTCGTGGTTTGAGGCCTGGCTTGCTCCACCCCCTTCTCTTGAGATTCTCCCGGAGGTGGGCTGCATTTTGGCTGCCTTTTGGGCTGGAGCTTCTCGTAGTTTGAGGCCTGGCTTGCTCCACCCCCTGCTCTTGATATTCTCTGGGAGTTGGGCTGGAGTTTGGCTGCCTTTTGGGCTTTAGCTTTTCGTGGTTTGAGGCCTGGCTTGCTCCACCCCCTGCTCTTGATATTGTCCCTGATGTGGGCTGGAATTTGGCTTCCTTTTGGGCTGGAGCTCCTCGTGGTTTGAGGCCTGGCTTGCTCCACCCCCTCCTCTTGAGATTCTCCCGGAGGTGGGCTGCATTTTTGCTGCATTTTGGGCTGGAGCTTCTTGCAGTTTGAGGCCTGGCTTGCTCCACCCCCTGCTCTTGAGATTCTCCCTGATGTGGGCTGCATTTTGGCTGCCTTTTGGGCTGGAGCTTCTCGTGGTTTGAGGCCTGGCTTGCTCCACCCCCTGCTCTTGATATTCTCCGGGAGTTGGGCTGGAGTTTGGCTTCCTTTTGGGCTTTAGCTTTTCGTGGTTTCAGGCCTGGCTTGCTCCACCCCCTGCTCTTGATATTCTCCCGGATGTGGTCTGTATTTTGGCTGCATTTTGGGCTGGAGCTTCTCGTGGTTTGAGGCCTGGCTTGCTCCACCCCCTGCTCTTGAGATTCTCCCGGATGTGGGTTGCATTTTGGCTGCCGTTTGGGCTGGAGCTTTTCGTGGTTTGAGGCCTGGCTTGTTCCACCCCCTGCTCTTGATATTCTCCCGGATGTGGGCTGTATTTTGGCTGCCTTTTGGGCTGGAACTTCTCGTGGTTTGAGGCCTGGCTTGCTCCACCCCCTGCTCTTGAGATTCTCCCGGATGTGGGCTGCATTTTGGCTGCCTTTTGGGCTGGAGCTTCTCATGATTGGAGGCCATGCTTGCTCCACCCCCTGCTCTTGAGATTCTCCCGGATGTGGGCTGGATTTTGGCTGCCTTTTGGGCTGGAGCTTCTCGTGGTTTGAGGCCTGGCTTGCTCCGCCCACTGCTCTTGATATTGTCCCTGATGTGGGCTGGAATTTGGCTTCCTTATGGGCTGGAGCTCCTCGTGGTTTGAGGCCTGGCTTGCTCCACCCCCTGCTCTTGAGATTCTTCTGTAGGTGACCTGCATTTTGGCTGCCTTTTGGGCTGGAGCTTTTCGCGGTTTGAGGCCTGGCTTGCTCCACCCCCTTCTCTTGAGATTCTCCCGGAGGTGGGCTGCATTTTGGCTGCCTTTTGGGCTTTAGCTTTTCGTGGTTTGAGGCCTGGCTTGCTCCACCCCCTGCTCTTGATATTGTCCCTGATGTGGGCTGGAATTTGGCTTCCTTTTGGGCTGGAGCTCCTCGTGGTTTGAGGCCTGGCTTGCTCCACCCCCTACTCTTGAGATTCTCCCGGAGGTGGGCTGCATTTTTGCTGCATTTTGGGCTGGAGCTTCTTGTAGTTTGAGGCCTGGCTTGCTCCACCCCCTGCTCTTGATATTCTCCGGGAGTTGGGCTGGAGTTTGGCTCCCTTTTGGGCTTTAGCTTTTCGTGGTTTCAGGCCTGGCTTGCTCCACCCCCTGCTCTTGAGATTCTCCCAGATGTGGGCTGGATTTTGGCTGCATTTTGGGCTGGAGCTTCTCGTGGTTTGAGGCCTGGCTTGCTCCATCCCCTGCTCTTGAGATTCTCCCGCATGTGGGCTGCATTTTGGCTGCCTTTTGGGCTGGAGCTTCTCGTGGTTTGAGGCCTGGCTTGCTCCAGCCCCTACTCTTGATATTCTCCCAGATATAGGGCTGGATTTTGGCTGCCTTTTGGGCTGGAGCTTCTCCTGGTTTGAGGCCTGCCTTGCTCCACCCCCTGCTCTTGAGATTCTCCCGGATGTGGTCTGCATTTTTGCTGCTTTTTGGGCTTTAGCTTCTTGTGGTTTGAAGCCTGGTTTGCTCCACCCCCTGCTCTTGAGATTCTCCCGGATGTGGGCTGCATTTTGGCTGCCTTTTGGGCTGGAGCTTCTCGTGGTTTGAGGCCTGGCTTGCTCCACCCCCTGCTCTTGAGATTCTCCCGAATGTGGGCTGGATTTTGGCTGCATTTTGGTCTGGAGCTTCTCGTGGTTTGAGGCCTGGCTTGCTCCACCCCCTGCTCTTGATATTCTCCTGGATATGGGCTGCATTTTTGGCTGCATTTTGGTCTGGAGCTTCTCGTGGTTTGAGGCCTGGCTTGCTCCGCCCCCTGGTCCTGATATTGTCCCTGATGTGGGCTGGATTTTGGCTGCCTTTTGGGCTGGAGCTTTCCGCGGTTTGAGGCCTGGCTTGCTCCACCCCCTGCTCTTGAGATTCTCCCGGATGTGGGCTGGATTTTGGCTGCCTTTTGGGCTGGAGCTTCTCGTGGTTTGAGGCCTGGCTTGCTCCAACCCCTGCTCTTGATATTCTCCTGGATATGGGCTGCATTTTTGGCTGCATTTTGGGCTGGAGCTTCTTGTGGTTTGGGGACTGGCTTGCTCCGCCCCCTGCTCTTGATATTGTCCCTGATGTGGGCTGGAATTTGGCTTCCTTTTGGGCTGGAGCTCCTCGTGGTTTGAGGCCTGTCTTGCTCCACCCCCTGCTCTTGAGATTCTCCCGGATGTGGGCTGGAATTTGGCTTCCTGTTGGGCTGGAGCTTCTCGTGGTTTGAGGCCTGGCTTGCTCCACCCCCTGCTCTTGAGATTCTCCCGGAGGTGGGCTGCATTTTGGCTGCCTTTTGGGCTGGAGCTTTTTGCGGTTTGACGCCTGGCTTGCTCCACCCCCTGCTCTTGAGATTCTCCCGGATGTGGGCTGTATTTTGGCTGCCTTTTGGTCTGGAGCTTCTCGTGGTTTGAGGCCTGGCTTGCTCCACCCCCTGCTCTTGAGATTCTCCCGGATGTGGTCTGCATTTTGGCTGCTGTTTGGGCTGGAGCTTCTTGTGGTTTGAAGCCTGTCTTGCTCCGCCACCTGCTCTTGAGATTCTCCCGGATGTGGGCTGTATTTTGGCTGCCTTTTGGGCTGGAACTTCTCGTGGTTTGAGGCCTGGCTTGCTCCACCCCCTGCTCTTGAGATTCTCCCGGATGTGGGCTGCATTTTGGCTGCCTTTTGGGCTGGAACTTCTCGTGGTTTGAGGCCTGGCTTGCTCCACCCCCTGCTCTTGAGATTCTCCCGGATGTGGGCTGCATTTTGGCTGCCTTTTGGGCTGGAGCTTCTCATGGTTGGAGGCCTGGCTTGCTCCACCCCCTGCTCTTGATATTCTCCCGGATGTGGGCTGGAATTTGGCTGCCTTTTGGGCTGGAGCTTCTCGTGGTTTGAGGCCTGGCTTGCTCCACCCCCTTCTCTTGAGATTCTCCCGGAGGTGGGCTGCATTTTGGCTGCCTTTTGGGCTGGAGCTTCTCGTAGTTTGAGGCCTGGCTTGCTCCACCCCCTGCTCTTGATATTCTCTGGGAGTTGGGCTGGAGTTTGGCTGCCTTTTGGGCTTTAGCTTTTCGTGGTTTGAGGCCTGGCTTGCTCCACCCCCTGCTCTTGATATTGTCCCTGATGTGGGCTGGAATTTGGCTTCCTTTTGGGCTGGAGCTCCTCGTGGTTTGAGGCCTGGCTTGCTCCACCCCCTCCTCTTGAGATTCTCCCGGAGGTGGGCTGCATTTTTGCTGCATTTTGGGCTGGAGCTTCTTGCAGTTTGAGGCCTGGCTTGCTCCACCCCCTGCTCTTGAGATTCTCCCTGATGTGGGCTGCATTTTGGCTGCCTTTTGGGCTGGAGCTTCTCGTGGTTTGAGGCCTGGCTTGCTCCACCCCCTGCTCTTGATATTCTCCGGGAGTTGGGCTGGAGTTTGGCTGCCTTTTGGGCTTTAGCTTTTCGTGGTTTCAGGCCTGGCTTGCTCCACCCCCTGCTCTTGATATTCTCCCGGATGTGGTCTGTATTTTGGCTGCATTTTGGGCTGGAGCTTCTCGTGGTTTGAGGCCTGGCTTGCTCCACCCCCTGCTCTTGAGATTCTCCCGGATGTGGGTTGCATTTTGGCTGCCGTTTGGGCTGGAGCTTTTCGTGGTTTGAGGCCTGGCTTGTTCCACCCCCTGCTCTTGATATTCTCCCGGATGTGGGCTGTATTTTGGCTGCCTTTTGGGCTGGAACTTCTCGTGGTTTGAGGCCTGGCTTGCTCCACCCCCTGCTCTTGAGATTCTCCCGGATGTGGGCTGCATTTTGGCTGCCTTTTGGGCTGGAGCTTCTCATGATTGGAGGCCATGCTTGCTCCACCCCCTGCTCTTGAGATTCTCCCGGATGTGGGCTGGATTTTGGCTGCCTTTTGGGCTGGAGCTTCTCGTGGTTTGAGGCCTGGCTTGCTCCGCCCACTGCTCTTGATATTGTCCCTGATGTGGGCTGGAATTTGGCTTCCTTATGGGCTGGAGCTCCTCGTGGTTTGAGGCCTGGCTTGCTCCACCCCCTGCTCTTGAGATTCTTCTGTAGGTGACCTGCATTTTGGCTGCCTTTTGGGCTGGAGCTTTTCGCGGTTTGAGGCCTGGCTTGCTCCACCCCCTTCTCTTGAGATTCTCCCGGAGGTGGGCTGCATTTTGGCTGCCTTTTGGGCTTTAGCTTTTCGTGGTTTGAGGCCTGGCTTGCTCCACCCCCTGCTCTTGATATTCTCCGGGAGTTGGGCTGGAGTTTGGCTGCCTTTTGGGCTTTAGCTTTTCGTGGTTTGAGGCCTGGCTTGTTCCACCCCCTGCTCTTGAGATTCTCCCGGATGTGGGCTGTATTTTGGCTGCCTTTTGGGCTGGAACTTCTCGTGGTTTGAGGCCTGGCTTGCTCCACCCCCTGCTCTTGAGATTCTCCCGGATGTGGGCTGCATTTTGGCTGCCTTTTGGGCTGGAGCTTCTCATGGTTGGAGGCCTGGCTTGCTCCATCCCCTGCTCTTGAGATTCTCCCGGATGTGGGCTGGATTTTGGCTGCTTTTTGGGCTGGAGCTTCTTGTGCTTTGAGGCCTGGCTTACTCCACCCCCTGCTCTTGAGATTCTCCCGGATGTGGGCTGGATTTTGGCTGCCTTTTGGGCTGGAGCTTCTCGTGGTTTGAGGCCTGGCTTGCTCCGCCCTCTGCTCTTGATATTGTCCCTGATGTGGGCTGGAATTTGGCTTCCTTTTGGGCTGGAGCTCCTCGTGGTTTGAGGCCTGGCTTGCTCCACCCCCTGCTCTTGAGATTCTTCTGTAGGTGGCCTGCATTTTGGCTGCCTTTTGGGCTTTAGCTTTTCGTGGTTTGAGGCCTGGCTTGCTCCACCCCCTGCTCTTGATATTCTCCGGGAGTTGGGCTGGAGTTTGGCTGCCTTTTGGGCTTTAGCTTTTCGAGGTTTGAGGCCTGGCTTGCTCCACCCCCTGCTCTTGATATTGTCCCTGATGTGGGCGGGAAATTGGCTTCCTTTTGGGCTGGAGCTCCTCGTGGTTTGAGGCCTGGCTTGCACCACCCCCTGCTCTTGAGATTCTCCTGGATGTGGGCTGCATTTTGGCTGCCTTGTGGGCTGGAGCTTCTCGTGGTTTGGGGCGTGCCTTGCTTCAGCTGCTGCTCTTCATATTCTCCCGGATGTGGGCTGCACTTTTGCTGCCTTTTGGGCTGGAGCTTCTTGTGGTTTGAAGCCTGCCTTGCTCCACCCCCTGCTCTTGATATTCTCCGGGAGTTGGGCTGGAATTTGACTGCCTTTTGGGCAGGAGCTTCTCGTGGTTTGAGGCCTGGCTTGCTCCGCCCCCTGCCCTTGAGATTCTCCCGGAGGTGGGCTGCATTTTTGGCTGCCTTTTGGGCTGGAGCTTCTCGTGGTTTGAGGCCTGGCTTTCTCCACCTCCTGCTCTTGATATTCTCCTGGATGTGGGCTGCATTTTGGCTGCATTTTGGCTGCATTTTGGGCTGGAGCTTCTCGTGCTTTGGGGCCTGGCTTGCTCCACCCCCTGCTCTTGATATTCTCCCGGATGTGGGCTGGATTTTGGCTGCATTTTGGGCTGGAGCTTCTCATGGTTTAAGGCCTGGCTTGCTCCAGCCCCTACTCTTGATATTCTCCCAGATATAGGGCTGGAATTTGGCTGCCTTTTGGGCTGGAGCTTCTCGTGGTTTGAGGCCTGGCTTGCTCCACCCCCTGCTCTTGAGATTCTCCCGGAGGTGGGCTTCATTTTTCCTGCTTTTTGGGCTGGAGCTTCTCGTGGTTTGAGGCCTGGCTTTCTCCACATCCTGCTCTTGAGATTCTCCGGGAGTTGGGCTGGAGTTTGGCTGCCTTTTGGGCTGGAGCTTCTCGTGGATTGAGGCCTGGATTGCTCCACCCCCTGCTCTTGAGATTCTCCCGGATGTGGGCTCCATTTTGGCTGCATTTTGGGCTGGAGCTTCTCGTGGTTTGAGGCCTGGCTTGCTCCACCCCCTGCTCTTGAGATTCTCCCGGATGTGGGCTGAATTTTGGCTGCCTTTTTGGCTGGAGCTTCTCGTGGTTTGAGGCCTGGCTTGCTCCACCCCCTGCTCTTGAGATTCTCCCGGATGTGGGCTGCATTTTGGCTGCATTTTGGGCTGGAGCTTCTCGTGGTTTGAGGCCTGGCTTGCTCCACCCCCTGCTCTTGATATTCTCCCGGATGTGGGCTGTATTTTGGCTGCATTTTGGGCTGGAGCTTCTCGTGGTTTGAGGCCTGGATTGCTCCACCCAATGCTCTTGATATTCTCCCGGATGTGGGCTGCATTTTGGCTGCCTTTTGGGCTGGAGCTTCTCATGGTTTGAGGCCTGGCTTGCTCCACCCCCTGCTCTTGAGATTCTCCCGGATGTGGGCTGCATTTTGGCTGCCTTTTGGGCTGGAGCTTCTCGTGGTTTGAGGCCTGGCTTGCTCCACCCCGTGCTCTTGAGATTCTCCCGGATGTGGGCTGCATTTTGGCTGCCTTTTGGGCTGGAGCTTCTCGTGGTTTGAGGCCTGGCTTGCTCCACCCAATGCTCTTGATATTCTCCCGGATGTGGGCTGCATTTTGGCTGCCTTTTGGGCTGGAGCTTCTCGTGGTTTGAGGCCTGGCTTGCTCCACCCCCTGCTCTTGATATTCTCCCGGATGTGGGCTGCATTTTGGCTGCCTTTTGGGCTGGAGCTTCTCGTGGTTTGAGGCCTGGCTTGCTCCACCCCCTGCTCTTGAGATTCTCCCGGATGTGGGCTGCATTTTGGCTGATTCTTGGGCTGGAGCTTCCCGTGGTTTGAGGCCTGGCTTGCTCCACCCCCTGCTCTTGAGATTCTCCTGGATGTGGTCTGCATTTTGGCTGCCTGTTGGGCTGGAGCTTCTCGTGGTTTGAGGCCTGGATTGCTCAACCCCCTGCTCTTGAGATTCTCCCGGATGTGGGCTGCAGTTTGGCTGCCTTTTGGGCTGGAGCTTCTCGTGGTTTGAGGCCTGGCTTGCTCCACCCGCTGCTCTTGAGATTCTCCCGGATGTGGGCTGCATTTTGGCTGCCTTTTGGGCTGGAGATTCTCGTGGTTTGAGGCCTGGCTTGCTCCACCCCCTGCTCTTGAGATTCTCCCGGATGTGGGCTGCATTTTGGCTGCCTTTTGGGCTGGAGCTTCTCGTGGTTTGAGGCCTGGCTTGCTCCAACCCTTGCTTTTGAGATTCTCCTGGAGGTGGGCTGCATTTTGGCTTCATTTTGGGCTGGAGCTTCTCGTGGTTTGAGGCCTGGCTTGCTCCACCCCCTGCTCTTGAGATTCTCCCAGATGTGGGCTGGATTTTGGCTTTCTTTTGGGCTGGAGCTTCTCGTGGTTTGAGGCCTGGCTTGCTCCACCCCCTGCTCTTGATATTCTCCCGGATGTGGGCTGGATTTTGGCTTCTTTTTGGGCTGGAGCTTCTCGAGGTTTGAGGCCTGGCTTGCTCCACCCCCTGCTCTTGATGTTCTCCTGGATGTGGGCTGCATTTTGGCTGCCTGTTGGGCTGGAGCTTCTCGTGGTTTGAGGCCTGTCTTGCTCCACCCCCTGCTCTTGAGATTCTCCCTGATGTGGGCTGGATTTTTCTGCCTTTTGGGCTGGAGCTTCTCGTGGTTTGAGGCCTGGCTTGCTCCACCCACTGCTCTTGGGATTCTCCCGGATGTGGGCTGCATTTTGGCTGATTCTTGGGCTGGAGCTTCTCGTGGTTTGAGGCCTGGCTTGCTCCACCCCCTGCTCTTGAGATTCTCCCAGATGTGGGCTGCATTTTGGATCCCTTTTGGGCTGGAGCTTCTTGTGGTTTGAGGCTTGGCTTGCTGCAGCCGCTGCTCTTGATATTCTCCCGGATGTGGGCTGCATTTTGGTTGCCTTTTGGGCTGGAGCTTCTCGTGGATTGATGCCTGCCTTGCTCCACCCCCTGCTCTTGAGATTCTCCCGGATGTGGGCTGCATTTTGGCTGCAATTTGGGCTGGAGCTTCTCGTGGTTTGAGGCCTGGCTTGCTCCACCCCCTGCTCTTGAGATTCTCCCGGATGTGGGCTGCATTTTGGCTGCCTGTTGGGCTGGAGCTTCTCGTGGTTTGAGGCCTGGCTTGCTCAACCCCCTGCTCTTGAGATTCTCCCGGATGTGGGCTGCATTTTGGCTGCCTGTTGGGCTGGAGCTTCTCGTGGTTTGAGGCCTGGCTTGCTCAACCCCCTGCTCTTGAGATTCTCCCGGATGTGGGCTGCAGTTTGGCTGCCTTTTGGGCTGGAGCTTCTCGTGGTTTGAGGCCTGGCTTGCTCCAGCCCCTGCTCTTGAGATTCTCCCGGATGTGGGCTGCATTTTGGCTGCCTTTTGGGCTGGAGATTCTCGTGGTTTGAGGCCTGGCTTGCTCCACCCCCTGCTCTTGAGATTCTCCCGGATGTGGGCTGAATTTTGGCTTTCTTTTGGGCTGGAGCTTCTCGTGGTTTGAGGCCTGGCTTGCTCCACCCCGTGCTCTTGATATTCTCCCGGATGTGGGCTGGATTTTGGCTTCTTTTTGGGCTGGAGCTTCTCGAGGTTTGAGGCCTGGCTTGCTCCACCCCCTGCTTTTGATGTTCTCCTGGATGTGGGCTGCATTTTGGCTGCCTGTTGGGCTGGAGCTTCTCGTGGTTTGAGGCCTGGCTTGCTCCACCCCCTGCTCTTGAGATTCTCCCGGATGTGGGCTGCATTTTGGCTGCCTTTTGGGCTGGAGATTCTCGTGGTTTGAGGCCTGGCTTGCTCCACCCCCTGCTCTTGAGATTCTCCCGGAGGTGGGCTGGATTTTGGCTGCATTTTGGGCTGGAGCTTCTCGTGGTTTGAGGCCTGGCTTGCTCCACCCCCTGCTCTTGAGATTCTCCCGGATGTGGGCTGCATTTTGGCTGATTCTTGGGCTGGAGCTTCTCGTGGTTTGAGGCTTGGCTTGCTGCAGCCGCTGCTCTTGAGATTCTCCCGGATGTGGGCTGCATTTTGGTTGCCTTTTGGACTGGAAATATCCGTTTTTTGAGACCTGGCTTGCTCCACCCCTTGCTCTTGAAATTCTCCCAGATGCGGGCTGCATTTTGGATGCCTGTTGGGCTGGAGCTTCTCGTGGTTTGAGGCCTGGCTTGCTCCACCCCCTGCTCTTGATATTCTCCCGGAGGTGGGCTGGATTTTGGCTGCCTTTTGGGCTGGAGCTTCTCGTGGTTTGAGGCCTGGCTTGCTCCACCCCCTGCTCTTGAGATTCTCCTCGATGTGGGCTGCATTTTGGCTGATTCTTGGGCTGGAGCTTCCCGTGGTTTGAGGCCTGGCTTGCTCCACCCCCTGCTCTTGATATTCTCCTCGATGTGGGCTGCATTTTGGCTGCCTGTTGGGCTGGAGCTTCTCGTGGTTTGAGGCCTGGCTTGCTCCACCCCCTGCTCTTGAGATTCTCCCGGATGTGGGCTGCAGTTTGGCTGCCTTTTGGGCTGGAGCTTCTCGTGGTTTGAGGCCTGGCTTGCTCCACCCCCTGCTCTTGAGATTCTCCCGGATGTGGGCTGGATTTTGGCTGCCTTTTGGGGTGGAGATTCTCGTGGTTTGAGGCCTGGCTTGCTCCACCCCCTGCTCTTGAGATTCTCCCGGATGTGGGCTGCATTTTGGCTGCATTTTGGCTGCATTTTGGGCTGGAGCTTCTCGTGCTTTGGGGCCTGGCTTGCTCCACCCCCTGCTCTTGATATTCTCCCAGATGTGGGCTGGATTTTGGCTGCATTTTGGGCTGGAGCTTCTCATGGTTTGAGGCCTGGCTTGCTGCAGCCCCTACTCTTGATATTCTCCCAGATATAGGGCTGGAATTTGGCTGCCTTTTGGACTGGAGCTTCTCGTGGTTTGAGGCCTGGATTGCTCCACCCCCTGCTCTTGAGATTCTCCCGGATGTGGGCTCCATTTTGGCTGCCTTTTGGGCTGGAGCTTCTCGTGGTTTGAGGCCTGGCTTGCTCCACCCCCTGCTCTTGAGATTCTCCCGGATGTGGGCTGAATTTTGGCTGCCTTTTGGGCTGGAGCTTCTCGTGGTTTGAGGCCTGGCTTGCTCCACCCCCTGCTCTTGATATTCTCCCGGATGTGGGCTGCATTTTGGCTGCATTTTGGGCTGGAGCTTCTCGTGGTTTGAGGCCTGGCTTGCTCCACCCCCTGCTCTTGATATTCTCCCGGATGTGGGCTGTATTTTGGCTGCATTTTGGGCTGGAGCTTCTCGTGGTTTGAGGCCTGGATTGCTCCACCCAATGCTCTTGATATTCTCCCGGATGTGGGCTGCATTTTGGCTGCCTTTTGGGCTGGAGCTTCTCATGGTTTGAGGCCTGGCTTGCTCCACCCCCTGCTCTTGATATTCTCCCGGATGTCGGCTGCATTTTGGCTGCCTTTTGGGCTGGAGCTTCTCGTGGTTTGAGGCCTGGCTTGCTCCACCCCGTGCTCTTGAGATTCTCCCGGATGTGGGCTGCATTTTGGCTGCCTTTTGGGCTGGAGCTTCTCGTGGTTTGAGGCCTGGCTTGCTCCACCCAATGCTCTTGATATTCTCCCGGATGTGGGCTGCATTTTGGCTGCCTTTTGGGCTGGAGCTTCTCGTGGTTTGAGGCCTGGCTTGCTCCACCCCCTGCTCTTGATATTCTCCCGGATGTGGGCTGCATTTTGGCTGCCTTTTGGGCTGGAGCTTCTCGTGGTTTGAGGCCTGGCTTGCTCCACCCCCTGCTCTTGAGATTCTCCCGGATGTGGGCTGCATTTTGGCTGATTCTTGGGCTGGAGCTTCCCGTGGTTTGAGGCCTGGCTTGCTCCACCCCCTGGTCTTGAGATTCTCCTGGATGTGGGCTGCATTTTGGCTGCCTGTTGGGCTGGAGCTTCTCGTGGTTTGAGGCCTGGATTGCTCAACCCCCTGCTCTTGAGATTCTCCCGGATGGGGGCTGCAGTTTGGCTGCCTTTTGGGCTGGAGCTTCTCGTGGTTTGAGGCCTGGCTTGCTCCAACCCTTGCTTTTGAGATTCTCCTGGAGGTGGGCTGCATTTTGGCTGATTTTGGGCTGGAGCTTCTCGTGGTTTGAGGCCTGGCTTGCTCCACCCCCTGCTCTTGAGATTCTCCCAGATGTGGGCTGGATTTTGGCTTTCTTTTGGGCTGGAGCTTCTCGTGGTTTGAGGCCTGGCTTGCTCCACCCCCTGCTCTTGATATTCTCCCGGATGTGGGCTGGATTTTGGCTTCTTTTTGGGCTGGAGCTTCTCGAGGTTTGAGGCCTGGCTTGCTCCACCCCCTGCTCTTGATGTTCTCCTGGATGTGGGCTGCATTTTGGCTGCCTGTTGGGCTGGAGCTTCTCGTGGTTTGAGGCCTGTCTTGCTCCACCCCCTGCTCTTGAGATTCTCCCGGATGTGGGCTGGATTTTTTCTGCCTTTTGGGCTGGAGCTTCTCGTGGTTTGAGGCCTGGCTTGCTCCACCCACTGCTCTTGGGATTCTCCCGGATGTGGGCTGCATTTTGGCTGATTCTTGGGCTGGAGCTTCTCGTGGTTTGAGGCCTGGCTTGCTCCACCCCCTGCTCTTGAGATTCTCCCAGATGTGGGCTGAATTTTGGATCCCTTTTGGGCTGGAGCTTCTTGTGGTTTGAGGCTTGGCTTGCTGCAGCCGCTGCTCTTGAGATTCTCCCGGATGTGGGCTGGATTTTGGCTGCCTTTTGGGCTGGAGCTTCTCGTGGTTTGAGGCCTGGCTTGCTCCACCCCCTGCTCTTGGTATTCTCCCGGAGGTGGGCTGGATTTTGGTTGCCTTTTGGGCTGGAGCTTCTCGTGGTTTGAGGCCTGGCTTGCTCCACCCCCTGCTCTTGATATTCTCCCGGATGTGGGCTGCATTTTGGCTGCCTTTTGGACTGGAGCTTCTCGTGGTTTGAGGCCTGGCTTGCTCCACCCCCTGCTCTTGAGATTCTCCTCGATGTGGGCTGCATTTTGGCTGATTCTTGGGCTGGAGCTTCCCGTGGTTTGAGGCCTGGCTTGCTCCACCCCCTGCTCTTGAGATTCTCCCGGATGTGGGCTGCATTTTGGCTGCCTGTTGGGCTGGAGCTTCTCGTGGTTTGAGGCCTGGCTTGCTCCACCCCCTGCTCTTGAGATTCTCCCGGATGTGGGCTGCAGTTTGGCTGCCTTTTGGGCTGGAGCTTCTCGTGGTTTGAGGCCTGGCTTGCTCCACCCCCTGCTCTTGAGATTCTCCCGGATGTGGGCTGCATTTTGGCTGCCTTTTGGGCTGGAGATTCTCGTGGTTTGAGGCCTGGCTTGCTCCACCCCCTGCTCTTGAGATTCTCCCGGATGTGGGCTGGATTTTGGCTGCCTTTTGGGCTGGAGATTCTCGTGGTTTGAGGCCTGGCTTGCTCCACCCCCTGCTCTTGAGATTCTCCCGGATGTGGGCTGCATTTTGGCTGCATTTTGGCTGCATTTTGGGCTGGAGCTTCTCGTGGTTTGGGGCCTGGCTTGCTCCACCCCCTGCTCTTGATATTCTCCCAGATGTGGGCTGGATTTTGGCTGCATTTTGGGCTGGAGCTTCTCATGGTTTGAGGCCTGGCTTGCTCCAGCCCCTACTCTTGATATTCTCCCAGATATAGGGCTGGAATTTGGCTGCCTTTTGGGCTGGAGCTTCTCGTGGTTTGAGGCCTGGCTTGCTCCACCCCCTGCTCTTGAGATTCTCCCGGATGTGGGCTTCATTTTTCCTGCTTTTTGGGCTGGAGCTTCTCGTGGTTTGAGGCCTGGCTTTCTCCACCCCCTGCTCTTGAGATTCTCCCGGATGTGGGCTGGATTTTGGCTGCCTTTTGGGCTGGAGCTTCTCGTGGTTTGAGGCCTGGATTGCTCCACCCCCTGCTCTTGAGATTCTCCCGCATGTGGGCTCCATTTTGGCTGCCTTTTGGGCTGGAGCTTCTCGTGGTTTGAGGCCTGGCTTGCTCCACCCCCTGCTCTTGAGATTCTCCCGGATGTGGGCTGAATTTTGGCTGCCTTTTGGGCTGGAGCTTCTCGTGGTTTGAGGCCTGGCTTGCTCCACCCCCTGCTCTTGATATTCTCCCGGATGTGGGCTGTATTTTGGCTGCATTTTGGGCTGGAGCTTCTCGTGGTTTGAGGCCTGGATTGCTCCACCCAATGCTCTTGATATTCTCCCGGATGTGGGCTGCATTTTGGCTGCCTTTTGGGCTGGAGCTTCTCATGGTTTGAGGCCTGGCTTGCTCCACCCCCTGCTCTTGATATTCTCCCGGATGTCGGCTGCATTTTGGCTGCCTTTTGGGCTGGAGCTTCTCGTGGTTTGAGGCCTGGCTTGCTCCACCCCGTGCTCTTGAGATTCTCCCGGATGTGGGCTGCATTTTGGCTGCCTTTTGGGCTGGAGCTTCTCGTGGTTTGAGGCCTGGCTTGCTCCACCCAATGCTCTTGATATTCTCCCGGATGTGGGCTGCATTTTGGCTGCCTTTTGGGCTGGAGCTTCTCGTGGTTTGAGGCCTGGCTTGCTCCACCCCCTGCTCTTGAGATTCTCCCGGATGTGGGCTGCATTTTGGCTGCCTTTTGGGCTGGAGCTTCTCGTGGTTTGAGGCCTGGCTTGCTCCACCCCCTGCTCTTGAGATTCTCCCGGATGTGGGCTGCATTTTGGCTGATTCTTGGGCTGGAGCTTCCCGTGGTTTGAGGCCTGGCTTGCTCCACCCCCTGCTCTTGAGATTCTCCTGGATGTGGGCTGCATTTTGGCTGCCTGTTGGGCTGGAGCTTCTCGTGGTTTGAGGCCTGGATTGC
Source organism: Rhynochetos jubatus (assembly GCA_027574665.1). Classification (NCBI taxonomy): domain Eukaryota; kingdom Metazoa; phylum Chordata; class Aves; order Eurypygiformes; family Rhynochetidae; genus Rhynochetos; species Rhynochetos jubatus. The sequence continues at coordinate 1,018,020 of JAQBHY010000095.1, read as the reverse complement.
TCAACCCCCTGCTCTTGAGATTCTCCCGGATGGGGGCTGCAGTTTGGCTGCCTTTTGGGCTGGAGCTTCTCGTGGTTTGAGGCCTGGCTTGCTCCACCCGCTGCTCTTGAGATTCTCCCGGATGTGGGCTGCATTTTGGCTGCCTTTTGGGCTGGAGATTCTCGTGGTTTGAGGCCTGGCTTGCTCCACCCCCTGCTCTTGAGATTCTCCCGGATGTGGGCTGCATTTTGGCTGCCTTTTGGGCTGGAGCTTCTCGTGGTTTGAGGCCTGGCTTGCTCCAACCCTTGCTTTTGAGATTCTCCTGGAGGTGGGCTGCATTTTGGCTGCCTTTTGGGCTGGAGCTTCTCGTGGTTTGAGGCCTGGCTTGCTCCACCCCCTGGTCTTGAGATTCTCCCAGATGTGGGCTGGATTTTGGCTTTCTTCTGGTCTGGAGCTTCTCGTGGTTTGAGGCCTGGCTTGCTCCACCCCCTGCTCTTGATATTCTCCCGGATGTGGGCTGGATTTTGGCTTCTTTTTGGGCTGGAGCTTCTCGAGGTTTGAGGCCTGGCTTGCTCCACCCCCTGCTCTTGATGTTCTCCTGGATGTGGGCTGCATTTTGGCTGCCTGTTGGGCTGGAGCTTCTCGTGGTTTGAGGCCTGTCTTGCTCCACCCCCTGCTCTTGAGATTCTCCCGGATGTGGCCTGCATTTTGGCTGCCTTTTGGGCTGGAGCTTCTCGTGGTTTGAGGCCTGGCTTGCTCCACCCACTGCTCTTGGGATTCTCCCGGATGTGGGCTGCATTTTGGCTGATTCTTGGGCTGGAGCTTCTCGTGGTTTGAGGCCTGGCTTGCTCCACCCCCTGCTCTTGAGATTCTCCCAGATGTGGGCTGAATTTTGGATCCCTTTTGGGCTGGAGCTTCTTGTGGTTTGAGGCTTGGCTTGCTGCAGCCGCTGCTCTTGATATTCTCCCGGATGTGGGCTGCATTTTGGTTGCCTTTTGGACTGGAAATATCCTTTTTTTGAGACCTGGCTTGCTCCACACCATGCTCTTGAGATTCTCCCAGATGCGGGCTGCATTTTGGCTGCCTTTTGGGCTGGAGCTTCTCGTGGTTTGAGGCCTGGCTTGCTCCACCCCCTGCTCTTGATATTCTCCCGGATGTGGGCTGCATTTTGGCTGCCTTTTGGGCTGGAGCTTCTCGTGGTTTGAGGCCTGGCTTGCTCCACCCCCTGCTCTTGAGATTCTCCCGGATGTGGGCTGCATTTTGGCTGATTCTTGGGCTGGAGCTTCCCGTGGTTTGAGGCCTGGCTTGCTCCACCCCCTGCTCTTGAGATTCTCCCGGATGTGGGCTGCATTTTGGCAGCCTTTTGGGCTGGAGATTCTCGTGGTTTGAGGCCTGGCTTGCTCCACCCCCTGCTCTTGAGATTCTCCCGGATGTGGGCTGCATTTTGGCTGCCTTTTGGGCTGGAGCTTCTCGTGGTTTGAGGCCTGGCTTGCTCCAACCCTTGCTTTTGAGATTCTCCTGGAGGTGGGCTGCATTTTGGCTTCATTTTGGGCTGGAGCTTCTCGTGGTTTGAGGCCTGCCTTGCTCCAACCCCTGCTCTTGAGATTCTCCCAGATGTGGGCTGAATTTTGGCTTTCTTTTGGGCAGGAGGTTCTCGTGGTTTGAGGCCTGGCTTGCTCCACCCCCTGCTCTTGAGATTCTCCCGGATGTGGGCTGCATTTTGGCTGCCTTTTGGGCTGGAGCTTCTCGTGGTTTGTGGCCTGGCTTGCTCCACCCCCTGCTCTTGAGATTCTCCCGGAGGTGGTCTGGATTTTGGCTGCATTTTGGGCTGGAGCTTCTCGTGGTTTGAGGCCTGGCTTGCTCCACCCCCTGCTCTTGAGATTCTCCCGGATGTGGGCTGCATTTTGGCTGATTCTTGGGCTGGAGCTTCTCGTGGTTTGAGGCCTGGCTTGCTCCACCCCCTGCTCTTGAGATTCTCCCAGATGTGGGCTGAATTTTGGATCCCTTTTGGGCTGGAGCTTCTCGTGGTTTGAGGCTTGGCTTGCTGCAGCCGCTGCTCTTGAGATTCTCCCGGATGTGGGCTGCATTTTGGTTGCCTTTTGGACTGGAAATATCCGTTTTTTGAGACCTGGCTTGCTCCACCCCTTGCTCTTGAAATTCTCCCAGATGCGGGCTGCATTTTGGATGCCTTTTGGGCTGGAGCTTCTCGTGGATTGGGGCCTGGCTTGCTCCACCCCCTGCTCTTGAGATTCTCCCGGATGTGGGCTGGATTTTGGCTGCCTTTTGGGCTGGAGCTTCTCGTGGTTTGAGGCCTGGCTTGCTCCACCCCCTGCTCTTGAGATTCTCCCGGATGTGGGCTGCATTTTGGCTGCCTTTTGGGCTGGAGATTCTCGTGGTTTGAGGCCTGGCTTGCTCCACCCCCTGCTCTTGAGATTCTCCCGGATGTGGGCTGGATTTTGGCTGCCTTTTGGGCTGGAGCTTCTCGTGGTTTGAGGCCTGGCTTGCTCCAACCCTTGCTTTTGAGATTCTCCTGGAGGTGGGCTGCATTTTGGCTTCATTTTGGGCTGGAGCTTCTCGAGGTTTGTGGCCTGGCTTGCTCCACCCCCTGCTCTTGAGATTCTCCCAGATGTGGGCTGAATTTTGGCTTTTTTTTGGGCTGGAGCTTCTCGTGGTTTGAGGCCTGGCTTGCTCCACCCCCTGCTCTTGATGTTCTCCTGGATGTGGGCTGCATTTTGGCTGCCTGTTGGGCTGGAGCTTCTCGTGGTTTGAGGCCTGGCTTGCTCCACCCCCTGCTCTTGAGATTCTCCCGGATGTGGGCTGCATTTTGGCTGCCTTTTGGGCTGGAGCTTCTCGTGGTTTGAGGCCTGGCTTGCTCCACCCCCTGCTCTTGAGATTCTCCCGGATGTGGGCTGCATTTTGGCTGATTCTTGGGCTGGAGCTTCTCGTGGTTTGAGGCCTGGCTTGCTCCACCCCCTGCTCTTGAGATTCTCCCAGATGTGGGCTGCATTTTGGATCCCTTTTGGGCTGGAGCTTCTTGAGGTTTGAGGCCTGGCTTGCTCCACCCCCTGCTCTTGAGTTTCTCCCCGAGGTGGGCTGGAATTTGGCTGCCTTTTGGGCAGGAGCTTCTTGTGGTTGCAGGCCTGGCTTGCTCCAATCCCTGCTCTTGAGATTCTCCCTGATGTGGGCTGCATTTTGGCTGCCTTTTGGGCAGGAGCTTCTTGTGGTTGCAGGCCTGGCTTGCTCCACCCCCTGCTCTTGATATTCTCCCGGATGTGGTCTGCATTTTTGCTGCTTTTTGGGCTGGAGCTTCTTGTGGTTTGAAGCCTGGCTTGCTCCACCCCCTGCTCTTGAGATTCTCCCGAATGTGGGCTGGAATTTGGCTGCCTTTTGAGCTGGAGCTTCTCGTGGTTTGAGGCCTGGCTTGCTCCACCCCCTGCTCTTGAGATTCTCCCGGATGTCGGCTGGATTTTGGCTGCCTTTTGGGCTGGAGCTTCTCGTGGTTTGAGGCCTGCCTTGCTCCACCCCCTGCTCCTGATATTCTCCCGGAGGTGGTCTGCATTTTTCCTGCCGTTTGGGCTGGAGCTTCTTGTGGTTTGAGGCCTGGCTTGCTCCACCCCCTGCTCTTGAGATTCTCCCGGATGTGGGCTGCATTTTTGCTGCATTTTGGGCTGGAGCTTCTCCTGGTTTGAGGCCTGGCTTGCTCCACCCCCTGCTCTTGAGATTCTCCGGGAGTTGGGCTGGAGTTTGGCTGCCTTTTGGGCTTTAGCTTTTCGTGGTTTCAGGCCTGGCTTGCTCCACCCCCTGCTCTTGATATTCTCCCGGATGTGGTCTGTATTTTGGCTGCATTTTGGGCTGGAGCTTCTCGTGGTTTGAGGCCTGGCTTGCTCCACCCCCTGCTCTTGAGATTCTCCCGGATGTGGTCTGTATTTTGGCTGCATTTTGGGGTGGAGCTTCTCGTGGTTTGAGGCCTGGCTTGCTCCACCCCCTGCTCTTGAGATTCTCCCGGATGTGGGCTGCATTTTGGCTGCATTTTGGGCTGGAGCTTCTTGTGGTTTGAGGCCTGGCTTGCTCCACCCCCTGCTCTTGAGATTCTCCGGGAGTTGGGCTGGAGTTTGGCTGCCTTTTGGGCTTTAGCTTTTCGTGGTTTGAGGCCTGGCTTGCTCCACCCCCTGCTCTTGAGATTCTCCCGGAGGTGGTCTGTATTTTGGCTGCATTTTGGGCTGGAGCTTCTCGTGGTTTGAGGCCTGGCTTGCTCCACCCCCTGCTCTTGAGATTCTCCCGGATGTGGTCTGTATTTTGGCTGCATTTTGGGGTGGAGCTTCTCGTGGTTTGAGGCCTGGCTTGCTCCACCCCCTGCTCTTGAGATTCTCCCGGAGGTGGGCTGTATTTTGGCTGCATTTTGGGCTGGAGCTTCTCGTGGTTTGAGGCCTGGCTTTCTCCACCCCCTGCCCTTGAGATTCTCCCGGATGTGGGCTGTATTTTGGCTGCATTTTGGGCTGGAGCTTCTCGTGGTTTGAGGCCTGGCTTGCTCCACCCCCTGCTCTTGAGATTCTCCCGGATGTGGGCTGCATTTTGGCTGCATTTTGGGCTGGAGCTTCTCGTGGTTTGAGGCCTGGCTTGCTCCACGCCCTGCTCTTGATATTCTCCCGGAGGTGGTCTGCATTTTTCCTGCCTTTTGGGCTGGAGCTTCTTGTGGTTTGAGGCCTGGCTTGCTCCACCCCCTGCTCTTGAGATTCTCCCGGATGTGGGCTGCATATTTGCTGCATTTTGGGCTGGAGCTTCTCGTGGTTTGAGGCCTGGCTTGCTCCACCCCCTGCTCTTGATATTGTCCCTGACGTGGGCTGGAATTTGGCTTCTTTTTGGGCTGGAGCTCCTCGTGGTTTGAGGCCTGGCTTGCTCCACCCCCTGCTCTTGAGATTCTAGCGAAGGTGGGCTGGAATTTGGCTTCCTTTTGGGCAGGAGCTTCTTGTGGTTTCAGGCCTGGCTTGCTCCACTCCCTGCTCTTGAGATTCTCCCGCATGTGGGCTGCATTTTGGCTGCCTTTTGGGCTGGAGCTTCTCATGGTTTGAGGCCTGGCTTGCTCCACCCCCTGCTCTTGATATTCTCCCGGATGTGGTCTACATTTTTGCTGCCTTTTGGGCTGGAGCTTCTTGTGGTTTGAAGCCTGGCTTGCTCCACCCCCTGCTCTTGATATTCTCCCGGATGTGGGCTGGAATTTGGCTGCCTTTTGGGCTGGAGCTTCTCGTGGTTTGAGGCCTGGCTTGCTCCAACCCCTGCTCTTGAGATTCTCCCGGAGGTGGGCTGCATTTTGGCTGCCTTTTGGGCTGGAGCTTCTCGTGGTTTGAGGCCTGGCTTGCTCCAACCCCTGCTCTTGAGATTCTCCCGGAGGTGGGCTGCATTTTGGCTGCCGTTTGGGCTGGAGCTTCTTGTGGTTTGAGGCCTGGCTTGCTCCACCCCCTGCTCTTGATATTCTCCCGGATGTGGGCTGGAATTTGGCTGCCCTTTGGGCTGGAGCTTCCAATGGTTTGAGGCCTGGCTTGCTCCACTCCCTGCTCTTGATATTCTCCCGGATGTGGTCTGTATTTTGGCTGCATTTTGGGCTGGAGCTTCTCGTGGTTTGAGGCCTGGCTTGCTCCACCCCCTGCTCTTGAGATTCTCCCGGATGTGGGCTGTATTTTGGCTGCATTTTGGGCTGGAGCTTCTCGTGGTTTGAGGCCTGGCTTGCTCCATCCCCTGCTCTTGAGATTCTCCCGGATGTGGGCTGCATTTTGGCTGCCTTTTGGGCTGGAGCTTCTCGTGGTTTGAGGCCTGGCTTGCTCCAGCCCCTGCTCTTGAGATTCTCCCGGATATAGGGCTGGATTTTGGCTGCCTTTTGGGCTGGAGCTTCTCGTGGTTTGAGGCCTGGCTTGCTCCACCCCCTGCTCTTGAGATTCTCCCGGATGTGGGCTGCATTTTGGCTGCCTTTTGGGCTGGAGCTTCTTGTGGTTTGAAGCCTGGCTTGCTCCACCCCCTGCTCTTGAGATTCTCCCGGATGTGGGCTGCATTTTGGCTGCCTTTTGGGCTGGAGCTTCTCGTGGTTTGAAGCCTGGCTTGCTCCACCCCCTGCTCTTGATATTCTCCCGGATGTGGTCTGCATTTTTGCTGCCTTTTGGGCTGGAGTTTCTTGTGGTTTGAAGCCTGGCGTGCTCCACCCCCTGCTCTTGAGATTCTCCCAGATGTGGGCTGAATTTTGGCTTCTTTTTGGGCTGGAGCTTCTCGTGGTTTGAGGCCTGGGTTGCTCCATCCCCTGCTCTTGATACTCTTCCGGATGTGGGCTGTATTTTGGCTCCCTTGTGGGCTGGAGCTTCTCGTGGTTTGAGGCCTGGCTTGCTCCATCCCCTGCTCTTGAGATTCTCCCGGATGTGGCCTGCATTTTGGCTGCCTTTTGGGCTGGAGCTTTTCGTGGTTTGAGGCCTGGCTTACTCCACCCCCTGCTCTTGATATTCTCCGGGAGTTGGGCTGGAGTTTGGCTGCCTTTTGGGCTTTAGCTTTTCGTGGTTTCAGGCCTGGCTTGCTCCACCCCCTGCTCTTGAGATTCTCCCGGATGTGGTCTGTATTTTGGCTGCATTTTGGGCTGGAGCTTCTCGTGGTTTGAAGCCTGGCTTGCTCCACCACCTGCTCTTGAGATTCTCCCGGATGTGGGCTGTATTTTGGCTGAATTTTGGGCTGGAACTTCTCGTGGTTTGAGGCCTGGCTTGCTCCACCCCCTGCTCTTGAGATTCTCCCGGAGGTGGGCTGGATTTTGGCTGCATTTTGGGCTGGAGCTTCTCGTGGTTTGAGGCCTGGCTTGCTCCACCCCCTGCTCTTGAGATTCTCCCGGATGTGGTCTGTATTTTGGCTGCATTTTGGGCTGGAGCTTCTCGTGGTTTGAGGCCTGGCTTGCTCCACCCCCTGCTCTTGAGATTCTCCCGGATGTGGTCTGTATTTTGGCTGACTTTTGGGCTGGAGCTTCTCATGGTTTGAGGCCTGGCTTGCTCCACCCCCTGCTCCTGATATTGTCCCGGAGGTGGTCTGCATTTTTCCTGCCGTTTGGGCTGGAGCTTCTCGTGGTTTGAGGCCTGGCTTGCTCCACCCCCTGCTCTTGAGATTCTCCGGGAGTTGGGCTGGAGTTTGGCTGCATTTTGGGCTTTAGCTTTTCGTGGTTTCAGGCCTGGCTTGCTCCACCCCCTGCTCTTGATATTCTCCCGGATGTGGTCTGTATTTTGGCTGCATTTTGGGCTGGAGCTTCTCGTGGTTTGAGGCCTGGCTTGCTCCACCCCCTGCTCTTGAGATTCTCCCGGATGTGGTCTGTATTTTGGCTGCATTTTGGGCTGGAGCTTCTCGTGGTTTGAGGCCTGGCTTGCTCCATACCCTGCTCTTGAGATTCTCCCGGATGTGGGCTGCATTTTGGCTGCCTTTTGGGCTGGAGCTTCTCGTGGTTTGAGACCTGGCTTGCTCCACCCCCTGCTCTTGATATTCTCCTCGATGTGGGCTGCATTTTGGCTGCATTTTGGGCTGGAGCTTCTCGTGGTTTGAGGCCTGGCTTGCTCCACCCCCTGCTCTTGAGATTCTCCCGGATGTGGGCTGCATTTTGGCTGCCTTTTGGGCTGGAGCTTCTTGTGGTTTGAAGCCTGGCTTGCTCCACCACCTGCTCTTGAGATTCTCCCGGATGTGGGCTGCATTTTGGCTGCCTTTTGGGCTGGAGCTTCTCATGGTTGGAGGCCTGGCTTGCTCCACCCCCTGCTCTTGATATTCTCCCGGATGTGCGCTGCATTTTTGCTGCTTTTTGGGGTTTAGCTTCTTGTGGTTTGAAGCCTGGCTTGCTCCACCCCCTGCTCTTGATATTCTCCCGGATGTGGTCTGCATTTTTGCTGCCTTTTGGGCTGGAGTTTCTTGTGGTTTGAAGCCTGGCGTGCTCCACCCCCTGCTCTTGAGATTCTCCCGGATTTGGGCTGCATTTTTGCTGCATTTTGGGCTGGAGCTTCTCGTGGTTTGAGGCCTGGCTTGCTCCACCCCCTGCTCTTGAGATTCTCCGGGAGTTGGGCTGGAGTTTGGCTGCCTTTTGGGCTTTAGCTTTTCGTGGTTTCAGGCCTGGCTTGCTCCACCCCCTGCTCTTGATATTCTCCCGGATGTGGTCTGTATTTTGGCTGCATTTTGGGCTGGAGCTTCTCGTGGTTTGAGGCCTGGCTTGCTCCACCCCCTGCTCTTGAGATTCTCCCGGATGTGGTCTGTATTTTGGCTGCATTTTGGGCTGGAGCTTCTCGTGGTTTGAGGCCTGGCTTGCTCCATACCCTGCTCTTGAGATTCTCCCGGATGTGGGCTGCATTTTGGCTGCCTTTTGGGCTGGAGCTTCCCGTGGTTTGAGGCCTGGCTTGCTCCACCCCCTGCTCTTGAGATTCTCCTCGATGTGGGCTGCATTTTGGCTGCATTTTGGGCTGGAGCTTCTCGTGGTTTGAGGCCTGGCTTGCTCCACCCCCTGCTCTTGAGATTCTCCCGGATGTGGGCTGCATTTTGGCTGCCTTTTGGGCTGGAGCTTCTTGTGGTTTGAAGCCTGGCTTGCTCCACCACCTGCTCTTGAGATTCTCCCGGATGTGGGCTGCATTTTGGCTGCCTTTTGGGCTGGAGCTTCTCATGGTTGGAGGCCTGGCTTGCTCCACCCCCTGCTCTTGATATTCTCCCGGATGTGGGCTGCATTTTTGCTGCTTTTTGGGGTTTAGCTTCTTGTGGTTTGAAGCCTGGGTTGCTCCACCCCCTGCTCTTGAGATTCTCCCGGATGTGGGCTGCATTTTGGCTGCCTTTTGGGCTGGAGCTTCTCGTGGTTTGAAGCCTGGCTTGCTCCACCCCCTGCTCTTGATATTCTCCCGGATGTGGTCTGCATTTTTGCTGCCTTTTGGGCTGGAGTTTCTTGTGGTTTGAAGCCTGGCGTGCTCCACCCCCTGCTCTTGAGATTCTCCCGGATTTGGGCTGGAATTTGGCTTCATTTTGGGCAGGAGCTTCTCGTGGTTTGAGGCCTGGGTTGCTCCATCCCCTGCTCTTGATACTCTTCCGGATGTGGGCTGTATTTTGGCTCCCTTTTGGGCTGGAGCTTCTCGTGGTTTGAGGCCTGGCTTGCTCCACCCCCTGCTCTTGAGATTCTCCCGGATGTGGCCTGCATTTTGGCTGCCTTTTGGGCTGGAGCTTTTCGTGGTTTGAGGCCTGGCTTACTCCACACCCTGCTCTTGATATTCTCCGGGAGTTGGGCTGGATTTTGGCTGCCTTTTGGGCTTTAGCTTTTCGTGGTTTCAGGCCTGGCTTGCTCCATCCCCTGCTCTTGATACTCTTCCGGATGTGGGCTGTATTTTGGCTGCCTTTTGGGCTGGAGCTTCTTGTGGTTTGAAGCCTGGCTTGCTCCACCACCTGCTCTTGAGATTCTCCCGGATGTGGGCTGTATTTTGGCTGCCTTTTGGGCTGGAACTTCTCGTGGTTTGAGGCCTGGCTTGCTCCACCCCCTGCTCTTGAGATTCTCCCGGAGGTGGCCTGCAATTTTGCTGCTTTTTGGGCTGGAGCTTCTCGTGGTTTGTGGCCTGGCTTGCTCCACCCCCTGCTCTTGAGATTCTCCCAGATGTGGGCTGGATTTTGGCTGCCTTTTGGGCTGGAGCTTCTCGTGGTTTGGGGCCTGGCTTGCTCCACCCCCTGCTCTTGAGATTCTCCCAGATGTGGGCTGCATTTTGGCTGCCTTTTGGGCTGGAGCTTCTCGTGGTTTGGGGCCTGGCTTGCTCAATCCCCTGCTCTTGAGATTCTCCCGGATGTGGGCTGGAATTTGGCTTCCTTTTGGGCTGGAGCTTCTCGTGGTTTGAGGCCTGGCTTGCTCCACCCCCTGCTCTTGAGATTCTCCCGGAAGTGGTCTGCATTTTTCCTGCCGTTTGGGCTGGAGCTTCTTGTGGTTTGAAGCCTGGCTTGCTCCACCACCTGCTCTTGAGATTCTCCCGGATGTGGGCTGTATTTTGGCTGCCTTTTGGGCTGGAACTTCTCGTGGTTTGAGGCCTGGCTTGCTCCACCCCCTGCTCTTGAGATTCTCCCGGAGGTGGCCTGCATTTTTGCTGCCTTTTGGGCTGGAGCTTCTCGTGGTTTGGGGCCTGGCTTGCTCCACCCCCTGCTCTTGAGATTCTCCCAGATGTGGGCTGGATTTTGGCTGCCTTTTGGGCTGGAGCTTCTCGTGGTTTGGGGCCTGGCTTGCTCCACCCCCTGCTCTTGAGATTCTCCCAGATGTGGGCTGGATTTTGGCTGCCTTTTGGGCTGGAGCTTCTCGTGGTTTGGGGCCTGGCTTGCTCCATCCCCTGCTCTTGAGTTTCTCCCGGATGTGGGCTGGAATTTGGCTTCCTTTTGGGCTGGAGCTTCTCGTGGTTTGAGGCCTGGCTTGCTCCAACCCCTGCTCTTGAGATTCTCCCGGAGGTGGTCTGCATATTTCCTGCAGTTTGGGCTGGAGCTTCTTGTGGTTTGAAGCCTGGCTTGCTCGACCACCTGCTCTTGAGATTCTCCCGGTTGTGGGCTGCATTTTGGCTGCCTTTTGGGCTGGAACTTCTCGTGGTTTGAGGCCTGGCTTGCTCCAGCCCCTGCTCTTGAGATTCTCCCGGATGTGTGCTGTATTTTGGCTGCCTTTTTGGCTGGAACGTCTCGTGGTTTGAGGCCTGCCTTGCTCCACCCCCTGCTCTTGAGATTCTCCCGGATGTGGGCTGCATTTTGGCTGCCTTTTGGGCTGGAGCTTCTCATGGTTGGAGGCCTGGCTTGCTCCACCCCCTCCTCTTGATATTCTCCCGGATGTGGGCTGCATTTTGGCTGCCTTTTGGGCTGCAGCTTCTCGTGGTTTGAGGCCTGGCTTGCTCCACCCCCTGCTCTTCATATTCTCCGGGAGTTGGGCTGGAGTTTGGCTGCCTTTTGGTTTTTAGCTTTTCGTGGTTTGAGGCCTGGCTTGCTCCACCCCCTGCTCTTGATATTGTCCTTGAGGTGGGCTGGAAATTGGCTTACTTTTGGGCTGGAGCTCCTCGTGTTTTGAGGCCTGGCTTGCTCCACCCCCTGCTCTTGATATTCTCCCGGAGGTGGGCTGCGTTTTTGCTGAATTTTGGGCTGGAGCTTCTTGTAGTTTGAGGCCTGGCTTGCTCCACCCCCTGCTCTTGAGATTCTCCCTGATGTGGGCTGGATTTTGGCTGACTCTTGGGCTGGAGCTTCTCGTGGTTTGAGGCCTGGCTTGCTCCACCCCCTGCTCTTGAGATTCTCCCGGATTTGGGCTGCATTTTTGCTGCCTTTTGGGCTGGAGCTTCTCGTGGTTTGAGGCCTGGCTTGTTCCACCCCCTGCTCTTGATATTGTCCCTGGTGTGGGCTGGAATTTGGCTTCCTTTTGGGCTGGAGATTCAAGTGGTTTGAGGCCTGGCTTGCTCCACCCCCTTTCTCTTGAGATTCTGCCGGATGTGGGCTGGAATTTGGCTTCCTTTTGGGCAGGAGCTTCTCATGGTTGGAGGCCTGGCTTGCTCCACCCCCTGCTCTTGATATTCTCCCGGATGTGGGCTGCATTTTTGCTGCTTTTTGGGGTTTAGCTTCTTGTGGTTTGAAGCCTGGGTTGCTCCACCCCCTGCTCTTGAGATTCTCCCGGATGTGGGCTGCATTTTGGCTGCCTTTTGGGCTGGAGCTTCTCGTGGTTTGAAGCCTGGCTTGCTCCACCCCCTGCTCTTGATATTCTCCCGGATGTGGTCTGCATTTTTGCTGCCTTTTGGGCTGGAGTTTCTTGTGGTTTGAAGCCTGGCGTGCTCCACCCCCTGCTCTTGAGATTCTCCCGGATGTGGGCTGCATTTTTGCTGCATTTTGGGCTGGAGCTTCTCGTGGTTTGAGGCCTGGCTTGCTCCACCCCCTGCTCTTGAGATTCTCCGGGAGTTGGGCTGGAGTTTGGCTGCCTTTTGGGCTTTAGCTTTTCGTGGTTTCAGGCCTGGCTTGCTCCACCCCCTGCTCTTGATATTCTCCCGGATGTGGTCTGTATTTTGGCTGCATTTTGGGCTGGAGCTTCTCGTGGTTTGAGGCCTGGCTTGCTCCACCCCCTGCTCTTGAGATTCTCCCGGATGTGGTCTGTATTTTGGCTGCATTTTGGGCTGGAGCTTCTCGTGGTTTGAGGCCTGGCTTGCTCCATACCCTGCTCTTGAGATTCTCCCGGATGTGGGCTGCATTTTGGCTGCCTTTTGGGCTGGAGCTTCTCGTGGTTTGAGGCCTGGCTTGCTCCACCCCCTGCTCTTGAGATTCTCCTCGATGTGGGCTGCATTTTGGCTGCATTTTGGGCTGGAGCTTCTCGTGGTTTGAGGCCTGGCTTGCTCCACCCCCTGCTCTTGAGATTCTCCCGGATGTGGGCTGCATTTTGGCTGCCTTTTGGGCTGGAGCTTCTTGTGGTTTGAAGCCTGGCTTGCTCCACCACCTGCTCTTGAGATTCTCCCGGATGTGGGCTGCATTTTGGCTGCCTTTTGGGCTGGAGCTTCTCATGGTTGGAGGCCTGGCTTGCTCCACCCCCTGCTCTTGATATTCTCCCGGATGTGGGCTGCATTTTTGCTGCTTTTTGGGGTTTAGCTTCTTGTGGTTTGAAGCCTGGGTTGCTCCACCCCCTGCTCTTGAGATTCTCCCGGATGTGGGCTGCATTTTGGCTGCCTTTTGGGCAGGATCTTCTCGAGGTTTGGGGCCTGGCTTGCTCCACCCCCTGCTCTTGATATTCTCCCGGATGTGGTCTGCATTTTTGCTGCCTTTTGGGCTGGAGTTTCTTGTGGTTTGAAGCCTGGCGTGCTCCACCCCCTGCTCTTGAGATTCTCCCGGATTTGGGCTGGAATTTGGCTTCATTTTGGGCAGGAGCTTCTCGTGGTTTGAGGCCTGGGTTGCTCCATCCCCTGCTCTTGATACTCTTCCGGATGTGGGCTGTATTTTGGCTGCCTTTTGGGCTGGAGCTTCTTGTGGTTTCAGGCCTGGCTTGCTCCATCCCCTGCTCTTGATACTCTTCCGGATGTGGGCTGTATTTTGGCTGCCTTTTGGGCTGGAGCTTCTTGTGGTTTGAAGCCTGGCTTGCTCCACCACCTGCTCTTGAGATTCTCCCGGATGTGGGCTGTATTTTGGCTGCCTTTTGGGCTGGAACTTCTCATGGTTTGAGGCCTGGCTTGCTCCACCCCCTGCTCTTGAGATTCTCCCGGAGGTGGCCTGCAATTTTGCTGCTTTTTGGGCTGGAGCTTCTCGTGGTTTGTGGCCTGGCTTGCTCCACCCCCTGCTCTTGAGATTCTCCCAGATGTGGGCTGGATTTTGGCTGCCTTTTGGGCTGGAGCTTCTCGTGGTTTGGGGCCTGGCTTGCTCCACCCCCTGCTCTTGAGATTCTCCCAGATGTGGGCTGCATTTTGGCTGCCTTTTGGGCTGGAGCTTCTCGTGGTTTGGGGCCTGGCTTGCTCAATCCCCTGCTCTTGAGATTCTCCCGGATGTGGGCTGGAATTTGGCTTCCTTTTGGGCTGGAGCTTCTCGTGGTTTGAGGCCTGGCTTGCTCCACCCCCTGCTCTTGAGATTCTCCCGGAAGTGGTCTGCATTTTTCCTGCCGTTTGGGCTGGAGCTTCTTGTGGTTTGAAGCCTGGCTTGCTCCACCACCTGCTCTTGAGATTCTCCCGGATGTGGGCTGTATTTTGGCTGCCTTTTGGGCTGGAACTTCTCGTGGTTTGAGGCCTGGCTTGCTCCACCCCCTGCTCTTGAGATTCTCCCGGAGGTGGCCTGCATTTTTGCTGCCTTTTGGGCTGGAGCTTCTCGTGGTTTGGGGCCTGGCTTGCTCCACCCCCTGCTCTTGAGATTCTCCCAGATGTGGGCTGGATTTTGGCTGCCTTTTGGGCTGGAGCTTCTCGTGGTTTGGGGCCTGGCTTGCTCCACCCCCTGCTCTTGAGATTCTCCCAGATGTGGGCTGGATTTTGGCTGCCTTTTGGGCTGGAGCTTCTCGTGGTTTGGGGCCTGGCTTGCTCCATCCCCTGCTCTTGAGTTTCTCCCGGATGTGGGCTGGAATTTGGCTTCCTTTTGGGCTGGAGCTTCTCGTGGTTTGAGGCCTGGCTTGCTCCAACCCCTGCTCTTGAGATTCTCCCGGAGGTGGTCTGCATATTTCCTGCAGTTTGGGCTGGAGCTTCTTGTGGTTTGAAGCCTGGCTTGCTCGACCACCTGCTCTTGAGATTCTCCCAGTTGTGGGCTGCATTTTGGCTGCCTTTTGGGCTGGAACTTCTCGTGGTTTGAGGCCTGGCTTGCTCCAGCCCCTGCTCTTGAGATTCTCCCGGATGTGTGCTGTATTTTGGCTGCCTTTTTGGCTGGAACGTCTCGTGGTTTGAGGCCTGCCTTGCTCCACCCCCTGCTCTTGAGATTCTCCCGGATGTGGGCTGCATTTTGGCTGCCTTTTGGGCTGGAGCTTCTCATGGTTGGAGGCCTGGCTTGCTCCACCCCCTCCTCTTGATATTCTCCCGGATGTGGGCTGCATTTTGGCTGCCTTTTGGGCTGCAGCTTCTCGTGGTTTGAGGCCTGGCTTGCTCCACCCCCTGCTATTCATATTCTCCGGGAGTTGGGCTGGAGTTTGGCTGCCTTTTGGTTTTTAGCTTTTCGTGGTTTGAGGCCTGGCTTGCTCCACCCCCTGCTCTTGATATTGTCCTTGAGGTGGGCTGGAAATTGGCTTACTTTTGGGCTGGAGCTCCTCGTGTTTTGAGGCCTGGCTTGCTCCACCCCCTGCTCTTGATATTCTCCCGGAGGTGGGCTGCGTTTTTGCTGCATTTTGGGCTGGAGCTTCTTGTAGTTTGAGGCCTGGCTTGCTCCACCCCCTGCTCTTGAGATTCTCCCTGATGTGGGCTGGATTTTGGCTGACTCTTGGGCTGGAGCTTCTCGTGGTTTGAGGCCTGGCTTGCTCCACCCCCTGCTCTTGAGATTCTCCCGGATTTGGGCTGCATTTTTGCTGCCTTTTGGGCTGGAGCTTCTCGTGGTTTGAGGCCTGGCTTGTTCCACCCCCTGCTCTTGATATTGTCCCTGGTGTGGGCTGGAATTTGGCTTCCTTTTGGGCTGGAGATTCAAGTGGTTTGAGGCCTGGCTTGCTCCACCCCCTTTCTCTTGAGATTCTGCCGGATGTGGGCTGGAATTTGGCTTCCTTTTGGGCAGGAGCTTCTCGTGGTTTGAGGCCTGGCTTGCTCCACCCCTTGCTCTTGATATTCTCCCTGATGTGGGCTGCATTTTGGCTGCCTTTTGGGCTGAAGCTTCTCGTGGTTTGAGGCCTGGTTTGCTCCACCCCCTGCTCTTGAGATTGTCACGGATGTCGGCTGGATTTTGGCTGCCTTTTGGGCTGGAGCTTCTCAAGGTTTGAGGCCTGGCTTGCTCCACCCCCTGCTCCTGATATTCTCCCGGACGTGGGCTGGATTTTGGCTGCCTTTTGGGCTGGAGCTTCTCGTGGTTTGAGGCCTGGCTTGCTCCACCCCCTGCTCTTGAGATTCTCCCGGATTTGGGCTGCATTTTGACTGCCTTTTGGGCTGGAGCTTCTCGTGGTTTGAGGCCTGGCTTGCTCCACCCCCTGCTCTTGAGATTCTCCCGGATGTGGGCTGCATTTTGGCTGCCTTTTGGGCTGGACCTTCTCGTGGTTTGAGGCCTGGCTTGCTCCACCACTTGCCCTTGATATTCTCCCGGATGTGGGCTGGATTTTGACTGCCTTATGGGCTGGAGCTTCTCGTGGTTTGAGGCTTGGCTTGCTGCAGCTGCTGCTCTTGATATTCTCCCGCATGTGGCCTGCATTTTGGTTGCCTTGTGGGCTGGAGCTTCTCGTGGTTTGAGGCCTGGCTTGATCCACCCCTGCTCTTTATATTCTCCAGGATATGGGCTGGATTTTGGCTGCCTTGTGGGCTGGAGCTTCTCGTGGTTTGGGGCCTGCCTTGCTCCAAACCCTGCTCTTGAGATTCTCCCGGATGTGGGCTGGATTTTGGCTGCCTTTGTGCTGGAGCTTCTTGTAGTTTGAGGCCTGGCTTGCTCCACCCCCTGCTCTTGAGATTCTCCAGGAGGTGGGCTGGATTTTGGCTGCCTTTTGGGCTGGAGCTTCTCGTGGTTTGAGGCCTGGCTTGCTCCACCCCCTGCTCTTGAGATTCTCCCGGAGGTTGTTTGGATTTTGGCTGCCTTTTGGGCAGGAGCTTCTCCTGGTTTGAGGCATGGCTTGCTCCAGGCGCTGCCCTTGATATTCTCCCGCATGTGGCCTGCATTTTGGTTGCCTTTGGGCTGGAAATTTCCGTTTTTTGAGGCCTGGCTTGCTCCACACCTTGCTCTTGATATTCTCCTGTATGTGGGCTGCATTTTGGCTGCATTTTGGGCTGGAGCTTCTCGTGGTTTGAGTCCAGGCCTGCTCCAAACCCTGCTCTTGATATTATCTTTTATGTGGGCTGGACTATGGCTGCCTTTTGGGCTGGAGCTTCTCGTGGTTTGAGGCCTGGCTTGCTCCATGCCCTGCTCTTGAGATTCTCCTGGATGTGGGCTGCATTTTGGCTGCCTTTTGGGCTGGAGCTTCTCGTGGTTTGAGGCCTGGCTTGCTCCAACACCTTCCCATGATATTCACCCGGATGTGGGCTGCGTTATGGCTGCCTTTTGGGCTGGAGCTTCTCGTGGTTTGGGGCGTGCCTTGCTTCAGCCGCTGCTCTTGATATTCTCCCGGATATGGACTGCATTTTGGCTGCCTTTTGGGCTGGAGCTTCTCGTGGTTTGAGGCCTGCCTTGAACCACCCCGTGTCCATGATATTCTACCGGATATGGACTGCATTTTGGCTGCCTTTTGGGCTGGAGCTTCTCGTGGTTTGAGGCCTGCCTTGAACCACCCCCTGCCCATGATATTCTACCGGATGTGGGCTGGATTTTGACTGCCTTATGGGCTGGAGCTTCTCGTGGTTTGAGGCTTGGCTTGCTCCACCCCCTGCTCTTGATATTCTCCCGCATGTGGCCTGCATTTTGGTTGCCTTTCGGGCAGGAAATTTCCGTTTTTTGAGACCTGGCTTGCTCCATCCCTTGCTCTTGAGATTCTCCCAGATGTGGGCTGGATTTTGGCTGCCTTGTGGGCTGGAGCTTCTCGTGGTTTCAGGCCTGGCTTGCTCCACCCCCTGCTCTTGAGATTCTCCCGGATGTGGTCTGGATTTTGGCTGCCTTGTGGGCTGGAGCTTCTCGTGGTTTGAGGCCTGGCTTGATCCACCCCTGCTCTTGATATTCTCCAGGATATGGGCTGGATTTTGGCTGAATTGTGGGCTGGAGCTTCTCGTTTTTTGGGGCCTGCCTTGCTCCAAACCCTGCTCTTGAGATTCTCCCGGATGTGGGCTGGATTTTGGCTTTCTTTTGGGCTGGAGCTTCTCGTGGTTTGAGGCCTGGCTTGCTCCACCCCCTGCTCTTGATATTCTCCCGGAGGTTGGTTGGATTTTGGCTGCATTTTGGCTAGGAGCTTCTCGGGGTTTGGGGCCTGGCTTGCTCCAGGCGCTGCCCTTGATATTCTCCCGCATGTGGCCTGCATTTTGGTTGCCTTTGGGCTGGAAATTTCCGTTTTTTGAGGCCTGGCTTGCTTCACCCCTTGCTCTTGAGATTCTCCCGGATGTGGGCTGCAGTTTGGCTGCCTTTTGGGCTGGAGCTTCTCGTGGTTTGAGGCCTGGCTTGCTCCACCCCCTGCTCTTGAGATTCTCCCAGATGTGGGCTGCATTTTGGCTGCCTTTTGGGCTGGAGCTTCTCGTGGTTTGAGGCCTGGCTTGCTCCAACCCTTGCTTTTGAGATTCTCCTGGAGGTGGGCTGCATTTTGGCTGCCTTTGGGGCTGGAGCTTCTCGAGGTTTGTGGCCTGGCTTGCTCCACCCCCTTCTCTTGAGGTTCTCCCAGATGTGGGCTGAATTTTGGCTTTCTTTCGGGCTGGAGCTTCTCGTGGTTTGAGGCCTGGCTTGCTCCACCCCCTGCTCTTGATATTCTCCCAGATGTGGACTGGATTTTGGCTTCTTTTTGGGCTGGAGCTTCTCGAGGTTTGAGGCCTGGCTTGCTCCACCCCCTGCTCTTGATGTTCTCCTGGATGTGGGCTGCATTTTGGCTGCTTGTTGGGCTGGAGCTTCTCGTGGTTTGAGGCCTGTCTTGCTCCACCCCCTGCTCTTGAGATTCTCCCGGAGGTGGGCTGGATTTTGGCTGCCTTTTGGGCTGGAGCTTCTCGTGGTTTGAGGCCTGGCTTGCTCCACCCCCTGCTCTTGAGATTCTCCCGGATGTGGGCTGCATTTTGGCTGCCTTTGGGGCTGGAGATTCTCGTGGTTTGAGGCCTGGCTTGCTCCACCCCCTGCTCTTGAGATTCTCCCGGATGTGGGCTGCATTTTGGCTGATTCTTGGGCTGGAGCTTCTCGTGGTTTGAGGCCTGGCTTGCTCCACCCCCTGCTCTTGAGATTCTCCCAGATGTGGGCTGCATTTTGGATCCCTTTTGGGCTGGAGCTTCTCGAGGTTTGAGGCCTGGCTTGCTCCACCCCCTGCTCTTGAGTTTCTCCCCGAGGTGGGCTGCATTTTGGCTGCCTTTTGGGCTGGAGCTTCTCGTGGTTTGAGGCCTGGCTTGCTCCACCCCCTGCTCTTGAGATTCTCCTGGAGGTGGGCTGCATTTTGGCTGCCTTTTGGGCTGGAGCTTCTCGTGGTTTGAGGCCTGGCTTGCTCCACCCCCTGCTCTTGATATTCTCCCGGATGTGGGCTGCATTTTGGCTGCCTTTTGGGCTGGAGCTTCTCATGGTTGGAGGCCTGGCTTGCTCCACCCCCTGCTCTTGATATTCTCCCGGATGTGGGCTGCATTTTTGCTGCCTTTTGGGCTGGAGCTTCTTGTGGTTTGAAGCCTGGCTTGCTCCACCCCCTGCTCTTGAGATTCTCCCGGATGTGGGCTGCATATTTGCTGCATTTTGGGCTGGAGCTTCTCGTGGTTTGAGGCCTGGCTTGCTCCACCCCCTGCTCTTGATATTGTCCCTGACGTGGGCTGGAATTTGGCTTCTTTTTGGGCTGGAGCTCCTCGTGGTTTGAGGCCTGGCTTGCTCCACCCCCTGCTCTTGAGATTCTAGCGAAAGTGGGCTGGAATTTGGCTTCATTTTGGGCAGGAGCTTCTTGTGGTTTGAGGCCTGGCTTGCTCCACTCCCTGCTCTTGAGATTCTCCCGCATGTGGGCTGCATTTTGGCTGCCTTTTGGGCTGGAGCTTCTCATGGTTTGAGGCCTGGCTTGCTCCACCCCCTGCTCTTGATATTCTCCCGGATGTGGTCTGCATTTTTGCTGCCTTTTGGGCTGGAGCTTCTTGTGGTTTGAAGCCTGGCTTGCTCCACCCCCTGCTCTTGATATTCTCCCGGATGTGGGCTGCATTTTGGCTGCCTTTTGGGCTGGAGCTTCTCGTGGTTTGAGGCCTGGCTTGCTCCACCCCCTGCTCTTGAGATTCTCCCGGAGGTGGACTGCATTTTGGCTGCCTTTTGGGCTGGAGCTTCTCGTGGTTTGAGGCCTGGCTTGCTCCACCCCCTGCTCTTGAGATTCTCCCGAAGGTGGGCTGGAATTTGGCTTCCTTTTGGGCAGGAGCTTCTTGTGGTTTGAGGCCTGGCTTGCTCCACTCCCTGCTCTTGAGATTCTCCCTGATGTGGGCTGCATTTTGGCTGCCTTTTGGGCAGGAGCTTCTTGTGGTTTGAGGCCTGGCTTTCTCCACCCCCTGCTCTTGATATTCTCCCGGATGTGGTCTGCATTTTTGCTGCTTTTTGGGCTGGAGCTTCTTGTGGTTTGAAGCCTGGCTTGCTCCACCCCCTGCTCTTGAGATTCTCCCGGATTTGGGCTGGAATTTGGCTTCCTTTTGGGCAGGAGCTTCTCGTGGTTTGAGGCCTGGCTTGCTCCACCCCCTGCTCTTGAGATTCTCCTGGAGGTGGGCTGCATTTTGGCTGCCTTTTGGGCTGGAGCTTCTCGTGGTTTGAGGCCTGGCTTGCTCCACCCCCTGCTCTTGAGATTCTCCCGGATTTGGGCTGGAATTTGGCTTCCTTCTGGGCAGGAGCTTCTCGTGGTTTGAGGCCTGGCTTGCTCCACCCCCTGCTCTTGAGATTCTCCCGGATTTGGGCTGGAATTTGGCTTCCTTCTGGGCAGGAGCTTCTCGTGGTTTGAGGCCTGGCTTGCTCCACCCCCTGCTCTTGATATTCTCCCGGATGTGGGCTGCATTTTGGCTGCCTTTTGGGCTGGAGCTTCTCATGGTTGGAGGCCTGGCTTGCTCCACCCCCTGCTCTTGATATTCTCCCAGATGTGGTCTGCATTTTTGCTGCCTTTTGGGCTGGAGCTTCTTGTGGTTTGAAGCCTGGCTTGCTCCACCCCGTGCTCTTGAGATTCTCCCGGATTTGGGCTGGAATTTGGCTTCCTTTTGGGCAGGAGCTTCTCGTGGTTTGAGGCCTGGCTTGCTCCATCCCCTGCTCTTGAGATTTTCCCGGATGTGGGCTGCATTTTTGCTGCCTTTTGGCCTGGAGCTTCTCGTGGTTTGAGGCCTGGCTTGCTCCACCCCCTGCTCTTGATATTCTCCCGGATGTGGTCTGTATTTTGGCTGCATTTTGGGCTGGAGCTTCTCGTGGTTTGAGGCCTGGCTTGCTCCACCCCCTGCTCTTGAGATTCTCCCGGATGTGGTCTGTATTTTGGCTGCATTTTGGGCTGGAGCTTCTCGTGGTTTGAGGCCTGGCTTTCTCCACCCCCTGCTCTTGATATTCTCCCGGATGTGGGCTGCATTTTGGCTGCCTTTTGGGCTGGAGCTTCTCATGATTGGAGGCCTGGCTTGCTCCACCCCCTGCTCTTGATATTCTCCCGGATGTGGTCTGCATTTTTGCTGCCTTTTGGGCTGGAGCTTCTTGTGGTTTGAAGCCTGGCTTGCTCCACCCCGTGCTCTTGAGATTCTCCCGGATTTGGGCTGGAATTTGGCTTCCTTTTGGGCAGGAGCTTCTCGTGGTTTGAGGCCTGGCTTGCTCCATCCCCTGCTCTTGAGATTTTCCCGGATGTGGGCTGCATTTTTGCTGCCTTTTGGCCTGGAGCTTCTCGTGGTTTGAGGCCTGGCTTGCTCCACCCCCTGCTCTTGAGATTCTCCCGGATGTGGTCTGTATTTTGGCTGCATTTTGGGCTGGAGCTTCTCGTGGTTTGAGGCCTGGCTTTCTCCACCCCCTGCCCTTGAGATTCTCCCGGATGTGGGCTGTATTTTGGCTGCATTTTGGGCTGGAGCTTCTCGTGGTTTGAGGTCTGGCTTGCTCCAGCCCCTACTCTTGATATTCTCCCAGATATAGGGCTGGATTTTGGCTGCATTTTGGGCTGGAGCTTCCCGTGGTTTGAGGCCTGGCTTGCTCCACCCCCTGCTCTTGAGATTCTCCCGGATGTGGGCTGCATATTTGCTGCATTTTGGGCTGGAGCTTCTCGTGGTTTGAGGCCTGGCTTGCTCCACCCCCTGCTCTTGATATTGTCCCTGACGTGGGCTGGAATTTGGCTTCTTTTTGGGCTGGAGCTCCTCGTGGTTTGAGGCCTGGCTTGCTCCACCCCCTGCTCTTGAGATTCTAGCGAAGGTGGGCTGGAATTTGGCTTCATTTTGGGCAGGAGCTTCTTGTGGTTTGAGGCCTGGCTTGCTCCACTCCCTGCTCTTGAGATTCTCCCGCATGTGGGCTGCATTTTGGCTGCCTTTTGGGCTGGAGCTTCTCATGGTTTGAGGCCTGGCTTGCTCCACCCCCTGCTCTTGATATTCTCCCGGATGTGGGCTGGAATTTGGCTGCCTTTTGGGCTGGAGCTTCTCGTGGTTTGAGGCCTGGCTTGCTCCACCCCCTGCTCTTGAGATTCTCCCGGATGTCGGCTGGATTTTGGCTGCCTTTTGGGCTGGAGCTTCTCGTGGTTTGAGGCCTGCCTTGCTCCACCCCCTGCTCCTGATATTCTCCCGGAGGTGGTCTGCATTTTTCCTGCCGTTTCGGCTGGAGCTTCTTGTGGTTTGCGGCCTGGCTTGCTCCACCCCCTGCTCTTGAGATTCTCCCGGATGTGGGCTGCATTTTTGCTGCATTTTGGGCTGGAGCTTCTCGTGGTTTGAGGCCTGGCTTGCTCCACCCCCTGCTCTTGAGATTCTCCGGGAGTTGGGCTGGAGTTTGGCTGCCTTTTGGGCTTTAGCTTTTCGTGGTTTCAGG
Organism: Rhynochetos jubatus; assembly: GCA_027574665.1. Lineage (NCBI taxonomy): Eukaryota > Metazoa > Chordata > Aves > Eurypygiformes > Rhynochetidae > Rhynochetos > Rhynochetos jubatus. The sequence continues at coordinate 995,859 of JAQBHY010000095.1, read as the reverse complement.
CCTGGCTTGCTCCACCCCCTGCTCTTGAAATTCTCCCGGATGTGGTCTGTATTTTGGCTGCATTTTGGGGTGGAGCTTCTCGTGGTTTGAGGCCTGGCTTGCTCCAGCCCCTGCTCTTGAGATTCTCCCGGATGTGGGCTGCATTTTGGCTGCCTTTTGGGCTGGAGCTTCTCGTGGTTTGAGGCCTGGCTTGCTCCAGCCCCTGCTCTTGAGATTCTCCCGGATATAGGGCTGGATTTTGGCTGCATTTTGGGCTGGAGCTTCTCGTGCTTTGAGGCCTGGCTTGCTCCACCCCCTGCTCTTGAGATTCTCCCGGATGTGGGCTGCATTTTGGCTGCCTTTTGGGCTGGAGCTTCTCGTGGTTTGAGGCCTGGCTTGCTCCAGCCCCTGCTCTTGAGATTCTCCCGGATATAGGGCTGGATTTTGGCTGCATTTTGGGCTGGAGCTTCTCGTGCTTTGAGGCCTGGCTTGCTCCACCCCCTGCTCTTGAGATTCTCCCGGATGTGGGCTGCATTTTGGCTGCCTTTTGGGCTGGAGCTTCTTGTGGTTTGAAGCCTGGCTTGCTCCACCACCTGCTCTTGAGATTCTCCCGGATGTGGGCTGCATTTTGGCTGCCTTTTGGGCTGGAGCTTCTCATGGTTGGAGGCCTGGCTTGCTCCACCCCCTGCTCTTGATATTCTCCCGGATGTGGGCTGCATTTTTGCTGCTTTTTGGGCTTTAGCTTCTTGTGGTTTGAAGCCTGGCTTGCTCCACCCCCTGCTCTTGAGATTCTCCCGCATGTGGTCTGTATTTTGGCTGCATTTTGGGCTGGAGCTTCTCGTGGTTTGAGGCCTGGCTTGCTCCACCCCCTGCTCTTGAGATTCTCCCGGATGTGGTCTGTATTTTGGCTGCATTTTGGGCTGGAGCTTCTCGTGGTTTGAGGCCTGGCTTGCTCCACCCCCTGCTCTTGAGATTCTCCCGGATGTGGTCTGTATTTTGGCTGCATTTTGGGCTGGAGCTTCTCGTGGTTTGAGGCCTGGCTTTCTCCACCCCCTGCTCTTGAGATTCTCCCGGATGTGGGCTGTATTTTGGCTGCATTTTCGGCTGGAGCTTCTCGTGGTTTGAGGCCTGGCTTGCTCCACCCCCTGCTCTTGAGATTCTCCCGGATGTGGGCTGCATTTTGGCTGCATTTTGGGCTGGAGCTTCTCATGGTTTGAGGCCTGGATTGCTCCACCCCCTGCTCTTGATATTGTCCCTGACGTGGGCTGGAATTTGGCTTCTTTTTGGGCTTTAGCTCCTCGTGGTTTGAGGCCTGGCTTGCTCCACCCCCTGCTCTTGAGATTCTAGCGAAGGTGGGCTGGAATTTGGCTTCCTTTTGGGCAGGAGCTTCTTGTGGTTTGAGGCCTGGCTTGCTCCACTCCCTGCTCTTGAGATTCTCCCGCATGTGGGCTGCATTTTGGCTGCCTTTTGGGCTGGAGCTTCTCATGGTTTGAGGCCTGGCTTGCTCCACCCCCTGCTCTTGATATTCTCCCGGATGTGGTCTGCATTTTTGCTGCCTTTTGGGCTCTAGCTTCTTGTGGTTTGAAGCCTGGCTTGCTCCACACCCTGCTCTTGATATTCTCCCGGATGTGGGCTGGAATTTGGCTGCCTTTTGGGCTGGAGCTTCTCGTGGTTTGAGGCCTGGCTTGCTCCACCCCCTGCTCTTGAGATTCTCCCGGATGTCGGCTGGATTTTGGCTGCCTTTTGGGCTGGAGCTTCTCGTGGTTTGAGGCCTGCCTTGCTCCACCCCCTGCTCCTGATATTCTCCCGGAGTTGGTCTGCATTTTTGCTGCCGTTTGGGCTGGAGCTTCTTGTGTTTTGAGGCCTGGCTTGCTCCACCCCCTGCTCTTGAGATTCTCCCGGATGTGGGCTGCATTTTTGCTGCATTTTGGGCTGGAGCTTCTCGTGGTTTGAGGCCTGGCTTGCTCCACCCCCTGCTCTTGAGATTCTCCGGGAGTTGGGCTGGATTTTGGCTGCCTTTTGGGCTTTAGATTTTCGTTATTTCAGGCCTGGCTTGCTCCACCCCCTGCTCTTGATATTCTCCCGGATGTGGTCTGTATTTTGGCTGCATTTTGGGCTGGAGCTTCTCGTGGTTTGAGGCCTGGCTTGCTCCACCCCCTGCTCTTGAGATTCTCCCGGATGTGGTCTGTATTTTGGCTGCATTTTGGGCTGGAGCTTCTCGTGGTTTGAGGCCTGGCTTGCTCCATCCCCTGCTCTTGAGATTCTCCCGGATGTGGGCTGCATTTTGGCTGCCTTTTGGGCTGGAGCTTCTCGTGGTTTGAGGCCTGGCTTGCTCCAGCCCCTGCTCTTGAGATTCTCCCGGATATAGGGCTGCATTTTGGCTGCCTTTTGGGCTGGAGCTTCTCGTGGTTTGAGGCCTGGCTTGCTCCACCCCCTGCTCTTGAGATTCTCCCGGATGTGGGCTGCATTTTGGCTGCCTTTTGGGCTGGAGCTTCTTGTGGTTTGAAGCCTGGCTTGCTCCACCACCTGCTCTTGAGATTCTCCCGGATGTGGGCTGCATTTTGGCTGCCTTTTGGGCTGGAGCTTCTCATGGTTGGAGGCCTGGCTTGCTCCACCCCCTGCTCTTGATATTCTCCCGGATGTGGGCTGCATTTTTGCTGCTTTTTGGGCTTTAGCTTCTTGTGGTTTGAAGCCTGGCTTGCTCCACCCCCTGCTCTTGAGAATCTCCCGGATGTGGGCTGCATTTTGGCTGCCTTTTGGGCTGGAGCTTCTCGTGGTTTGAAGCCTGGCTTGCTCCACCCCCTGCTCTTGATATTCTCCCGGATGTGGTCTGCATTTTTGCTGCCTTTTGGGCTGGAGTTTCTTGTGGTTTGAAGCCTGCCTTGCTCCACCACCTGCTCTTGAGATTCTCCCGGATTTGGGCTGGAATTTGGCTTCATTTTGGGCAGGAGCTTCTCGTGGTTTGAGGCCTGGGTTGCTCCATCCCCTGCTCTTGATACTCTTCCGGATGTGGGCTGTATTTTGGCTCCCTTTTGGGCTGGAGCTTCTCGTGGTTTGAGGCCTGGCTTGCTCCACCCCCTGCTCTTGAGATTCTCCCGGATGTGGCCTGCATTTTGGCTGCCTTTTGGGCTGGAGCTTTTCGTGGTTTGAGGCCTGGCTTACTCCACCCCCTGCTCTTGATATTCTCCGGGAGTTGGGCTGGAGTTTGGCTGCCTTTTGGGCTTTAGCTTTTCGTGGTTTCAGGCCTGGCTTGCTCCACCCCCTGCTCTTGATATTCTCCCGGATATGGTCTGTATTTTGGCTGCATTTTGGGCTGGAGCTTCTCGTGGTTTGAAGCCTGGCTTGCTCCACCACCTGCTCTTGAGATTCTCCCGGATGTGGGCTGTATTTTGGCTGCCTTTTGGGCTGGAACTTCTCGTGGTTTGAGGCCTGGCTTGCTCCACCCCCTGCTCTTGAGATTCTCCCGGAGGTGGGCTGGATTTTGGCTGCATTTTGGGCTGGAGCTTCTCGTGGTTTGAGGCCTGGCTTGCTCCACACCCTGCTCTTGAGATTCTCCCGGATGTGGTCTGTATTTTGGCTGCATTTTGGGCTGGAGCTTCTCGTGGTTTGAGGCCTGGCTTTCTCCACCCCCTGCCCTTGAGATTCTCCCGGATGTGGGCTGCATTTTTGCTGCATTTTGGGCTGGAGCTTCTCGTGGTTTGAGGCCTGGCTTGCTCCACCCCCTGCTCTTGAGATTCTCCCGGATGTGGGCTGCATTTTGGCTGCATTTTGGGCTGGAGCTTCTCATGGTTTGAGGCCTGGCTTGCTCCAGCCCCTACTCTTGATATTCTCCCGGATGTGGTCTGCATTTTTGCTGCCTTTTGGGCTGGAGCTTCTTGTGGTTTGAAGCCTGGCTTGCTCCACCCCCTGCTCTTGATATTCTCCCGGATGTGGGCTGGAATTTGGCTGCCTTTTGGGCTGGAGCTTCTCGTGGTTTGAGGCCTGGCTTGCTCCACCCCCTGCTCTTGAGATTCTCCCGGATGTCGGCTGGATTTTGGCTGCCTTTTGGGCTGGAGCTTCTCGAGGTTTGAGGCCTGCCTTGCTCCACCCCCTGCTCCTGATATTCTCCCGGAGGTGGTCTGCATTTTGGCTGCCTTTTGGGCTGGAGCTTCTCGTGGTTTGAGGCCTGGCTTGCTCCACCCCCTGCTCTTGAGATTCTCCGGGAGTTGGGCTGGAGTTTGGCTGCCTTTTGGGCTTTAGCTTTTCGTGGTTTCAGGCCTGGCTTGCTCCACCCCCTGCTCTTGATATTCTCCCGGATGTGGTCTGTATTTTGGCTGCATTTTGGGCTGGAGCTTCTCGTGGTTTGAGGCCTGGCTTGCTCCACCCCCTGCTCTTGAGATTCTCCCGGATGTGGTCTGTATTTTGGCTGCATTTTGGGCTGGAGCTTCTCGTGGTTTGAGGCCTGGCTTGCTCCATCCCCTGCTCTTGAGATTCTCCCGGATGTGGGCTGCCTTTTTGCTGCATTTTGGGCTGGAGCTTCTCGTGGTTTGAGGCCTGGCTTGCTCCAGCCCCTGCTCTTGAGATTCTCCCGGATATAGGGCTGGATTTTGGCTGCCTTTTGGGCTGGAGCTTCTCGTGGTTTGAGGCCTGGCTTGCTCCACCCCCTGCTCTTGAGATTCTCCCGGATGTGGGCTGCATTTTGGCTGCATTTTGGGCTGGAGCTTCTTGTGGTTTGAAGCCTGGCTTGCTCCACCACCTGCTCTTGAGATTCTCCCGGATGTGGGCTGCATTTTGGCTGCCTTTTGGGCTGGAGCTTCTCATGGTTGGAGGCCTGGCTTGCTCCACCCCCTGCTCTTGATATTCTCCCGGATGTGGGCTGCATTTTTGCTGCTTTTTGGGCTTTAGCTTCTTGTGGTTTGAAGCCTGGCTTGCTCCACCCCCTGCTCTTGAGATTCTCCCGGATGTGGGCTGCATTTTGGCTTCATTTTGGGCAGGAGCTTCTCGTGGTTTGAGGCCTGGCTTGCTCCACCCCCTGCTCTTGATACTCTTCCGGATGTGGGCTGTATTTTGGCTCCCTTTTGGGCTGGAGCTTCTCGTGGTTTGAGGCCTGGCTTGCTCCACCCCCTGCTCTTGAGATTCTCCCGGATGTGGCCTGCATTTTTGCTGCCTTTTGGGCTGGAGCTTCTCGTGGTTTGAGGCCTGGCTTACTCCACCCCCTGCTCTTGATATTCTCCGGGAGTTGGTCTGGAGTTTGGCTGCCTTTTGGGCTTTAGCTTCTCGTGGTTTGAGGCCTGGCTTGCTCCACCCCCTGCTCTTGATATTCTTCCGGATGTGGTCTCTATTTTGGCTGCATTTTGGGCTGGAGCTTCTCGTGGTTTGAAGCCTGGCTTGCTCCACCCCCTGCTCTTGAGATTCTCCCGGAGGTGGGCTGGATTTTGGCTGCATTTTGGGCTGGAGCTTCTCGTGGTTTGAGGCCTGGCTTGCTCCACCCCCTGCTCTTGAGATTCTCCCGGAGGTGGTCTGCATTTTTCCTGCCGTTTGGGCTGGAGCTTCTTGTGGTTTGAAGCCTGGCTTGCTCCACCACCTGCTCTTGAGATTCTCCCGGATGTGGGCTGTATTTTGGCTGCCTTTTGGGCTGGAACTTCTCGTGGTTTGAAGCCTGGCTTGCTCCACCCCCTGCTCTTGAGATTCTCCCGGAGGTGGGCTGGATTTTGGCTGCCTTTTGGGCTGGAACTTCTCGTGGTTTGAGGCCTGGCTTGCTCCACCCCCTGCTCTTGAGATTCTCCCGGAGGTGGTCTGCATTTTTCCTGCCGTTTGGGCTGGAGCTTCTTGTGGTTTGAGGCCTGGCTTGCTCCACCCCCTGCTCTTGATATTCTCCCGGATGTCGGCTGGATTTTGGCTGCCTTTTGGGCTGGAGCTTCTCGAGGTTTGAGGCCTGCCTTGCTCCACCCCCTGCTCCTGATATTCTCCCGGAGGTGGTCTGCATTTTGGCTGCCTTTTGGGCTGGAGCTTCTCGTGGTTTGAGGCCTGGCTTGCTCCACCCCCTGCTCTTGAGATTCTCCCGGATGTGGGCTGCATTTTTGCTGCATTTTGGGCTGGAGCTTCTCGTGGTTTGAGGCCTGGCTTGCTCCACCCCCTGCTCTTGAGATTCTCCGGGAGTTGGGCTGGAGTTTGGCTGCCTTTTGGGCTTTAGCTTTTCGTGGTTTGAGGCCTGGCTTGCTCCACCCCCTGCTCTTGATATTCTCCCGGAGGTGGGCTGCATTTTTGCTGCATTTTGGGCTGGAGCTTCTTGTAGTTTGAGGCCTGGCTTGCTCCACCCCCTGCTCTTGAGATTCTCCCTGATGTGGGCTGGATTTTGGCTGACTCTTGGGCTGGAGCTTCTCGTGGTTTGAGGCCTGGCTTGCTCCACCCCCTGCTCTTGAGATTCTCCCGGATGTGGGCTGCATTTTGGCTGCCTTTTGGGCTGGAGCTTCTCGTGGTTTGAGGCCTGGCTTGCTCCACCCCCTGCTCTTGATATTGTCCCTGGTGTGGGCTGGAATTTGGGTTCCTTTTGGGCTGGAGTTCCTTGTGGTTTGAGGCCTGGCTTGCTCCACCCCCTTTCTCTTGAGATTCTGCCGGATGTGGGCTAGAATTTGGCTTCCTTTTGGGAAGGAGCTTCTCGTGGTTTGAGGCCTGGCTTGCTCCACCCCTTGCTCTTGATATTCTCCCTGATGTGGGCTGCATTTTGGCTGCCTTTTGGGCTGAAGCTTCTCGTGGTTTGAGGCCTGGTTTGCTCCACCCCCTGCTCTTGAGATTGTCACGGATGTCGGCTGGATTTTGGCTGCCTTTTGGGCTGGAGCTTCTCAAGGTTTGAGGCCTGGCTTGCTCCACCCCCTGCTCCTGATATTCTCCCGGATGTGGGCTGGATTTTGGCTGCCTTTTGGGCTGGAGCTTCTCGTGGTTTGAGGCCTGGCTTGCTCCACCCCCTGCTCTTGAGATTCTCCTGGATTTGGGCTGCATTTTGACTGCCTTTTGGGCTGGAGCTTCTCGTGGTTTGAGGCCTGGCTTGCTCCACCCCCTGCTCTTGAGATTCTCCCGGATGTGGGCTGCATTTTGGCTGCCTTTTGGGCTGGACCTTCTCGTGGTTTGAGGCCTGGCTTGCTCCACCACTTGCCCTTGATATTCTCCCGGATGTGGGCTGGATTTTGACTGCCTTATGGGCTGGAGCTTCTCGTGGTTTGAGGCCTGGCTTGCTGCAGCTGCTGCTCTTGATATTCTCCCGCATGTGGCCTGCATTTTGGTTGCCTTGTGGGCTGGAGCTTCTCGTGGTTTGAGGCCTGGCTTGATCCACCCCTGCTGTTTATATTCTCCAGGATATGGGCTGGATTTTGGCTGCCTTGTGGGCTGGAGCTTCTCGTGGTTTGGGGCCTGCCTTGCTCCAAACCCTGCTCTTGAGATTCTCCCGGATGTGGGCTGGATTTTGGCTGCCTTTGGGCTGGAGCTTCTTGTAGTTTGAGGCCTGGCTTGCTCCACCCCCTGCTCTTGAGATTCTCCCGGATGTGGGCTGGATTTTGGGTGCCTTTTGGGCTGGAGCTTCTCGTGGTTTGAGGCCTGGCTTGCTCCACCCCCTGCTCTTGAGATTCTCCCGGAGGTTGTTTGGATTTTGGCTGCCTTTTGGGCAGGAGCTTCTCCTGGTTTGAGGCATGGCTTGCTCCAGGCGCTGCCCTTGATATTCTCCCGCATGTGGCCTGCATTTTGGTTGCCTTTGGGCTGGAAATTTCCGTTTTTTGAGGCCTGGCTTGCTCCACCCCTTGCTCTTGATATTCTCCTGTATGTGGGCTGCATTTTGGCTGCATTTTGGGCTGGAGCTTCTCGTGGTTTGAGTCCTGGCCTGCTCCAAACCCTGCTCTTGATATTATCTTTTATGTGGGCTGGACTATGGCTGCCTTTTGGGCTGGAGCTTGTCGTGGTTTGAGGCCTGGCTTGCTCCATGCCCTGCTCTTGAGATTCTCCTGGATGTGGGCTGCATTTTGGCTGCCTTTTGGGTTGGAGCTTCTCGTGGTTTGAGGCCTGGCCTGCTCCAACACCTGCCCATGATATTCACCCGGATGTGGGCTGCGTTATGGCTGCCTTTTGGGCTGGAGCTTCTCGTGGTTTGAGGCCTGCCTTGAACCACCCCCTGCCCATGATATTCTACCGGATATGGACTGCATTTTGGCTGCCTTTTGGGCTGGAGCTTCTCGTGGTTTGAGGCCTGCCTTGAACCACCCCCTGCCCATGATATTCTACCGGATGTGGGCTGGATTTTGACTGCCTTATGGGCTGGAGCTTCTCGTGGTTTGAGGCTTGGCTTGCTGCAGCCGCTGCTCTTGATATTCTCCCGCATGTGGCCTGCATTTTGGTTGCCTTTCGGGCAGGAAATTTCCGTTTTTTGAGACCTGGCTTGCTCCATCCCTTGCTCTTGAGATTCTCCCAGATGTGGGCTGGATTTTGGCTGCCTTGTGGGCTGGAGCTTCTCGTGGTTTCAGGCCTGGCTTGCTCCACCCCCTGCTCTTGAGATTCTCCCGGATGTGGGCTGGATTTTGGCTGCCTTGTGGGCTGGAGCTTCTCGTGGTTTGAGGCCTGGCTTGATCCACCCCTGCTCTTGATATTCTCCAGGATATGGGCTGGATTTTGGCTGAATTGTGGGCTGGAGCTTCTCGTTTTTTGGGGCCTGCCTTGCTCCAAACCCTGCTCTTGAGATTCTCCCGGATGTGGGCTGGATTTTGGCTGCCTTGTGGGCTGGAGCTTCTCGTGGTTTGAGGCCTGGCTTGCTCCACCCCCTGCTCTTGATATTCTCCCGGAGGTTGGTTGGATTTTGGCTGCATTTTGGCTAGGAGCTTCTCGGGGTTTGGGGCCTGGCTTGCTCCAGGCGCTGCCCTTGATATTCTCCCAGATGTCGGCTGGATTTTGGCTGCCTTTTGGGCTGGAGCTTCTCGAGGTTTGAGGCCTGCCTTTCTCCACCCCCTGCTCCTGATATTCTCCCGGAGGTGGTCTGCATTTTGGCTGCCTTTTGGGCTGGAACTTCTCGTGGTTTGAGGCCTGGCTTGCTCCACCCCCTGCTCTTGAGATTCTCCCGGATGTGGGCTGCATTTTTGCTGCATTTTGGGCTGGAGCTTCTCGTGGTTTGAGGCCTGGCTTGCTCCACCCCCTGCTCTTGAGATTCTCCGGGAGTTGGGCTGGAGTTTGGCTGCCTTTTGGGCTTTAGCTTTTCGTGGTTTGAGGCCTGGCTTGCTCCACCCCCTGCTCTTGATATTCTCCCGGAGGTGGGCTGCATTTTTGCTGCATTTTGGGCTGGAGCTTCTTGTAGTTTGAGGCCTGGCTTGCTCCACCCCCTGCTCTTGAGATTCTCCCTGATGTGGGCTGGATTTTGGCTGACTCTTGGGCTGGAGCTTCTCGTGGTTTGAGGCCTGGCTTGCTCCACCCCCTGCTCTTGAGATTCTCCCGGATGTGGGCTGCATTTTGGCTGCCTTTTGGGCTGGAGCTTCTCGTGGTTTGAGGCCTGGCTTGCTCCACCCCCTGCTCTTGATATTGTCCCTGGTGTGGGCTGGAATTTGGGTTCCTTTTGGGCTGGAGTTCCTTGTGGTTTGAGGCCTGGCTTGCTCCACCCCCTTTCTCTTGAGATTCTGCCGGATGTGGGCTGGAATTTGGCTTCCTTTTGGGAAGGAGCTTCTCGTGGTTTGAGGCCTGGCTTGCTCCACCCCTTGCTCTTGATATTCTCCCTGATGTGGGCTGCATTTTGGCTGCCTTTTGGGCTGAAGCTTCTCGTGGTTTGAGGCCTGGTTTGCTCCACCCCCTGCTCTTGAGATTGTCACGGATGTCGGCTGGATTTTGGCTGCCTTTTGGGCTGGAGCTTCTCAAGGTTTGAGGCCTGGCTTGCTCCACCCCCTGCTCCTGATATTCTCCCGCATGTGGCCTGCATTTTGGTTGCCTTGTGGGCTGGAGCTTCTCGTGGTTTGAGGCCTGGCTTGATCCACCCCTGCTCTTTATATTCTCCAGGATATGGGCTGGATTTTGGCTGCCTTGTGGGCTGGAGCTTCTCGTGGTTTGGGGCCTGCCTTGCTCCAAACCCTGCTCTTGAGATTCTCCCGGATGTGGGCTGGATTTTGGCTGCCTTTGGGCTGGAGCTTCTTGTAGTTTGAGGCCTGGCTTGCTCCACCCCCTGCTCTTGAGATTCTCCCGGATGTGGGCTGCATTTTGGCTGCCTTTTGGGCTGGAGCTTCTCGTGGTTTGAGGCCTGGCTTGCTCCACCCCCTGCTCTTGAGATTCTCCCGGAGGTTGTTTGGATTTTGGCTGCCTTTTGGGCAGGAGCTTCTCCTGGTTTGAGGCATGGCTTGCTCCAGGCGCTGCCCTTGATATTCTCCCGCATGTGGCCTGCATTTTGGTTGCCTTTGGGCTGGAAATTTCCGTTTTTTGAGGCCTGGCTTGCTCCACCCCTTGCTCTTGATATTCTCCTGTATGTGGGCTGCATTTTGGCTGCATTTTGGGCTGGAGCTTCTCGTGGTTTGAGTCCTGGCCTGCTCCAAACCCTGCTCTTGATATTATCTTTTATGTGGGCTGGACTATGGCTGCCTTTTGGGGTGGAGCTTGTCGTGGTTTGAGGCCTGGCTTGCTCCATGCCCTGCTCTTGAGATTCTCCTGGATGTGGGCTGCATTTTGGCTGCCTTTTGGGCTGGAGCTTCTCGTGGTTTGAGGCCTGGCCTGCTCCAACACCTGCCCATGATATTCACCCGGATGTGGGCTGCGTTATGGCTGCCTTTTGGGCTGGAGCTTCTCGTGGTTTGAGGCCTGCCTTGAACCACCCCCTGCCGATGATATTCTACCGGATATGGACTGCATTTTGGCTGCCTTTTGGGCTGGAGCTTCTCGTGGTTTGAGGCCTGCCTTGAACCACCCCCTGCCCATGATATTCTACCGGATATGGACTGCATTTTGGTTGCCTTTCGAGCAGGAAATTTCCGTTTTTTGAGACCTGGCTTGCTCCATCCCTTGCTCTTGAGATTCTCCCAGATGTGGGCTGGATTTTGGCTGCCTTGTGGGCTGGAGCTTCTCGTGGTTTCAGGCCTGGCTTGCTCCACCCCCTGCTCTTGAGATTCTCCCGGATGTGGGCTGGATTTTGGCTGCCTTGTGGGCTGGAGCTTCTCGTGGTTTGAGGCCTGGCTTGATCCACCCCTGCTCTTGATATTCTCCAGGATATGGGCTGGATTTTGGCTGAATTGTGGGCTGGAGCTTCTCGTTTTTTGGGGCCTGCCTTGCTCCAAACCCTGCTCTTGAGATTCTCCCGGATGTGGGCGGGATTTTGGCTGCCTTGTGGGCTGGAGCTTCTCGTGGTTTGAGGCCTGGCTTGCTCCACCCCCTGCACTTGATATTCTCCCGGAGGTTGGTTGGATTTTGGCTGCATTTTGGCTAGGAGCTTCTCGGGGTTTGGGGCCTGGCTTGCTCCAGGCGCTGCCCTTGATATTCTCCCAGATGTGGGCTGAATTTTGGCTTTCTTTTGGGCTGGAGCTTCTCGTGGTTTGAGGCCTGGCTTGCTCCACCCCCTGCTCTTGATATTCTCCCGGATGTGGGCTGCAGTTTGGCTGCATTTTGGGCTGGAGATTCTCGTGGTTTGAGGCGTGGCTTGCTCCAACCCTTGCTTTTGAGATTCTCCTGGAGGTGTGCTGCATTTTGGCTGCCTTTGGGGCTGGAGCTTCTCGAGGTTTGTGGCCTGGCTTGCTCCACCCCCTGCTCTTGAGATTCTCCCAGATGTGGGCTGAATTTTGGCTTTCTTTTGGGCTGGAGCTTCTCGTGGTTTGAGGCCTGGCTTGCTCCACCCCCTGCTCTTGAGATTCTCCCGGATGTGGACTGGATTTTGGCTTCTTTTTGGGCTGGAGCTTCTCGAGGTTTGAGGCCTGGCTTGCTCCACCCCCTGCTCTTGATATTCTCCCGGATATGGACTGCATTTTGGCTGCCTTTTGGGCTGGAGCTTCTCGTGGTTTGAGGCCTGCCTTGAACCACCCCCTGCCCATGATATTCTACCGGATGTGGGCTGGATTTTGACTGCCTTATGGGCAGGAAATTTCCGTTTTTTGAGACCTGGCTTGCTCCATCCCTTGCTCTTGAGATTCTCCCAGATGTGGGCTGGATTTTGGCTGCCTTGTGGGCTGGAGCTTCTCGTGGTTTCAGGCCTGGCTTGCTCCACCCCCTGCTCTTGAGATTCTCCCGGATGTGGGCTGGATTTTGGCTGCCTTGTGGGCTGGAGCTTCTCGTGGTTTGAGGCCTGGCTTGATCCACCCCTGCTCTTGATATTCTCCAGGATATGGGCTGGATTTTGGCTGAATTGTGGGCTGGAGCTTCTCGTTTTTTGGGGCCTGCCTTGCTCCAAACCCTGCTCTTGAGATTCTCCCGGATGTGGGCTGGATTTTGGCTGCCTTGTGGGCTGGAGCTTCTCGTGGTTTGAGGCCTGGCTTGCTCCACCCCCTGCTCTTGATATTCTCCCGGAGGTTGGTTGGATTTTGGCTGCATTTTGGCTAGGAGCTTCTCGGGGTTTGGGGCCTGGCTTGCTCCAGGCGCTGCCCTTGATATTCTCCCAGATGTGGGCTGAATTTTGGCTTTCTTTTGGGCTGGAGCTTCTCGTGGTTTGAGGCCTGGCTTGCTCCACCCCCTGCTCTTGATATTCTCCCGGATGTGGGCTGCATTTTGGCTGCCTTTTGGGCTGGAGATTCTCGTGGTTTGAGGCCTGGCTTGCTCCACCCCCTGCTCTTGAGATTCTCCCGGATGTGGGCTGCATTTTGGCTGCCTTTTGGGCTGGAGCTTCTCGTGGTTTGAGGCCGGGCTTGCTCCAACCCTTGCTTTTGAGATTCTCCTGGAGGTGGGCTGCATTTTGGCTGCCTTTGGGGCTGGAGCTTCTCGAGGTTTGTGGCCTGGCTTGCTCCACCCCCTGCTCTTGAGATTCTCCCAGATGTGGGCTGAATTTTGGCTTTCTTTTGGGCTGGAGCTTCTCGTGGTTTGAGGCCTGGCTTGCTCCACCCCCTGCTCTTGATATTCTCCCGGATGTGGACTGGATTTTGGCTTCTTTTTGGGCTGGAGCTTCTCGAGGTTTGAGGCCTGGCTTGCTCCACCCCCTGCTCTTGATGTTCTCCTGGATGTGGGCTGCATTTTGGCTGCCTGTTGGGCTGGAGCTTCTCGTGGTTTGAGGCCTGTCTTGCTCCACCCCCTGCTCTTGAGATTCTCCCGGATGTGGGCTGGATTTTGGCTGCCTTTTGGGCTGGAGCTTCTCGTGGTTTGAGGCCTGGCTTGCTCCACCCCCTGCTCTTGAGATTCTCCCGGAGGTGGGCTGGATTTTGGCTGCCTTTTGGGCTGGAGCTTCTCGTGGTTTGAGGCCTGGCTTGCTCCACCCCCTGCTCTTGAGATTCTCCCGGATGTGGGCTGCATTTTGGCTGCCTTTGGGGCTGGAGCTTCTCGTGGTTTGAGGCCTGGCTTGCTCCACCCCCTGCTCTTGAGATTCTCCCGGATGTGGGCTGCATTTTGGCTGATTCTTGGGCTGGAGCTTCTCGTGGTTTGAGGCCTGGCTTGCTCCACCCCCTGCTCTTGAGATTCTCCCAGATGTGGGCTGCATTTTGGATCCCTTTTGGGCTGGAGCTTCTCGAGGTTTGAGGCCTGGCTTGCTCCACCCCCTGCTCTTGAGTTTCTCCCCGAGGTGGGCTGGATTTTGGCTGCCTTTTGGGCTGGAGCTTCTCGTGGTTTGAGGCCTGGCTTGCTCCACCCCCTGCTCTTGAGATTCTCCCGGAGGTGGACTGCATTTTGGCTGCCTTTTGGGCTGGAGCTTCTCGTGGTTTGAGGCCTGGCTTGCTCCACCCCCTGCTCTTGAGATTCTCCCGAAGGTGGGCTGGAATTTGGCTTCCTTTTGGGCAGGAGCTTCTCGTGGTTTGAGGCCTGGCTTGCTCCACCCCCTGCTCTTGAGATTCTCCTGGAGGTGGGCTGCATTTTGGCTGCCTTTTGGGCTGGAGCTTCTCGTGGTTTGAGGCCTGGCTTGCTCCACCCCCTGCTCTTGAGATTCTCCCGGATTTGGGCTGGAATTTGGCTTCCTTTTGGGCAGGAGCTTCTCGTGGTTTGAGGCCTGGCTTGCTCCACCCCCTGCTCTTGATATTCTCCCGGATGTGGGCTGCATTTTGGCTGCCTTTTGGGCTGGAGCTTCTCATGGTTGGAGGCCTGGCTTGCTCCACCCCCTGCTCTTGATATTCTCCCGGATGTGGTCTGCATTTTTGCTGCCTTTTGGGCTGGAGCTTCTTGTGGTTTGAAGCCTGGCTTGCTCCACCCCGTGCTCTTGAGATTCTCCCGGATTTGGGCTGGAATTTGGCTTCCTTTTGGGCAGGAGCTTCTCGTGGTTTGAGGCCTGGCTTGCTCCATCCCCTGCTCTTGAGATTCTCCCGGAGGTGGGCTGCATTTTGGCTGCATTTTGGGCTGGAGCTTCTCGTGGTTTGAGGCCTGGATTGCTCCACCCCCTGCTCTTGAGATTCTCCCGGATGTGGGCTGTATTTTGGCTGCATTTTGGGCTGGAGCTTCTCGTGGTTTGAGGCCTGGCTTTCTCCACCCCCTGCTCTTGAGATTCTCCCGGATGTGGGCTGTATTTTGGCTGCATTTTGGGCTGGAGCTTCTCGTGGTTTGAGGCCTGGCTTGCTCCAGCCCCTACTCTTGATATTCTCCCAGATATAGGGCTGGATTTTGGCTGCCTTTTGGGCTGGAGCTTCTCGTGGTTTGAGGCCTGGCTTGCTCCACACCCTGCTCTTGATATTCTCCCGGAGGTGGTCTGCATTTTTCCTGCCTTTTGGGCTGGAGCTTCCCGTGGTTTGAGGCCTGGCTTGCTCCACCCCCTGCTCTTGAGATTCTCCCGGATGTGGGCTGCATATTTGCTTCATTTTGGGCTGGAGCTTCTCGTGGTTTGAGGCCTGGCTTGCTCCACCCCCTGCTCTTGATATTGTCCCTGACGTGGGCTGGAATTTGGCTTCTTTTTGGGCTGGAGCTCCTCGTGGTTTGAGGCCTGGCTTGCTCCACCCCCTGCTCTTGAGATTCTAGCGAAGGTGGGCTGGAATTTGGCTTCCTTTTGGGCAGGAGCTTCTTGTGGTTTGAGGCCTGGCTTGCTGCACTCCCTGCTCTTGAGATTCTCCCGGATGTGGGCTGGAATTTGGCTGCCTTTTGGGCTGGAGCTTCTCGTGGTTTGAGGCCTGGCTTGCTCCACCCCCTGCTCTTGAGATTCTCCCGGATGTCGGCTGGATTTTGGCTGCTTTTTGGGCTGGAGCTTCTCGTGGTTTGAGGCCTGCCTTGCTCCACCCCATGCTCCTGATATTCTCCCGGAGGTGGTCTGCATTTTTCCTGCCGTTTGGGCTGGAGCTTCTTGTGGTTTGAGGCCTGGCTTGCTCCACCCCCTGCTCTTGAGATTCTCCCGGATGTGGGCTGTATTTTTGCTGCATTTTGGGCTGGAGCTTCTCGTGGTTTGAGGCCTGGCTTGCTCCACCCCCTGCTCTTGAGATTCTCCGGGAGTTGGGCTGGAGTTTGGCTGCCTTTTGGGCTTTAGCTTTTCGTGGTTTCAGGCCTGGCTTGCTCCACCCCCTGCTCTTGATATTCTCCCGGATGTGGGCTGCATTTTGGCTGCATTTTGGGCTGGAGCTTCTCGTGGTTTGAGGCCTGGCTTGCTCCACACCCTGCTCTTGAGATTCTCCCGGATGTGGTCTGTATTTTGGCTGCATTTTGGGCTGGAGCTTCTCGTGGTTTGAGGCCTGGCTTGCTCCACCCCCTGCTCTTGAGATTCTCCCGGATGTGGGCTGCATTTTGGCTGCCTTTTGGGCTGGAGCTTCTCGTGGTTTGAGGCCTGGCTTGCTCCACCCCCTGCTCTTGAGATTCTCCCGGATGTGGGCTGCATTTTGGCTGCCTTTTGGGCTGGAGCTTCTTGTGGTTTGAAGCTTGGCTTGCTCCACCACCTGCTCTTGAGATTCTCCCGGATGTGGGCTGCATTTTGGCTGCCTTTTGGGCTGGAGCTTCTCGTGGTTTGAGGCCTGGCTTGCTCCACCCCCTGCTCTTGAGATTCTCCCGGATGTGGGCTGCATTTTTGCTGCTTTTTGGGCTTTAGCTTCTTGTGGTTTGAAGCCAGGCTTGCTCCACCCCCTGCTCTTGAGATTCTCCCGGATGTGGGCTGCATTTTGGCTGCCTTTTGGGCTGGAGCTTCTCGTGGTTTGAAGCCTGGCTTGCTCCACCCCCTGCTCTTGATATTCTCCCGGATGTGGTCTGCATTTTTGCTGCCTTTTGGGCTGGAGTTTCTTGTGGTTTGAAGCCTGGCGTGCTCCACCCCCTGCTCTTGAGATTCTCCCGGATTTGGGCTGGAATTTGGCTTCATTTTGGGCAGGAGCTTCTCGTGGTTTGAGGCCTGGGTTGCTCCATCCCCTGTTCTTGATACTCTTCCGGATGTGGGCTGTATTTTGGCTCCCTTTTGGGCTGGAGCTTCTCGTGGTTTGAGGCCTGGCTTGCTCCACCCCCTGCTCTTGAGATTCTCCCGGATGTGGCCTGCATTTTGGCTGCCTTTTGGGCTGGAGCTTTTCGTGGTTTGAGGCCTGGCTTACTCCACCCCCTGCTCTTGATATTCTCCGGGAGTTGGGCTGGAGTTTGGCTGCCTTTTGGGCTTTAGCTTTTCGTGGTTTCAGGCCTGGCTTGCTCCACCCCCTGCTCTTGATATTCTCCCGGATGTGGTCTGTATTTTGGCTGCATTTTGGGCTGGAGCTTCTCGTGGTTTGAAGCCTGGCTTGCTCCACCACCTGCTCTTGAGATTCTCCCGGATGTGGGCTGTATTTTGGCTGCATTTTGGGCTGGAACTTCTCGTGGTTTGAGGCCTGGCTTGCTCCACCCCCTGCTCTTGAGATTCTCCCGGAGGTGGGCTGGATTTTGGCTGCATTTTGGGCTGGAGCTTCTCGTGGTTTGAGGCCTGGCTTGCTCCACCCCCTGCTCTTGAGATTCTCCCGGATGTGGTCTGTATTTTGGCTGCATTTTGGGCTGGAGCTTCTCGTGGTTTGAGGCCTGGCTTTCTCCACCCCCTGCCCATGATATTCTCCCGGATGTGGGCTGCATTTTTGCTGCATTTTGGGCTGGAGCTTCTCGTGGTTTGAGGCCTGGCTTGCTCCACCCCCTGCTCTTGAGATTCTCCCGGATGTGGGCTGCATTTTGGCTGCATTTTGGGCTGGAGCTTCTCATGGTTTGAGGCCTGGCTTGCTCCACCCCCTGCCCATGATATTCTACCGGATATGGACTGCATTTTGGCTGCCTTTTGGGCTGGAGCTTCTCGTGGTTTGAGGCTTGGCTTGCTGCAGCCGCTGCTCTTGATATTCTCCCGCATGTGGCCTGCATTTTGGTTGCCTTTCGGGCAGGAAATTTCCGTTTTTTGAGACCTGGCTTGCTCCATCCCTTGCTCTTGAGATTCTCCCAGATGTGGGCTGGATTTTGGCTGCCTTGTGGGCTGGAGCTTCTCGTGGTTTCAGGCCTGGCTTGCTCCACCCCCTGCTCTTGAGATTCTCCCGGATGTGGGCTGGATTTTGGCTGCCTTGTGGGCTGGAGCTTCTCGTGGTTTGAGGCCTGGCTTGATCCACCCCTGCTCTTGATATTCTCCAGGATATGGGCTGGATTTTGGCTGAATTGTGGGCTGGAGCTTCTCGTTTTTTGGGGCCTGCCTTGCTCCAAACCCTGCTCTTGAGATTCTCCCGGATGTGGGCTGGATTTTGGCTGCCTTGTGGGCTGGAGCTTCTCGTGGTTTGAGGCCTGGCTTGCTCCACCCCCTGCTCTTGATATTCTCCCGGAGGTTGGTTGGATTTTGGCTGCATTTTGGCTAGGAGCTTCTCGGGGTTTGGGGCCTGGCTTGCTCCAGGCGCTGCCCTTGATATTCTCCCAGATGTGGGCTGAATTTTGGCTTTCTTTTGGGCTGGAGCTTCTCGTGGTTTGAGGCCTGGCTTGCTCCACCCCCTGCTCTTGATATTCTCCCGGATGTGGGCTGCATTTTGGCTGCCTTTTGGGCTGGAGATTCTCGTGGTTTGAGGCCTGGCTTGCTCCACCCCCTGCTCTTGATATTCTCCCGGATGTGGGCTGCATTTTGGCTGCCTTTTGGGCTGGAGCTTCTCGTGGTTTGAGGCCTGGCTTGCTCCAACCCTTGCTTTTGAGATTCTCCTGGAGGTGGGCTGCATTTTGGCTGCCTTTGGGGCTGGAGCTTCTCGAGGTTTGTGGCCTGGCTTGCTCCACCCCCTGCTCTTGAGATTCTCCCAGATGTGGGCTGAATTTTGGCTTTCTTTTGGGCTGGAGCTTCTCGTGGTTTGAGGCCTGGCTTGCTCCACCCCCTGCTCTTGATATTCTCCCGGATGTGGACTGGATTTTGGCTTCTTTTTGGGCTGGAGCTTCTCGAGGTTTGAGGCCTGGCTTGCTCCACCCCCTGCTCTTGATGTTCTCCTGGATGTGGGCTGCATTTTGGCTGCCTGTTGGGCTGGAGCTTCTCGTGGTTTGAGGCCTGTCTTGCTCCACCCCCTGCTCTTGAGATTCTCCCAGATGTGGGCTGCATTTTGGCTGCCTTTTGGGCTGGAGCTTCTCGTGGTTTGAGGCCTGGCCTGCTCCAACTCCTGCCCATGATATTCACCCGGATGTGGGCTGCGTTATGGCTGCCTTTTGGGCTGGAGCTTCTCGTGGTTTGGGGCGTGCCTTGCTTCAGCCGCTGCTCTTGATATTCTCCCGGATATGGACTGCATTTTGGCTGCCTTTTGGGCTGGAGCTTCTCGTGGTTTGAGGCCTGCCTTGAACCACCCCCTGCCCATGATATTCTACCGGATATGGACTGCATTTTGGCTGCCTTTTGGGCTGGAGCTTCTCGTGGTTTGAGGCCTGCCTTGAACCACCCCCTGCCCATGATATTCTACCGGATATGGACTGCATTTTGGCTGCCTTTTGGGCTGGAGCTTCTCGTGGTTTGAGGCCTGCCTTGAACCACCCCCTGCCCATGATATTCTACCGGATGTGGGCTGGATTTTGACTGCCTTATGGGCTGGAGCTTCTCGTGGTTTGAGGCTTGGCTTGCTGCAGCCGCTGCTCTTGATATTCTCCCGCATGTGGCCTGCATTTTGGTTGCCTTTCGGGCAGGAAATTTCCGTTTTTTGAGACCTGGCTTGCTCCATCCCTTGCTCTTGAGATTCTCCCAGATGTGGGCTGGATTTTGGCTGCCTTGTGGGCTGGAGCTTCTCGTGGTTTCAGGCCTGGCTTGCTCCACCCCCTGCTCTTGAGATTCTCCCGGATGTGGGCTGGATTTTGGCTGCCTTGTGGGCTGGAGCTTCTCGTGGTTTGAGGCCTGGCTTGATCCACCCCTGCTCTTGATATTCTCCAGGATATGGGCTGGATTTTGGCTGAATTGTGGGCTGGAGCTTCTCGTTTTTTGGGGCCTGCCTTGCTCCAAACCCTGCTCTTGAGATTCTCCCGGATGTGGGCTGGATTTTGGCTGCCTTGTGGGCTGGAGCTTCTCGTGGTTTGAGGCCTGGCTTGCTCCACCCCCTGCTCTTGATATTCTCCCGGAGGTTGGTTGGATTTTGGCTGCATTTTGGCTAGGAGCTTCTCGGGGTTTGGGGCCTGGCTTGCTCCAGGCGCTGCCCTTGATATTCTCCCAGATGTGGGCTGAATTTTGGCTTTCTTTTGGGCTGGAGCTTCTCGTGGTTTGAGGCCTGGCTTGCTCCACCCCCTGCTCTTGATATTCTCCCGGATGTGGGCTGCATTTTGGCTGCCTTTTGGGCTGGAGATTCTCGTGGTTTGAGGCCTGGCTTGCTCCACCCCCTGCTCTTGAGATTCTCCCGGATGTGGGCTGCATTTTGGCTGCCTTTTGGGCTGGAGCTTCTCGTGGTTTGAGGCCTGGCTTGCTCCAACCCTTGCTTTTGAGATTCTCCTGGAGGTGGGCTGCATTTTGGCTGCCTTTGGGGCTGGAGCTTCTCGAGGTTTGTGGCCTGGCTTGCTCCACCCCCTGCTCTTGAGATTCTCCCAGATGTGGGCTGAATTTTGGCTTTCTTTTGGGCTGGAGCTTCTCGTGGTTTGAGGCCTGGCTTGCTCCACCCCCTGCTCTTGATATTCTCCCGGATGTGGACTGGATTTTGGCTTCTTTTTGGGCTGGAGCTTCTCGAGGTTTGAGGCCTGGCTTGCTCCACCCCCTGCTCTTGATGTTCTCCTGGATGTGGGCTGCATTTTGGCTGCCTGTTGGGCTGGAGCTTCTCGTGGTTTGAGGCCTGTCTTGCTCCACCCCCTGCTCTTGAGATTCTCCCAGATGTGGGCTGCATTTTGGCTGCCTTTTGGGCTGGAGCTTCTCGTGGTTTGAGGCTTGGCTTGCTGCAGCCGCTGCTCTTGATATTCTCCCGCATGTGGCCTGCATTTTGGTTGCCTTTCGGGCAGGAAATTTCCGTTTTTTGAGACCTGGCTTGCTCCATCCCTTGCTCTTGAGATTCTCCCAGATGTGGGCTGGATTTTGGCTGCCTTGTGGGCTGGAGCTTCTCGTGGTTTCAGGCCTGGCTTGCTCCACCCCCTGCTCTTGAGATTCTCCCGGATGTGGGCTGGATTTTGGCTGCCTTGTGGGCTGGAGCTTCTCGTGGTTTGAGGCCTGGCTTGATCCACCCCTGCTCTTGATATTCTCCAGGATATGGGCTGGATTTTGGCTGAATTGTGGGCTGGAGCTTCTCGTTTTTTGGGGCCTGCCTTGCTCCAAACCCTGCTCTTGAGATTCTCCCGGATGTGGGCTGGATTTTGGCTGCCTTGTGGGCTGGAGCTTCTCGTGGTTTGAGGCCTGGCTTGCTCCACCCCCTGCTCTTGATATTCTCCCGGAGGTTGGTTGGATTTTGGCTGCATTTTGGCTAGGAGCTTCTCGGGGTTTGGGGCCTGGCTTGCTCCAGGCGCTGCCCTTGATATTCTCCCAGATGTGGGCTGAATTTTGGCTTTCTTTTGGGCTGGAGCTTCTCGTGGTTTGAGGCCTGGCTTGCTCCACCCCCTGCTCTTGATATTCTCCCGGATGTGGGCTGCATTTTGGCTGCCTTTTGGGCTGGAGATTCTCGTGGTTTGAGGCCTGGCTTGCTCCACCCCCTGCTCTTGATATTCTCCCGGATGTGGGCTGCATTTTGGCTGCCTTTTGGGCTGGAGCTTCTCGTGGTTTGAGGCCTGGCTTGCTCCAACCCTTGCTTTTGAGATTCTCCTGGAGGTGGGCTGCATTTTGGCTGCCTTTGGGGCTGGAGCTTCTCGAGGTTTGTGGCCTGGCTTGCTCCACCCCCTGCTCTTGAGATTCTCCCAGATGTGGGCTGAATTTTGGCTTTCTTTTGGGCTGGAGCTTCTCGTGGTTTGAGGCCTGGCTTGCTCCACCCCCTGCTCTTGATATTCTCCCGGATGTGGACTGGATTTTGGCTTCTTTTTGGGCTGGAGCTTCTCGAGGTTTGAGGCCTGGCTTGCTCCACCCCCTGCTCTTGATGTTCTCCTGGATGTGGGCTGCATTTTGGCTGCCTGTTGGGCTGGAGCTTCTCGTGGTTTGAGGCCTGTCTTGCTCCACCCCCTGCTCTTGAGATTCTCCCGGATGTGGGCTGCATTTTGGCTGCCTTTTGGGCTGGAGCTTCTCGTGGTTTGAGGCCTGGCCTGCTCCAACTCCTGCCCATGATATTCACCCGGATGTGGGCTGCGTTATGGCTGCCTTTTGGGCTGGAGCTTCTCGTGGTTTGGGGCGTGCCTTGCTTCAGCCGCTGCTCTTGATATTCTCCCGGATATGGACTGCATTTTGGCTGCCTTTTGGGCTGGAGCTTCTCGTGGTTTGAGGCCTGCCTTGAACCACCCCCTGCCCATGATATTCTACCGGATATGGACTGCATTTTGGCTGCCTTTTGGGCTGGAGCTTCTCGTGGTTTGAGGCCTGCCTTGAACCACCCCCTGCCCATGATATTCTACCGGATATGGACTGCATTTTGGCTGCCTTTTGGGCTGGAGCTTCTCGTGGTTTGAGGCCTGCCTTGAACCACCCCCTGCCCATGATATTCTACCGGATGTGGGCTGGATTTTGACTGCCTTATGGGCTGGAGCTTCTCGTGGTTTGAGGCTTGGCTTGCTGCAGCCGCTGCTCTTGATATTCTCCCGCATGTGGCCTGCATTTTGGTTGCCTTTCGGGCAGGAAATTTCCGTTTTTTGAGACCTGGCTTGCTCCATCCCTTGCTCTTGAGATTCTCCCAGATGTGGGCTGGATTTTGGCTGCCTTGTGGGCTGGAGCTTCTCGTGGTTTCAGGCCTGGCTTGCTCCACCCCCTGCTCTTGAGATTCTCCCGGATGTGGGCTGGATTTTGGCTGCCTTGTGGGCTGGAGCTTCTCGTGGTTTGAGGCCTGGCTTGATCCACCCCTGCTCTTGATATTCTCCAGGATATGGGCTGGATTTTGGCTGAATTGTGGGCTGGAGCTTCTCGTTTTTTGGGGCCTGCCTTGCTCCAAACCCTGCTCTTGAGATTCTCCCGGATGTGGGCTGGATTTTGGCTGCCTTGTGGGCTGGAGCTTCTCGTGGTTTGAGGCCTGGCTTGCTCCACCCCCTGCTCTTGATATTCTCCCGGAGGTTGGTTGGATTTTGGCTGCATTTTGGCTAGGAGCTTCTCGGGGTTTGGGGCCTGGCTTGCTCCAGGCGCTGCCCTTGATATTCTCCCAGATGTGGGCTGAATTTTGGCTTTCTTTTGGGCTGGAGCTTCTCGTGGTTTGAGGCCTGGCTTGCTCCACCCCCTGCTCTTGATATTCTCCCGGATGTGGGCTGCATTTTGGCTGCCTTTTGGGCTGGAGATTCTCGTGGTTTGAGGCCTGGCTTGCTCCACCCCCTGCTCTTGAGATTCTCCCGGATGTGGGCTGCATTTTGGCTGCCTTTTGGGCTGGAGCTTCTCGTGGTTTGAGGCCTGGCTTGCTCCAACCCTTGCTTTTGAGATTCTCCTGGAGGTGGGCTGCATTTTGGCTGCCTTTGGGGCTGGAGCTTCTCGAGGTTTGTGGCCTGGCTTGCTCCACCCCCTGCTCTTGAGATTCTCCCAGATGTGGGCTGAATTTTGGCTTTCTTTTGGGCTGGAGCTTCTCGTGGTTTGAGGCCTGGCTTGCTCCACCCCCTGCTCTTGATATTCTCCCGGATGTGGACTGGATTTTGGCTTCTTTTTGGGCTGGAGCTTCTCGAGGTTTGAGGCCTGGCTTGCTCCACCCCCTGCTCTTGATGTTCTCCTGGATGTGGGCTGCATTTTGGCTGCCTGTTGGGCTGGAGCTTCTCGTGGTTTGAGGCCTGTCTTGCTCCACCCCCTGCTCTTGAGATTCTCCCAGATGTGGGCTGCATTTTGGCTGCCTTTTGGGCTGGAGCTTCTCGTGGTTTGAGGCCTGGCCTGCTCCAACTCCTGCCCATGATATTCACCCGGATGTGGGCTGCGTTATGGCTGCCTTTTGGGCTGGAGCTTCTCGTGGTTTGGGGCGTGCCTTGCTTCAGCCGCTGCTCTTGATATTCTCCCGGATATGGACTGCATTTTGGCTGCCTTTTGGGCTGGAGCTTCTCGTGGTTTGAGGCCTGCCTTGAACCACCCCCTGCCCATGATATTCTACCGGATATGGACTGCATTTTGGCTGCCTTTTGGGCTGGAGCTTCTCGTGGTTTGAGGCCTGCCTTGAACCACCCCCTGCCCATGATATTCTACCGGATATGGACTGCATTTTGGCTGCCTTTTGGGCTGGAGCTTCTCGTGGTTTGAGGCCTGCCTTGAACCACCCCCTGCCCATGATATTCTACCGGATGTGGGCTGGATTTTGACTGCCTTATGGGCTGGAGCTTCTCGTGGTTTGAGGCTTGGCTTGCTGCAGCCGCTGCTCTTGTAATTCTCCCGCATGTGGCCTGCATTTTGGTTGCCTTTCGGGCAGGAAATTTCCGTTTTTTGAGACCTGGCTTGCTCCATCCCTTGCTCTTGAGATTCTCCCAGATGTGGGCTGGATTTTGGCTGCCTTGTGGGCTGGAGCTTCTCGTGGTTTCAGGCCTGGCTTGCTCCACCCCCTGCTCTTGAGATTCTCCCGGATGTGGGCTGGATTTTGGCTGCCTTGTGGGCTGGAGCTTCTCGTGGTTTGAGGCCTGGCTTGATCCACCCCTGCTCTTGATATTCTCCAGGATATGGGCTGGATTTTGGCTGAATTGTGGGCTGGAGCTTCTCGTTTTTTGGGGCCTGCCTTGCTCCAAACCCTGCTCTTGAGATTCTCCCGGATGTGGGCTGGATTTTGGCTGCCTTGTGGGCTGGAGCTTCTCGTGGTTTGAGGCCTGGCTTGCTCCACCCCCTGCTCTTGATATTCTCCCGGAGGTTGGTTGGATTTTGGCTGCATTTTGGCTAGGAGCTTCTCGGGGTTTGGGGCCTGGCTTGCTCCAGGCGCTGCCCTTGATATTCTCCCAGATGTGGGCTGAATTTTGGCTTTCTTTTGGGCTGGAGCTTCTCGTGGTTTGAGGCCTGGCTTGCTCCACCCCCTGCTCTTGATATTCTCCCGGATGTGGGCTGCATTTTGGCTGCCTTTTGGGCTGGAGATTCTCGTGGTTTGAGGCCTGGCTTGCTCCACCCCCTGCTCTTGAGATTCTCCCGGATGTGGGCTGCATTTTGGCTGCCTTTTGGGCTGGAGCTTCTCGTGGTTTGAGGCCTGGCTTGCTCCAACCCTTGCTTTTGAGATTCTCCTGGAGGTGGGCTGCATTTTGGCTGCCTGTTGGGCTGGAGCTTCTCGTGGTTTGAGGCCTGTCTTGCTCCACCCCCTGCTCTTGAGATTCTCCCGGATGTGGGCTGCATTTTGGCTGCCTGTTGGGCTGGAGCTTCTCGTGGTTTGAGGCCTGTCTTGCTCCACCCCCTGCTCTTGAGATTCTCCCGGATGTGGGCTGGATTTTGGCTGCCTTTTGGGCTGGAGCTTCTCGTGGTTTGAGGCCTGGCTTGCTCCACCCCCTGCTCTTGAGATTCTCCCGGAGGTGGGCTGGATTTTGGCTGCCTTTTGGGCTGGAGCTTCTCGTGGTTTGAGGCCTGGCTTGCTCCACCCCCTGCTCTTGAGATTCTCCCGGATGTGGGCTGCATTTTGGCTGCCTTTGGGGCTGGAGCTTCTCGTGGTTTGAGGCCTGGCTTGCTCCACCCCCTGCTCTTGAGATTCTCCCGGATGTGGGCTGCATTTTGGCTGATTCTTGGGCTGGAGCTTCTCGTGGTTTGAGGCCTGGCTTGCTCCACCCCCTGCTCTTGAGATTCTCCCGGATGTGGGCTGCATTTTGGATCCCTTTTGGGCTGGAGCTTCTCGAGGTTTGAGGCCTGGCTTGCTCCACCCCCTGCTCTTGAGTTTCTCCCCGAGGTGGGCTGCATTTTGGCTGCCTTTTGGGCTGGAGCTTCTCGTGGTTTGAGGCCTGGCTTGCTCCACCCCCTGCTCTTGAGATTCTCCCGGAGGTGGACTGCATTTTGGCTGCCTTTTGGGCTGGAGCTTCTCGTGGTTTGAGGCCTGGCTTGCTCCACCCCCTGCTCTTGAGATTCTCCCGAAGGTGGGCTGGAATTTGGCTTCCTTTTGGGCAGGAGCTTCTTGTGGTTTGAGGCCTGGCTTGCTCCACTCCCTGCTCTTGAGATTCTCCCTGATGTGGGCTGCATTTTGGCTGCCTTTTGGGCAGGAGCTTCTTGTGGTTTGAGGCCTGGCTTGCTCCACCCCCTGCTCTTGATATTCTCCCGGATGTGGTCTGCATTTTTGCTGCTTTTTGGGCTGGAGCTTCTTGTGGTTTGAAGCCTGGCTTGCTCCACCCCCTGCTCTTGAGATTCTCCCGGATTTGGGCTGGAATTTGGCTTCCTTTTGGGCAGGAGCTTCTCGTGGTTTGAGGCCTGGCTTGCTCCACCCCCTGCTCTTGAGATTCTCCTGGAGGTGGGCTGCATTTTGGCTGCCTTTTGGGCTGGAGCTTCTCGTGGTTTGAGGCCTGGCTTGCTCCACCCCCTGCTCTTGAGATTCTCCCGGATTTGGGCTGGAATTTGGCTTCCTTTTGGGCAGGAGCTTCTCGTGGTTTGAGGCCTGGCTTGCTCCACCCCCTGCTCTTGATATTCTCCCGGATGTGGGCTGCATTTTGGCTGCCTTTGGGGCTGGAGCTTCTCATGGTTGGAGGCCTGGCTTGCTCCACCCCCTGCTCTTGATATTCTCCCGGATGTGGTCTGCATTTTTGCTGCCTTTTGGGCTGGAGCTTCTTGTGGTTTGAAGCCTGGCTTGCTCCACCCCGTGCTCTTGAGATTCTCCCGGATTTGGGATGGAATTTGGCTTCCTTTTGGGCAGGAGCTTCTCGTGGTTTGAGGCCTGGCTTGCTCCACCCCCTGCTCTTGAGATTCTCCCGGAGGTGGGCTGCATTTTTGCTGCCTTTTGGCCTGGAGCTTCTCGTGGTTTGAGGCCTGGCTTGCTCCACCCCCTGCTCTTGAGATTCTCCCGGATGTGGGCTGCATTTTTGCTGCATTTTGGGCTGGAGCTTCTCGTGGTTTGAGGCCTGGCTTGCTCCATCCCCTGCTCTTGAGATTCTCCCGGATGTGGGCTGCATTTTGGCTGCCTTTTGGGCTGGAGCTTCTCGTGGTTTGAGGCCTGGCTTGCTCCAGCCCCTGCTCTTGAGATTCTCCCGGATATAGGGCTGGATTTTGGCTGCCTTTTGGGCTGGAGCTTCTCGTGCTTTGAGGCCTGGCTTGCTCCACCCCCTGCTCTTGAGATGCTCCCGGATGTGGGCTGCATTTTGGCTGCCTTTTGGGCTGGAGCTTCTTGTGGTATGAGGCCTGGCTTGCTCCACCCCCTGCTCTTGAGATTCTCCCGGATGTGGGCTGCATTTTGGCTGCCTTTTGGGCTGGAGCTTCTCATGGTTGGAGGCCTGGCTTGCTCCACCCCCTGCTCTTTATATTCTCCCGGATGTGGGCTGCATTTTTGCTGCTTTTTGGGCTTTAGCTTCTTGTGGTTTGAAGCCTGGCTTGCTCCACCCCCTGCTCTTGAGATTCTCCCGGATGTGGTCTGTATTTTGGCTGCATTTTGGGCTGGAGCTTCTCGTGGTTTGAGGCCTGGCTTGCTTCATCCCCTGCTCTTGAGATTCTCCCGGATGTGGTCTGTATTTTGGCTGCATTTTGGGCTGGAGCTTCTCGTGGTTTGAGGCCTGGCTTGCTCCACCCCCTGCTCTTGAGATTCTCCCGGATGTGGTCTGTATTTTGGCTGCATTTTGGGCTGGAGCTTCTCGTGGTTTGAGGCCTGGCTTTCTCCACCCCCTGCCCTTGAGATTCTCCCGGATGTGGGCTGTATTTTGGCTGCATTTTGGGCTGGAGCTTCTCGTGGTTTGAGGCCTGGCTTGCTCCACCCCCTGCTCTTGAGATTCTCCCGGATGTGGGCTGCATTTTGGCTGCATTTTGGGCTGGAGCTTCTCATGGTTTGAGGCCTGGATTGCTCCAACCCCTACTCTTGATATTCTCCCAGATATAGGGCTGGATTTTGGCTGCATTTTGGGCTGGAGCTTCTCGTGGTTTGAGGCCTGGCTTGCTCCACGCCCTGCTCTTGATATTCTCCCGGAGGTGGCCTGCATTTTTCCTGCCTTTTGGGCTGGAGCTTCTTGTGCTTTGAGGCCTGGCTTGCTCCACCCCCTGCTCTTGAGATTCTACCGGATGTGGGCTGCATATTTGCTGCATTTTGGGCTGGAGCTTCTCGTGGTTTGAGGCCTGGCTTGCTCCACCCCCTGCTCTTGATATTGTCCCTGACGTGGGCTGGAATTTGGCTTCTTTTTGGGCTGGAGCTCCTCGTGGTTTGAGGCCTGGCTTGCTCCACCCCCTGCTCTTGAGATTCTAGCGAAGGTGGGCTGGAATTTGGCTTCCTTTTGGGCAGGAGCTTCTTGTTGTTTGAGGCCTGGCTTGCTCCACTCCCTGCTCTTGAGATTCTCCCGCATGTGGGCTGGATTTTGGCTGCCTTGTGGGCTGGAGCTTCTCGTGGTTTGAGGCCTGGCTTGATCCACCCCTGCTCTTGATATTCTCCTGGATGTGGGCTGCATTTTGGCTGAATTGTGGGCTGGAGCTTCTCGTGGTTTGGGGCCTGCCTTGCTCCAAACCCTGCTCTTGAGATTCTCCCGGATGTGGGCTGGATTTTGGCTGTCTTGTGGGCTGGAGCTTCTCGTGGTTTGAGGCCTGGCTTGCTCCACCCCCTGCTCTTGATATTCTCCCGGAGGTTGGTTGGATTTTGGCTGCCTTTTGGCTAGGAGCTTCTCGGGGTTTGAGGCCTGGCTTGCTCCAGGCGCTGCCCTTGATATTCTCCCGCATGTGGCCTGCATTTTGGTTGCCTTTGGGCTGGAAATTTCCGTTTTTTGAGGCCTGGCTTGCTCCACCCCTTGCTCTTGAGATTCTCCTCTATGTGGGCTGTATTTTGGCTGCATTTTGGGCTGGAGCTTCTCGTGGTTTGAGTCCTGGCCTGCTCCAAACCCTGCTCTTGCTATTATCTTTTATGTGGGCTGGACTATGGCTGCCTTTTGGGCTGGAGCTTCTCGTGGTTTGAGGCCTGGCTTGCTCCATGCCCTGCTCTTGAGATTCTCCCGCATGTGGGCTGCATTTTGGCTGCCTGTTGGGCTGGAGCTTCTAGTGGTTTGAGGCCTGGCTTGCTCCACCCCCTGCTGTTGATATTCTCTGGGAGTTGGGCTGGAATTTGACTGCCTTTTGGGCAGGAGCTTCTCGTGGTTTGAGGCCTGGCTTGCTCCGCCCCCTGCTCTTGATATTGTCCTGGATGTGGCCTGGATTTTGGCTGCCTTTTGGGCTGGAGCTTCTCATGGTTTGAGGCCTGCCTTGCTCCAGCCCCTATTCTTGATATTCTCGCAGATATAGGGCTGGAATTTGGCTGCCTTTTGGGCTGGAGCTTCTTGTAGTTTGAGGCCTGGCTTGCTCCACCCTATGCTCTTGAGATTCTCCCGGAGGTGGGCTGGATTTTGGCTGCCTTTTGGGCTGGAGCTTCTCGTGGTTTGAGGCCTGGCTTGCTCCAACCCCTGCTCTTGAGATTCTCCCGGATGTGGGCTGCATTTTGGCTGCCTGTTGGGCTGGAGCTTCTCGTGGTTTGAGGCCTGGCTTGCTCCACCCCCTGCTCTTGAGATTCTCCCGGAGGTGGGCTGGATTTTGGCTTCCTTTTGGGATGGAACTTCTCGTGGTTTGAGGCCTGGCTTGCTCCACCCCCTGCTCTTGAGATTCTCCCGGATGTGGGCTCGATTTTGGCAGCCTGTTGGGCTGGAGCTTCTCGAGGTTTGTGGCCTGGCTTGCTCCACCCCCTACTCTTGAGATTCTCCCGGATGTGGGCTGCATTTTGGCTGCATTTTGGGCTGGAGCTTCTCGTGGTTTGAGGCCTGGCTTGCTCCACCCCCTGCTCTTGAGATTCTCCCGGATGTGGTCTGTATTTTGGCTGCATTTTGGGCTGGAGCTTCTCGTGGTTTGAGGCCTGGCTTTCTCCACCCCCTGCCCTTGAGATTCTCCCGGATGTGGGCTGTATTTTGGCTGCATTTTGGGCTGGAGCTTCTCGTGGTTTGAGGCCTGGCTTGCTCCACCCCCTGCTCTTGAGATTCTCCCGGATGTGGGCTGCATTTTGGCTGCATTTTGGGCTGGAGCTTCTCATGGTTTGAGGCCTGGATTGCTCCAACCCCTACTCTTGATATTCTCCCAGATATAGGGCTGGATTTTGGCTGCATTTTGGGCTGGAGCTTCTCGTGGTTTGAGGCCTGGCTTGCTCCACGCCCTGCTCTTGATATTCTCCCGGAGGTGGCCTGCATTTTTCCTGCCTTTTGGGCTGGAGCTTCTTGTGCTTTGAGGCCTGGCTTGCTCCACCCCCTGCTCTTGAGATTCTACCGGATGTGGGCTGCATATTTGCTGCATTTTGGGCTGGAGCTTCTCGTGGTTTGAGGCCTGGCTTGCTCCACCCCCTGCTCTTGATATTGTCCCTGACGTGGGCTGGAATTTGGCTTCTTTTTGGGCTGGAGCTCCTCGTGGTTTGAGGCCTGGCTTGCTCCACCCCCTGCTCTTGAGATTCTAGCGAAGGTGGGCTGGAATTTGGCTTCCTTTTGGGCAGGAGCTTCTTGTGGTTTGAGGCCTGGCTTGCTCCACTCCCTGCTCTTGAGATTCTCCCGCATGTGGGCTGGATTTTGGCTGCCTTGTGGGCTGGAGCTTCTCGTGGTTTGAGGCCTGGCTTGATCCACCCCTGCTCTTGATATTCTCCTGGATGTGGGCTGCATTTTGGCTGAATTGTGGGCTGGAGCTTCTCGTGGTTTGGGGCCTGCCTTGCTCCAAACCCTGCTCTTGAGATTCTCACGGATGTGGGCTGGATTTTGGCTGTCTTGTGGGCTGGAGCTTCTCGTGGTTTGAGGCCTGGCTTGCTCCACCCCCTGCTCTTGATATTCTCCCGGAGGTTGGTTGGATTTTGGCTGCCTTTTGGCTAGGAGCTTCTCGGGGTTTGAGGCCTGGCTTGCTCCAGGCGCTGCCCTTGATATTCTCCCGCATGTGGCCTGCATTTTGGTTGCCTTTGGGCTGGAAATTTCCGTTTTTTGAGGCCTGGCTTGCTCCACCCCCTGCTGTTGATATTCTCTGGGAGTTGGGCTGGAATTTGACTGCCTTTTGGGCAGGAGCTTCTCGTGGTTTGAGGCCTGGCTTGCTCCGCCCCCTGCTCTTGATATTGTCCTGGATGTGGCCTGGATTTTGGCTGCCTTTTGGGCTGGAGCTTCTCATGGTTTGAGGCCTGCCTTGCTCCAGCCCCTATTCTTGATATTCTCGCAGATATAGGGCTGGAATTTGGCTGCCTTTTGGGCTGGAGCTTCTTGTAGTTTGAGGCCTGGCTTGCTCCACCCTCTGCTCTTGAGATTCTCCCGGAGGTGGGCTGCATTTTGGCTGCCTTTTGGGCTGGAGCTTCTCGTGGTTTGAGGCCTGGCTTGCTCCAACCCCTGCTCTTGAGATTCTCCCGGATGTGGGCTGCATTTTGGCTGCCTGTTGGGCTGGAGCTTCTCGTGGTTTGAGGCCTGGCTTGCTCCACCCCCTGCTCTTGAGATTCTCCCGGAGGTGGGCTGGATTTTGGCTTCCTTTTGGGATGGAACTTCTCGTGGTTTGAGGCCTGGCTTGCTCCACCCCCTGCTCTTGAGATTCTCCCGGATGTGGGCTGCATTTTGGCAGCCTGTTGGGCTGGAGCTTCTCGAGGTTTGTGGCCTGGCTTGCTCCACCCCCTACTCTTGAGATTCTCCCGGATGTGGGCTGCATTTTGGCTGCCTTTTGGGCTGGAGCTTCTCGTGGTTTGAGGCCTGGCTTGCTCCACCCCCTGCTCTTGAGATTCTCCCGGATGTGGGCTGCATTTTGGCTGCCTTTTGGGCTGGAGCTTCTCGTGGTTTGGGGCCTGGCTTGCTCCACCCCCTGCTCTTGAGATTCTCCCGGATGTGGGCTGCATTTTGGCTGCCTTTTGGGCTGGAGCTTCTCGTGGTTTGAGGCCTGGCTTGCTCCACCCCCTGCTCTTGAGATTCTCCCGGAGGTGGGCTGCATTTTGGCTGCTTTTTGGGCTGGAGCTTCTCGTGGTTTGAGGCCTGGCTTGCTCCACCCCCTGCTCTTGAGATTCTCCCCGAAGTGGGCTGCATTTTGGCTGCCTTTTGGGCTGGAGCTTCTCGTGGTTTGAGGCCTGGCTTGCTCCACCCCCTGCTCTTGAGATTCTCCCAGATGTGGGCTGCATTTTGGCTTCATTTTGGGCTGGAGCTTCTCGAGGTTTGTGGCCTGGCTTGCTCCACCCCCTGCTCTTGAGATTCTCCCGGAGGTGGGCTGCATTTTGGCTGCTTTTTGGGCTGGAGCATCTCGTGGTTTGAGGCCTGGCTTGCTCCACCCCCTGCTCTTGAGATTCTCCCGGATGTGGGCTGCATTTTCGCTTCATTTTGGGCAGGATCTTCTCGAGGTTTGGGGCCTGGCTTGCTCCACCCCCTGCTCTTGAGATTCTCCCGGATGTGGGCTGCATTTTGGCTGATTCTTGGGCTGGAGCTTCTCGTGGTTTGGGGCCTGGCTTGCTCCACCCCCTGCTCTTGAGATTCTCCCGGAGGTGGGCTGGATTTTGGCTGCCTTTTGGGCTGGAGCTTCTCGTGGTTTGAGGCCTGGCTTGCTCCACCCCCTGCTCTTGAGATTCTCCCGGATGTGGGCTGGAATTTGGCTGCCTTTGGGGCTGGAGCTTCTCGTGGTTTGAGGCCTGGCTTGCTCCGCCCCCTGCTCTTGATATTGTCCTGGATGTGGCCTGGATTTTGGCTGCCTTTTGGGCTGGAGCTTCTCATGGTTTGAGGCCTGCCTTGCTCCAGCCCCTATTCTTGATATTCTCGCAGATATAGGGCTGGAATTTGGCTGCCTTTTGGGCTGGAGCTTCTTGTAGTTTGAGGCCTGGCTTGCTCCACCCTCTGCTCTTGAGATTCTCCCGGAGGTGGGCTGCATTTTGGCTGCCTTTTGGGCTGGAGCTTCTCGTGGTTTGAGGCCTGGCTTGCTCCACCCCCTGCTCTTGAGATTCTCCCGGATGTGGGCTGCATTTTGGCTGCCTGTTGGGCTGGAGCTTCTCGTGGTTTGAGGCTTGGCTTGCTCCACCCCCTGCTCTTGAGATTCTCCCAGAGGTGGGCTGGATTTTGGCTTCCTTTTGGGATGGAGCTTCTCGTGGTTTGAGGCCTGGCTTGCTCCACCCCCTGCTCTTGAGATTCTCCCGGATGTGGGCTGCATTTTGGCTGATTCTTGGGCTGGAGCTTCCCGTGGTTTGAGGCCTGGCTTGCTCCAACCCCTGCTCTTGAGATTCTCCCGGAGGTGGGCTGCATTTTGGCTGCCTTTTGGGCTGGAGCTTCTCGTGGTTTGAGGCCTGGCTTGCTCCACCCCCTGCTCTTGAGATTCTCCCGGATGTGGGCTGCAGTTTGGCTGCCTTTTGGGCTGGAGCTTCTCGTGGTTTGAGGCCTGCCTTGCTCCACCCCCTGCTCTTGAGATTCTCCCAGAGGTGGGCTGGATTTTGGCTGCCTTTTGGGCTGGAGCTTCTCGTGGTTTGAGGCCTGGCTTGCTCCACCCCCTGCTCTTGAGATTCTCCCGGATGTGGGCTGCATTTTGGCAGCCTGTTGGGCTGGAGCTTCTCGAGGTTTGTGGCCTGGCTTGCTCCACCCCCTACTCTTGAGATTCTCCCGGATGTGGGCTGCATTTTGGCTGCCTTTTGGGCTGGAGCTTCTCGTGGTTTGAGGCCTGGCTTGCTCCACCCCCTGCTCTTGAGATTCTCCCGGATGTGGGCTGCATTTTGGCTGCCTTTTGGGCTGGAGCTTCTCGTGGTTTGGGGCCTGGCTTGCTCCACCCCCTGCTCTTGAGATTCTCCCAGATGTGGGCTGCATTTTGGCTTCATTTTGGGCTGGAGCTTCTCGAGGTTTGTGGCCTGGCTTGCTCCACCCCCTGCTCTTGAGATTCTCCCGGATGTGGGCTGCATTTTCGCTTCATTTTGGGCTGGATCTTCTCGAGGTTTGGGGCCTGGCTTGCTCCACCCCCTGCTCTTGAGATTCTCCCGGATGTGGGCTGCATTTTGGCTGATTCTTGGGCTGGAGCTTCTCGTGGTTTGGGGCCTGGCTTGCTCCACCCCCTGCTCTTGAGATTCTCCCGGAGGTGGGCTGGAATTTGGCTGCCTTTGGGGCTGGAGCTTCTCGTGGTTTGAGGCCTGGCTTGCTCCACCCCCTGCTCTTGATATTCTCCCCGAAGTGGGCTGCATTTTGGCTGCCTTTGGGGCTGGAGCTTCTTGTGGTTTGAGGCCTGGCTTGCTCCACCCCCTGCTCTTGAGATTCTCCCAGATGTGGGCTGCATTTTGGCTTCATTTTGGGTTGGAGCTTCTCGAGGTTTGTGGCTTGGCTTGCTGCACCCCCTGCTCTTGATATTCTCCCTGATGTGGGCTGCATTTTGGCTGCCTTTTGGGCTGGAGCTTCTCGTGGTTTGAGGCCTGGCTTGCTCCACCCCCTGCTCTTGAGATTCTCCTGGAGGTGGGCTGCATTTTGGCTGCTTTTTGGGCTGGAGCATCTCGTGGTTTGAGGCCTAGCTTGCTCCACCCCCTGCTCTTGAGATTCTCCCGTATGTGGGCTGCATTTTGGCTTCATTTTTAGGCTGCAGCTTCTCGAGGTTTGGGGCCTGGCTTGCTCCACCCCCTGCTCTTGAGATTCTCCCGGATGTGGGCTGCATTTTGGCTGCCTTTTGGGCTGGAGCTTCTCGTGGTTTGAGGCCTGGCTTGCTCCACCCCCTGCTCTTGAGATTCTCCCGGATGTGGGCTGCATTTTGGCTGATTCTTGGGCTGCAGCTTCTCGAGGATTGGGGCCTGGCTTCTCCACACCCTGCTCTTGAGATTCTCCCGGATGTGGCCTGCATTTTGGCTGCCTTTTGGGCTGGAGCTTCTCGAGGTTTGTGGCCTGGCTTGCTCCACCCCCTGCTCTTGAGATTCTCCCGGATGTGGGCTGCATTTTGGCTGCCTTTTGGTCTGGAGCTTCTCGTGGTTTGAGGCCTGGCTTGCTCCACCCCCTGCTCTTGAGATTCTCCCGGAGGTGGGCTGCATTTTGGCTGCTTTTTGGGCTGGAGCATCTCGTGGTTTGAGGCCTGGCTTGCTCCACCCCCTGCTCTTGAGATTATCCCGGATGTGGGCTGCATTTTGGCTTCATTTTGGGCTGCAGCTTCTCGAGGTTTGGAGCCTGGCTTGCTCCACCCCCTGCTCTTGAGATTCTCCCAGATGTGGGCTGCATTTTGGCTGCATTTTGGGCTGGAGCTTCTCGTGGTTTGAGGCCTGGCTTGCTCCACCCCCTGCTCTTGAGATTCTCCCGGATGTGGGCTGCATTTTGACTTCATTTTGGGCTGGAGCTTCCCGTGGTTTGAGGCCTGGCTTGCTCCACCCCCTGCTCTTGAGATTCTCCCGGATGTGGGCTGCATTTTGGCTGCCTTTTGGGCTGGAGCTTATCGTGGTTTGAGGCCTGGCTTGCTCCACCCCCTGCTCTTGAGATTCTCCCAGATGTGGGCTGCATTTTGGCTTCATTTTGGGCTGGAGCTTCTCGAGGTTTGGGGCCTGGCTTGCTCCACCCCCTGCTCTTGAGATTCTCCTGGATGTGGGCTGCATATTGGCTGATTCTTGGGCTGGAGCTTCCCGTGGTTTGAGGCCTGGCTTGCTCCACCCCCTGCTCTTGAGATTCTCCCGGATGTGGGCTGCATATTTGCTGCATTTTGGGCTGGAGCTTCTCGTGGTTTGAGGCCTGGCTTGCTCCACCCCCTGCTCTTGATATTGTCCCTGACGTGGGCTGGAATTTGGCTTCTTTTTGGGCTAGAGCTCCTCGTGGTTTGAGGCCTGGCTTGCTCCACCCCCTGCTCTTGAGATTCTTGCGAAGGTGGGCTGGAATTTGGCTTCCTTTTGGGCAGGAGCTTCTTGTGGTTTGAGGCCTGGCTTGCTCCACTCCCTGCTCTTGAGATTCTCCCGCATGTGGGCTGCATTTTGGCTGCCTTTTGGGCTGGAGCTTCTCATGGTTTGAGGCCTGGCTTGCTCCACCCCCTGCTCTTGAGATTCTCCCGGATGTGGTCTGCATTTTTGCTGCCTTTTGGGCTGGAGCTTCTTGTGGTTTGAAGCCTGGCTTGCTCCACCCCCTGCTCTTGATATTCTCCCGGATGTGGGCTGGAATTTGGCTGCCTTTTGGGTTGGAGCTTCTCGTGGTTTGAGGCCTGGCTTGCTCCACCCCCTGCTCTTGAGATTCTCCCGGATGTCGGCTGGATTTTGGCTGCCTTTTGGGCTGGAGCTTCTCGTGGTTTGAGGCCTGCCTTGCTCCACCCCCTGCTCCTGATATTCTCCCAGAGGTGGTCTGCATTTTTCCTGCAGTTTGGGCTGGAGCTTCTTGTGGTTTGAGGCCTGGCTTGCTCCACCCCCTGCTCTTGAGATTCTCCCGGATGTGGGCTGCATTTTTGCTGCATTTTGGGCTGGAGCTTCTCGTGGTTTGAGGCCTGGCTTGCTCCACCCCCTGCTCTTGAGATTCTCCGGGAGTTGGGCTGGAGTTTGGCTGCCTATTGGGCTTTAGCTTTTCGTGGTTTCAGGCCTGGCTTGCTCCACCCCCTGCTCTTGATATTCTCCCGGATGTGGTATCTATTTTGGCTGCATTTTGGGCTGGAGCTTCTCGTGGTTTGAGGCCTGGCTTGCTCCACCCCCTGCTCTTGAGATTCTCCCGGATGTGGTCTGTATTTTGGCTGCATTTTGGGCTGGAGCTTCTCGTGGTTTGAGGCCTGGCTTGCTCCACCCCCTGCTCTTGAGATTCTCCCGGATGTGGGCTGCATTTTGGCTGCCTTTTGGGCTGGAGCTTCTCGTGGTTTGAGGCCTGGCTTGCTCCACCCCCTGCTCTTGATATTCTCCCGGATGTGGGCTGCATTTTTGCTGCTTTTTGGGCTTTAGCTTCTTGTGGTTTGAGGCCTGGCTTGCTCCACCCCCTGCTCTTGAGATTCTCCCGGATGTGGTCTGTATTTTGGCTGATTCTTGGGCTGGAGCTTCTCGTGGTTTGAGGCCTGGCTTTCTCCACCCCCTGCTCTTGAGATTCTCCCGGATGTGGGCTGTATTTTGGCTGCATTTTGGGCTGGAGCTTCTCGTGGTTTGAGGCCTGGCTTGCTCCACCCCCTGCTCTTGAGATTCTCCCGGATTTGGGCTGCATTTTGGCTGCATTTTGGGCTGGAGCTTCTCATGGTTTGAGGCCTGGATTGCTCCAGCCCCTACTCTTGATATTCTCCCAGATATAGGGCTGGATTTTGGCTGCATTTTGGGCTGGACCTTCTCGTGGTTTGAGGCCTGGCTTGCTCCACGCCCTGCTCTTGATATTCTCCCGGAGGTGGCCTGCATTTTTCCTGCCTTTTGGGCTGGAGCTTCTTGTGGTTTGAGGCCTGGGTTGCTCCATCCCCTGCTCTTGATACTCTTCCGGATGTGGGCTGTATTTTGGCTCCCTTTTGGGCTGGAGCTTCTCGTGGTTTGAGGCCTGGCTTGCTCCACCCCCTGCTCTTGAGATTCTCCCGGATGTGGCCTGCATTTTGGCTGCCTTTTGGGCTGGAGCTTTTCGTGGTTTGAGGCCTGGCTTACTCCACCCCCTGCTCTTGATATTCTCCGGGAGTTGGGCTGGAGTTTGGCTGCCTTTTGGGCTTCAGCTTTTCGTGGTTTCAGGCCTGGCTTGCTCCACCCCCTGCTCTTGAGATTCTCCCGGAGGTTGGCTGGATTTTGGCTGCATTTTGGGCTGGAGCTTTCGCGGTTTGAGGCCTGGCTTGCTCCACCCCCTGCTCTTGAGATTCTCCCGGAGGTGGTCTGCATTTTTCCTGCCGTTTGGGCTGGAGCTTCTTGTGGTTTGAAGCCCGGCTTGCTCCACCACCTGCTCTTGAGATTCTCCCGGATGTGGGCTGTATTTTGGCTGCCTTTTGGGCTGGAACTTCTCGTGGTTTGAAGCCTGGCTTGCTCCACCCCCTGCTCTTGAGATTCTCCCGCATGTGGGCTGGATTTTGGCTGCCTTTTGGGCTGGAACTTCTCGTGGTTTGAGGCCTGGCTTGCTCCACCCCCTGCTCTTGAGATTCTCCCGGAGGTGGGCTGGATTTTGGCTGCATTTTGGGCTGGAGCTTTCGCGGTTTGAGGCCTGGCTTGCTCCACCCCCTGCTCTTGAGATTCTCCCGGAGGTGGTCTGCATTTTTCCTGCCGTTTGGGCTGGAGCTTCTTGTGGTTTGAAGCCTGGCTTGCTCCACCACCTGCTCTTGAGATTCTCCCGGATGTGGGCTGTATTTTGGCTGCCTTTTGGGCTGGAACTTCTCGTGGTTTGAGGCCTGGCTTGCTCCACCCCCTGCTCTTGAGATTCTCCCGGAGGTGGTCTGCATTTTTCCTGCCGTTTGGGCTGGAGCTTCTTGTGGTTTGAAGCCTGGCTTGCTCCACCACCTGCTCTTGAGATTCTCCCGGATGTGGGCTGTATTTTGGCTGCCTTTTGGGCTGGAACTTCTCGTGGTTTGAGGCCTGGCTTGCTCCACCCCCTGCTCTTGAGATTCTCCCGGAGGTGGCCTGCATTTTTGCTGCTTTTTCGGCTGGAGCTTCTCGTGGTTTGGGGCCTGGCTTGCTCCACCCCCTGCTCTTGAGATTCTCCCAGATGTGGGCTGGATTTTGGCTGCCTTTTGGGCTGGAGCTTCTCGTGGTTTGGGGCCTGGCTTGCTCCACCCCCTGCTCTTGAGATTCTCCCAGATGTGGGCTGGATTTTGGCTGCCTTTTGGGCTGGAGCTTCTCGTGGTTTGGGGCCTGGCTTGCTCCATCCCCTGCTCTTGAGATTCTCCCGGATGTGGGCTGCATTTTGGCTGCATTTTGGGCTGGAGGTTCTCGTGGTTTGAAGCCTGGCTTGCTCCACCACCTGCTCTTGAGATTCTCCCGGATGTGGGCTGTATTTTGGCTGCCTTTTGGGCTGGAACTTCTCGTGGTTTGAGGCCTGGCTTGCTCCACCCCCTGCTCTTGAGATTCTCCCGGAGGTGGGCTGGATTTTGGCTGCATTTTGGGCTGGAGCTTCTCGTGGTTTGAGGCCTGGCTTGCTCCACCCCCTGCTCTTGAGATTCTCCCGGATGTGGTCTGTATTTTGGCTGCATTTTGGGCTGGAGCTTCTCGTGGTTTGAGGCCTGGCTTTCTCCACCCCCTGCCCTTGAGATTCTCCCGGATGTGGGCTGCATTTTTGCTGCATTTTGGGCAGGAGCTTCTCGTGGTTTGAGGCCTGGCTTGCTCCACCCCCTGCTCTTGAGATTCTCCCGGATGTGGGCTGCATTTTGGCTGCATTTTGGGCTGGAGCTTCTCATGGTTTGAGGCCTGGCTTGCTCCAGCCCCTACTCTTGATATTCTCCCGGATGTGGTCTGCATTTTTGCTGCCTTTTGGGCTGGAGCTTCTTGTGGTTTGAGGCCTGGCTTGCTCCACCCCCTGCTCTTGATATTCTCCCGGATGTGGGCTGGAATTTGGCTGCCTTTTGGGCTGGAGCTTCTCGTGGTTTGAGGCCTGGCTTGCTCCACCCCCTGCTCTTGAGATTCTCCCGGATGTCGGCTGGATTTTGGCTGCCTTTTGGGCTGGAGCTTCTCGAGGTTTGAGGCCTGCCTTGCTCCACCCCTGCTCCTGATATTCTCCCGGAGGTGGTCTGCATTTTGGCTGCCTTTTGGGCTGGAGCTTCTCGTGGTTTGAGGCCTGGCTTGCTCCACCCCCTGCTCTTGAGATTCTCCCGGATGTGGGCTGCATTTTTGCTGCATTTTGGGCTGGAGCTTCTCGTGGTTTGAGGCCTGGCTTGCTCCACCCCCTGCTCTTGAGATTCTCCGGGAGTTGGGCTGGAGTTTGGCTGCCTTTTGGGCTTTAGCTTTTCGTGGTTTCAGGCCTGGCTTGCTCCACCCCCTGCTCTTGATATTCTCCCGGATGTGGTCTGTATTTTGGCTGCATTTTGGGCTGGAGCTTCTCGTGGTTTGAGGCCTGGCTTGCTCCACCCCCTGCTCTTGAGATTCTCCCGGAGGTGGGATGCATTTTGGCTGCCTTTTGGGCTGGAGGTTCTCGTGGTTTGAGGCCTGGCTTGCTCCAACCCGTGCTCTTGAGATTCTCCCGGATGTGGTCTGGATTTTGGCTGCCTTTTGGGCTGGAGCTTCTCGTGGTTTGGGGCCTGGCTTCCTCCACCCCCTGCTCTTGAGATTCTCCCGGATGTGGGCTGCATTTTGGCTGCCTTTTGGGCTGGAGCTTCTCGTGGTTTGAGGCCTGGCTTGCTCCACCCCCTGCTCTTGAGATTCTCCCGGATGTGGGCTGCATTTTGGCTGCCTTTTGGGCTGGAGCTTCTCGTGGTTTGAGGCCTGGCTTGCTCCACCCCCTGCTCTTTATTTTCTCCTGGATGTGGGCTGGATTTTGGCTGCCTTTTGGGCTGGAGCTTCTCGTGGTTTGAGGCCTGGCTTGCTCCACCCCCTGCTCTTGAGATTCTCCCGGATGTGGCCTGCATTTTGGCTGCCTTTTGGGCTGGAGCTTCTCGTGGTTTGGGGGCTGGCTTCCTCCACCCCCTGCTCTTGACATTCTCCCAGAGGTGGGCTGGATTTTGGCTGCCTTTTGGGCTGGAGCTTCTCGTGCTTTGGGGCCTGGCTTGCTCCACCCCCTGCTCTTGAGATTCTCCCGGATGTGGGCTGCATTTTGGCTGCCTTTTGGGCTGGAACTTCTCGTGGTTTGGGGCCTGGCTTGCTCCACCCCCTGCTCTTGAGATTCTCCCGGATGTGGGCTGGATTTTGGCTGCCTTTTGGGCTGGAGCTTCTCGTGCTTTGGGGCCTGGCTTGCTCCACCCCCTGCTCTTGAGATTCTTCCGGATGTGGGCTGGATTTTGGCTCCCTTTTGGGCTGGAGCTTCTCGTGGTTTGAGGCCTGCCTTACTCCACCCCCTGCTCTTGAGGTTCTTCCGGATGTGGGCTGGATTTTGGCTCCCTTTTGGGCTGGAGCTTCTCGTGGTTTGGGGCCTGGCTTGCTCCAACCCCTGCTCTTGACATTCTCCCAGAGGTGGGCTGGATTTTGGCTGCCTTTTGGGCTGGAGCTTCTCGTGCTTTGGGGCCTGGCTTGCTCCACCCCCTGCTCTTGACATTCTCCCAGAGGTGGGCTGCATTTTGGCTGCCTTTTGGGCTGGAGCTTCTCGTGCTTTGGGGGCTGGCTTGCTCCAACCCCTGCTCTTGACATTCTCCCAGAGGTGGGCTGGATTTTGGCTGCCTTTTGGGCTGGAGCTTCTCGTGCTTTGGGGCCTGGCTTGCTCCACCCCCTGCTCTTGAGATTCTTCCGGATGTGGCCTGGAATTTGGCTGCATTTTGGGCTGGAGCTTCTCATGGTTTGAGGCCTGGCTTGCTCCAGCCCCTACTCTTGATATTCTCCCAGATACAGGGCTGGATTTTGGCTGCATTTTGGGCTGGAGCTTCTCGTGGTTTGAGGCCTGGCTTGCTCCACCCCCTGCTCTTGAGATTCTCCCGGATGTGGGCTGGATTTTGGCTCCCTTTTGGGCTGGAGCTTCTCGTGGTTTGAGGCCTGGCTTGCTCCACCCCCTGCTCTTGATATTCTCCCGGATGTGGGCTGGATTTTGGCTGCCTTTTGGGCTGGAGCTTCTCGTGGTTTGAGGCCTGGCTTGCTCCACCCCCTGCTCTTGAGATTCTCTCGGATGTGGCCTGGAATTTGGCTGATTTTTGGGCTGGAGCTTCTCGTGGTTTGAGGCCTGGCTTGCTCCACCCCCTACTCTTGATATTCTCCTGTATGTGGGCTGGAGTTTGTCTGCCTTTTGGGCTGGAGCTTCTCGTTTTTTGGGCTCTGGCTTGCTCCACCACCTGCTCTTGAGATTCTCCCGGATGTGGTCTGCATTTTGGCTGCATTTTGGGCTGGAGCTTCTCGTGGTTTGAGGCCTGGCTTGCTCCACCCCCTGCTCTTGAGGTTCTCCCGGATGTGGGCTGGATTTTGGCTGCCTTTTGGGCTGGAGCTTCTTGTGGTTTGGGGCCTGGCTTCCTCCACCCCCTGCTCTTGAGATTCTCCTGCAGGTGGGCTGGATTTGGCTGCCTTTTGGGCTGGAGCTTCTCGTGGTTTGAGGCCTGGCTTGCTCCACCCCCTGCTCTTGATATTCTCCCGGATGTGTTCTGGATTTTGGCTGCATTTTGGGCTGGAGCTTCTCGTGGTTTGGGGCCTGGCTTGTTCCACCCCCTGCTCTTGAGATTCTCCCGGATGTGGGCTGGATTTTGGCTGCCTTTTGGGCTGGAGCTTCTCGTGGTTTGAGGCCTGCCTTGCTCCACCCCCTGCTCTTGAGATTCTCCCGGATGTGGGCTGGATTTTGGCTGACTTTTGGGCTGGAGCTTCTCGTGGTTTGAGGCCTGGCTTGCTCCACCCCCTGCTCTTGAAATTCTCCCGGATGTGGGCTGCATTTTGGCTGCCTTTTGGGCAGGAGCTTCTCGTGGTTTGAGGCCTGGCTTGCTCCAACCCCTGCTCTTGACATTCTCCCAGAGGTGGGCTGGATTTTGGCTGCCTTTTGGGCTGGAGCTTCTCGTGGTTTGGGGCCTGGCTTGCTCCACCCCCTGCTCTTGATATTCTCCCGTATGTGGACTGGATT
This sequence comes from Rhynochetos jubatus, assembly GCA_027574665.1. NCBI lineage: Eukaryota > Metazoa > Chordata > Aves > Eurypygiformes > Rhynochetidae > Rhynochetos > Rhynochetos jubatus. The sequence continues at coordinate 953,769 of JAQBHY010000095.1, read as the reverse complement.
TGGCTGCATTTTGGGCTGGAGCTTCTCATGGTTTGAGGAATGGCTTGCTCCACCCCCTGCTCTTGAGGTTCTTCCGGATGTGGGCTGTATTTGGCTGCATTTTGGGCTGGAGCTTCTCATGGTTTGAGGCCTGGCTTGCTGCAGCCCCTACTCTTGATATTCTCCCAGATACAGGGCTGGATTTTGGCTGCATTTTGGGCTGGAGCTTCTCGTGGTTTGAGCCCTGAATTGCTCCAAAACCTGCTCTTGATATTCTCCCTGATGTGAGCTGGATTTTGGCTGCCTTTTGGGCTGGAGCTTCTCGTGGTTTGAGGCCTGGCTTGCTCCACCCCCTACTCTTGATCTTCTCCTGTATGTGGGCTGGATTTTGTCTGCCTTTTGGGCTGGAGCTTCTCGTTTTTTGGGCTCTGGCTTGCTCCACCACCTGCTCTTGAGATTCTCCCGGATGTGGTCTGGATTTTGGTTGCGTTTTGGGCTGGAGCTTCTCGTGATTTGAGGCCTGGCTTGCTCCAGCCCCTACTCTTGATATTCTCCCAGATGTGGGCTGGATTTTGGTTGCGTTTTGGGCTGGAGCTTCTCGTGATTTGAGGCCTGGCTTGCTCCACCCCCTGCTCTTGAGATTTTCCCGGATGTGGGCTGGATTTTGGGAGCCTTTTGGGCTGGAGCTTCTCGTGGTTTGAGGCCTGGCTTGCTCCACCCCCTGCTCTTGATATTCTCTCGGATGTGGCCTGGAATTTGGCTGCTTTTTGGGCTGGAGCTTCTTGTGGTTTGAGGCCTGGCTTGCTCCACACCCTACTCTTGATATTCTCCCGTATGTGGACTGGATTTGGCTGCATTTTGGGCTGGAGCTTCTCGTGGTTTGAGGCCTGGCTTGCTCCACACCCTACTCTTGAGGTTCTTCCGGATGTGGGCTGTATTTGGCTGCATTTTGGGCTGGAGCTTCTCATGGTTTGAGGCCTGGCTTGCTCCAGCCCCTACTCTTGAGATTCTCCCGGATGTGGGCTGGATTTTGGCTTCCTTTTGGGCTGGAGCTTCTCGTGGTTTGAGGCCTGGCTTGCTCCACCCCCTGCTCTTGATATTCTCTCGGATGTGGCCTGGAATTTGGCTGCCTTTTGGCTGGAGCTTCTCGTGGTTTGAGGCCTGGCTTGCTCCACCCCCTACTCTTGATATTCTCCCGTATGTGGGCTGGATTTTGGCTTCCTTTTCGGCTGGAGCTTCTTGTGGTTTGGGGCCTGGCTTGCTCCACCACCTGCTGTTGAGATTCTCCCGGATGTGGTCTGCATTTTGGCTGCCTTTTGGGCTGGAGCTTCTCGTGGTTTGAGGCCTGGCTTGCTCCCCCCCCTGCTCTTGAGATTCTCCCGGATGTGGGCTGCATTTTGGCTGCCTTTTGGGCTGGAGCTTCTTGTGGTTTGAGGCCTGGCTTGCTCCACCCCCTGCTCTTGTTATTCTCCCCGAAGTGGGCTGGATTTTGGCTGCCTTTTGGGCTGGAGCTTCTCGTGATTTGGGGGCTGGCTTGCTCCACCCCCTGCCTTTGAGATTCTCCTGGATGTGGGCTGGATTTTGGCTGCCTTATGGGCTGGAGCTTCTTGTGGTTTGAGGCCTGGCTTGCTCCACCCCCTGCTCTTGAGATTCTCCCGGATGTGGGCTGCATTTTGGCTGCCTTTTGGGCTGGAGCTTCTCGTGGTTTGAGGCCTGGCTTGCTCCACCCCCTGCTCTTGAGATTCTCCCGGATGTGGGCTGCATTTTGGCTGCCTTTTGGGCTGGAGCTTCTCGTGGTTTGGGGGCTGGCTTGCTCCACCCCCTGCTCTTGAGATTCTCCTGGATGTGGGCTGGATTTTGGCTGCCTTTTGGGCTGGAGCTTCTCGTGGTTTGAGGCCTGGCTTGCTCCACCCCCTGCTCTTGAGATTCTCCCGGAGGTGGGCTGGAATTTGGCTGCTTTTTGGGCTGGAGCTTCTTGTGGTTTGAGGCCTGGCTTGCTCCACCCCCTACTCTTCATATTCTCCCGTATGTGGGCTGGATTTGGCTGCATTTTGGGCTGGAGCTTCTCATGGTTTGAGGCCTGGCTTTCTCCATCCCCTACTCTTGATATTCTCCCAGATACAGGGCTGGATTTTGGCTGCATTTTGGGCTGGAGCTTCTCGTGGTTGAGGCCTGGCTTGCTCCACCCCCCGCTCTTGAGATTCTCCCGGATGTGGGCTGGCTTTTGGCTGCCTTTTGGGCTGGAGCTTCTCGTGGTTTGAGGCCTGGCTTGCTCCACCCCCTGCTCTTGAGATTCTCCCGGAGTTGGGCTGCATTTTTGCTGCCTTTTGGGTTCTAGATTCTCGTGGTTTGAGGCCTGGCTTGCTCCACCCCCTGCTCTTGAGATTCTCCCGGATGTGGGCTGCATTTTGGATGCATTTTGGGCTTCAGCTTTTCGGGGTTTGAGGCCTGGCTTGCTCCACCCCCTGCTCTTGAGATTCTCCCGGATGTGGGCTGCATTTTGGCTGCATTTTGGGCTGGAGCTTCTCGTGGTTTGAGGCCTGGCTTGCTCCACCCCCTGCTCTTGAGATTCTCCCGGAGATGGGCTGGATTTTGGCTGCCTTTTGGGCTGGAGCTTCTCGTGGTTTGAGGCCTGGCTTGCTCCACCCCCTGCTCTTGAGATTCTCCCGGAGATGGGCTGGATTTTGGCTGCCTTTTGGGCTGGAGCTTCTCGTGGTTTGAGGCCTGGCTTGCTCCACCCCCTGCTCTTGAGATTCTCCCGGAGGTGGGCTGCATTTTGGCTGCCTGTTGGGCTGGAGCTTCTTGTGGTTTGAGGCCTGGCTTGCTCCACCCCCTGCTCTTGATATTCTCCCGGAGTTGGGCTGGATTTTGGCTGCCTTTTGGGCTGGAGCTACTCGTGGTTTGAGGCCTGGCTTGCTCCACCTCCTGCTCTTGAGATTCTCCCGGACGTGGACTGGATTATGGCTGCATTTTGGGCTGGAGGTTCTCGAGGTTTGAGGCCTGCCTTGCTCCACCCCCTTGCTCTTGACATTCTCACGGAGGTGGGCTGGAGTTTGGCTGCCTTTTGGGCTGGAGCTTCTCGTGGTTTGAGGCCTGGCTTGCTCCACCCCCTGCTCTTGAGATTCTCCCAGAGGTGGGCTGGAGTTTGGCTGCCTTTTGGGCTGGAGCTTCTCGTGGTTTGAGGCCTGGCTTGCTCCACCCCCTGCTCTTGAGATTCTCCCGCATGTGGGCTGGATTTTGGCTGCCTTTTGGGCTGGAGCTTCTCGTGGTTTGAGGCCTGGCTTGCTCCACCCCCTGCTCTTGATATTCTCTCGGATGTGGCCTGGAATTTGGCTGCATTTTGGGCTGGAGCTTCTCAAGGTTTGAGGCCTGGCTTTCTCCACCCCCTGCTCTTGAGATTCTCCCGGATGTGGGCTGCATTTTGTCTGCCTTTTGGGCTGGAGCTTCTCGTGGTTTGGGGCCTGGCTTGCTCCACCACCTGCTCTTGAGATTCTCCCGGATGTGGGCTGCATTTTGGCTGCCTTTTGGGCTGGAGCTTCTCGTGGTTTGAGGCCTGGCTTGCTCCACCCCCTGCTCTTGCGATTCTCCCGGATGTGTGCTGCATTTTGGCTGCCTTTTCGGCTGGAGCTTCTCGTGGTTTGAGGCCTGGCTTGCTCCACACCCTGCTCTTGAGATTCTCCCCGAAGTGGGCTGCATTTTGGCTGCATTTTGGGCTGGAGCTTCTCGTGGTTTGAGGCCTGGCTTGCTCCACCCCCTGCTCTTGAGATTCTCCCCGAAGTGGGCTGCATTTTGGCTGCATTTTGGGCAGGAGCTTCTCGTGGTTTGAGGCCTGGCTTGCTCCACCCCCTGCTCTTGAGATTCTCCCGGATGTGGGCTGCATTTTGGCTGCCTTTTGGGCTGGAGCTTCTCGTGGTTTGAGGCCTGGCTTGCTCCACCCCCTGCTCTTGCGATTCTCCCGGATGTGTGCTGCATTTTGGCTGCCTTTTGGGCTGGAGCTTCTCGTGGTTTGAGGCCTGGCTTGCTCCACACCCTGCTCTTGAGATTCTCCCCGAAGTGGGCTGCATTTTGGCTGCATTTTGGGCTGGAGCTTCTCGTGGTTTGAGGCCTGGCTTGCTCCACCCCCTGCTCTTGAGATTCTCCCCGAAGTGGGCTGCATTTTGGCTGCATTTTGGGCAGGAGCTTCTCGTGGTTTGAGGCCTGGCTTGCTCCACCCCCTGCTCTTGAGATTCTCCCCGAAGTGGGCTGGATTTTGGCTGCATTTTGAGCTGGAGCTTCTCGTGGTTTGAGCCCTGGCTTGCTCCACCCCCTGCTCTTGAGATTCTCCCGGATGTGGGCTGCATTTTGGCTGCCTTTTGGGCTGGAGCTTCTCGTGGTTTGAGGCCTGCCTTGCTCCACCCCCTGCTCTTGATAATCTCCCCGATGTGGCCTAGAATTTGGCTGCCTTTTGGGCTGGAGCTTCTCGTGGTTTGAGGCCTGGCTTGCTCCACCCCCTGCTCTTGAGATTTTCCCGGATGTGGGCTGGATTTTGGGAGCGTTTTGGGCTGGAGCTTCTCGTGGTTTGAGGCCTGGCTTGCTCCACCCCCTGCTCTTGAGATTCTCCAGGAGGTGGGCTGCATTTTGGCTGATTCTTGGGCTGGAGCTTCTCGTGGTTTGAGGCCTGGCTTGCTCCACCCCCTACTCTTGAGATTCTCCCGGAGGTGGGCTGGAGTTTGGCTGCCTTTTGGGCTGGAGCTTCTTGTGGTTTGAGGCCTGGCTTGCTCCACCCCCTGCTCTTGATATTCTCCCCGAGTTGGGCTGGATTTTGGCTGCCTTTTGGGCTGGAGCTACTCGTGGTTTGAGGCCTGGCTTGCTCCACCTCCTGCTCTTGAGATTCTCCCGGACGTGGACTGGATTATGGCTGCATTTTGGGCTGGAGGTTCTCGAGGTTTGAGGCCTGCCTTGCTCCACCCCCTTGCTCTTGACATTCTCACGGAGGTGGGCTGAAGTTTGGCTGCATTTTGGGCTGGAGCTTCTCGTGGTTTGAGGCCTGGCTTGCTCCACCCCCTGCTCTTGAGATTCTCCCGGATGTGGGCTGGATTTTGGCTGCCTTTTGGGCTGGAGCTTCTCGTGGTTTGAGGCCTGGCTTGCTCCACCCCCTGCTCTTGAGATTCTCCCCGAAGTGGGCTGCATTTTGGGCTGGAGCTTCTCGTGGTTTGAGGCCTGGCTTGCTCCACACCCTGCTCTTGAGATTTTCCCGGATGTGGGCTGGATTTTGGGAGACTTTTGGGCTGGAGCTTCTCGTGGTTTGAGGCCTGGCTTGCTCCACCCCCTGCTCTTGAGGTTCTCCCGGATGTGGGCTGCATTTTGGCTGCCTTTTGGGCTGGAGCTTCTCGTGGTTTGAGGCCTGGCTTGCTCCACCCCCTGCTCTTGATATTCTCCCCGAAGTGGTCTGGATTTTGGCTGCCTTTTGGTCTGGAGTTTCTCGTGGTTTGGGGGCTGGCTTGCTCCACCCCCTGCCTTTGAGATTCTCCTGGATGTGGGCTGGATTTTGGCTGCCTTTTGGGCTGGAGCTTCTCGTGGTTTGAGGCCTGGCTTGCTCCACCCCCTGCTATTGATATTCTCCCGGATGTGGCCTGGAATTTGGCTGCTTTTTGGGCTGGAGCTTCTTGTGGTTTGAGGCCTGGCTTGCTCCACCCCCTGCTCTTGATATTCTCCCAGATGTGGGCTGGATTTTGTCTGCCTTTTGGGCTGGAGATTCTCGTGGTTTGGGGCCTGGCTTGCTCCACCACCTGCTCTTGAGATTCTCCCGGATGTGGGCTGCATTTTGGCTGCCTTTTGGGCTGGAGCTTCTCGTGGTTTGAGGCCTGGCTTGCTCCACCCCCTGCTCTTGAGATTCTCCCAGATGTGGGCTGCATTTTGGCTGCCTTTTGGGCTGGAACTTCTCCTGGTTTGAGGCCTGGCTTGCTCCACACCCTGCTCTTGAGATTCTCCCCGAAGTGGGCTGCATTTTGGCTGCCTTTTTGGCTGGAGCTTCTCGTGGTTTGAGGCCTGGCTTGCTCCAGCCCTGCTCTTGAGATTGTCCCATATGTGAGCTGAATTTTGGCTGCCTTTGGGCTGGAGCTTCTCGTGGTTTGAGGCCTGGCTTGCTCCACCCCCTGCTCTTGAGATTCTCCCGGATGTGGGCTGGATTTTGGCTGCATTTTGGGCTGGAGCTTCTCGTGGTTTGAGGCCTGGCTTGCTCCACCCCCTGCTCTTGAGATTGTCCCGGATGTGGGCTGGATTTGGCTGCATTTTGGGCTGGAGCTTCTCATGGTTTGAGGCCTGGCTTGCTCCACCCCCTGCTCTTGAGATTCTCCCGGATGTGGGCTGCATTTTGCTGCATTTTGGGCTGGAGCTTCTCATGGTTTGAGGCCTGGCTTGCTCCAGCCCCTACTCTTGATATTCTCCCAGATACAGGGCTGGATTTTGGCTGCATTTTGGGCTGGAGCTTCTCGTGGTTTGAGGCCTGGCTTGCTCCACCCCCTGCTCTTGAGATTCTCCCGAATGTGGGCTGGATTTTGGCTCCCTTTTGGGCTGGAGCTTCTCGTGGTTTGAGGCCTGGCTTGCTCCACCCCCTGCTCTTGAGATTCTCCCGAATGTGGGCTGGATTTTGGCTGCCTTTTGTGCTGGAGCTTCTCGTGGTTTGAGGCCTGGCTTGCTCCACCCCCTGCTCTTGATATTGTCCCGGATGTGGGCTGGCTTTTGGCTGCCTTTTGGGCTGGAGCTTCTCGTGGTTTGAGGCCTGGTTTGCTCCACCCCCTGCTCTTGAGATTCTCCTGCAGGTGGGCTGCATTTTTGCTGCCTTTTGGGGTCTAGATTCTCGTGGTTTGAGGCCTGGCTTGCTCCACCCCCTGCTCTTGAGATTCTCCCGGATGTGGGCTGCATTTTGGCTGCATTTTGGGCTTCAGCTTTTCGGGGTTTGAGGCCTGGCTTGCTCCACCCCCTGCTCTTGAGATTCTCCCGCAGGTGGGCTGGATTTTTTCTGCATTTTGGGCTGGAGCTTCTCGTGGTTTGAGGCCTGGCTTGCTTCACCCCCTGCTCTTGAGATTCTCCCGGATGTGGGCTGGATTTTGGCTCCCTTTTGGGCTGGAGCTTCTCGTGGTTTGAGGCCTGGCTTGCTCCACCCCCTGGTCTTGATATTCTCCGGGAGGTGGGCTGGCTTTTGGCTGCCTTTTGGGCTGGAGCTTCTCGTGGTTTGAGGCCTGGCTTGCTCCACCCCCTGCTCTTGAGATTCTCCCGGATGTGGGCTGCATTTTGGCTGCCTTTTGGGCTGGAGGTTCTCGTGGTTTGGGGGCTGGCTTGTTCCACCCCCTGCTCTTGAGATTCTCCCCGAAGTGGGCTGCATTTTGGCTGCCTGTTGGGCTGGTGCTTCTCGTGGTTTGAGGCCTGGCTTGTTCCACCCCCTGCTCCTGAGATTCTCCAGGAGGTGGGCTGCATTTTTGCTGACTTTTGGGGTCTAGATTCTCGTGGTTTGAGGCCTGGCTTGCTCCACCCCCTGCTCTTGATATTCTCCCGGATGTGGGCTGCATTTTGGCTGCCTTTTCGGCTTCAGCTTTTCGGGGCTTGAGGCTTGGCTTGCTCCACCCCCTGTTCTTGATATTCTCCTGGAGGTGGGTTGGATTTTGTCTGCATTTTGTCCTGGAGCTTCTCGTGGTTTTAGGCCTGGCTTGCTCCACCCCCTGCTCTTGAGATTCTCCCGGATGTGGGCTGCATTTTGGCTGCCTTTTGGGCTGGAGCTTCTCGTGGTTTGAGGCCTGGCTTGCTCCACCCCCTGCTCTTGAGATTCTCCCGAAGGTGGGCTGGATTTTGGCTGCCTTTTGGGCTGGAGGTTCTCGTGGTTTGAGGCCTGGCTTGCTCCACCCCCTGCTCTTGAGATTCTCCCGGATGTGGGCTGCATTTTGGCTGCCTTTTGGGCTGGAGCTTCTCGTGCTTTGAGGCCTGGCTTGCTCCACCCCCTGCTCTTGAGATTCTCCAGGAGGTGGGCTGCATTTTTGCTGCATTTTGGGGTCTAGATTCTCATGGTTTGAGGCCTGGCTTCCTCCACCCCCTGCTCTTGAGATTCTCCCGGATGTGGGCTGCATTTTGGCTGCCTTTTGGGCTGGAGCTTCTCGTGGTTTGAGGCCTGGCTTGCTCCAGCCCCTGCACTTGAGATTCTCCCGGATGTGGGCTGGCTTTTGGCTGCATTTTTGGCTGGAGCTTCTCATGGTTTGGGGGCTGGCTTGTTCCACCCCCTGCTCTTGAGATTCTCCAGGAGGTGGGCTGCATTTTTGCTGCCTTTTGGGGTCTAGATTCTCGTGGTTTGAGGCCTGGCTTGCTCCACCCCCTGCTCTTGAGATTCTCCCGGATGTGGGCTGCATTTTGGCTGCCTTTTCGGCTTCAGCTTCTCGTGGTTTGAGGCCTGGCTTGCTCCACCCCCTGTTCTTGATATTCTCCCGGAGGTGGGCTGGATTTTGTCTGCATTTTGTCCTGGAGCTTCTCGTGGTTTTAGGCCTGGCTTGCTCCAGCCCCTGCTCTTGAGATTCTCCCGGATGTGGGCTGGATTTTGGCTGCATTTTGGGCTGGAGCTTCTCGTGGTTTGAGGCCTGGCTTGCTCCAGCCCCTGTTCTTGACATTCTCCCAGATGTGGGCTGGATTTTGGCTTTATTTTGGGCTGGAGCTTCTCGTGGTTTGAGGCCTGGCTTGCTCCACCCCCTGCTCTTGAGATTCTCCCGGAGGTGGGCTGGAGTTTGGCTTTATTTTGGGCTGGAGCTTCTCGTGGTTTGAGGCCTGGCTTGCTCCACCCCCTGCTCTTGATATTCTCCCGGACGTGGGCTGGATTTTGGCTGCCTTTTGGGCTGGAGCTACTCGTGGTTTGAGGCCTGGCTTGCTCCACCTCCTGCTCTTGAGATTCTCCCGGACGTGGACTGGATTATGGCTGCCTTTTGGGCTGGAGCTTCTCGTGGTTTGAGGTCTGGCTTGCTCCACCCCCTGCTCTTGAGATTCTCCCGCATATGGTCTGGATTTTGGCTGCCATTTGGGCTGGAGCTTCTCGTGGTTTGAGGCCTGGCTTGCTCCAACCCCTGCTCTTGAGATTCTCCTGCAGGTGGGCTGGATTTTGGCTGCCTTTTGGGCTGGAGCTTCTCGTGGTTTGAGGCCTGGCTTGCTCCACCCCCTGCTCTTGAGATTCTCCCACATGTGGGCTGGATTTTGGCTGCCTTTTGGGCTGGAGCTTCTCGAGGTTTGAAGCCTCCCTTGCTCCACCCCCTTGCTCTTGAGATTCTCCCGGAGGTGGGCTGGAGTTTGGCTGCCTTTTGGGCTGGAGTTTCTCGTGGTTTGAGGCCTGGCTTGCTCCACCCCCTGCTCTTGAGATTCTCCCGGACGTGGACTGGATTATGGCTGCATTTTGGGCTGGAGGTTCTCGTGGTTTGAGGCCTGGCTTGCTCCACCCCCTGCTCTTGAGATTCTCCCGCATATGGTCTGGATTTTGGCTGCCATTTGGGCTGGAGCTTCTCGTGGTTTGAGGCCTGGCTTGCTCCACCCCCTGCTCTTGAGATTCTCCCGGATGTGGGCTGGATTTTGGCTGCCTTTTGGGCTGGAGCTTCTCGTGGTTTGAGGCCTGGCTTGCTCCACCCCCTGCTCTTGAGATTCTCCCGCATGTGGGCTGCATTTTGGCTGCCTTTTGGGCTGGAGCTTCTCGTGGTTTGAGGCCTGGCTTGCTCCACCCCCTGCTCTTGAGATTCTGCCGGATGCGGGCTGGATTTTGGCTGCCTTTTGGGCTGGAGCTACTCGTGGTTTGAGGCCTGGCTTGCTCCACCCCCTGCTCTTGAGATTCTCCCGGACGTGGGCTGGATTATGGCTGCATTTTGGGCTCGACGTTCTCGAGGTTTGAGGCCTGCCTTGCTCCACCCCCTTGCTCTTGAGATTCTCACGGAGGTGGGCTGGAGTTTGGCTGCCTTTTGGGCTGGAGCTTCTCGTGGTTTGAGGCCTGGCTTGCTCCACCCCCTGCTCTTGAGATTGTCCCAGAGGTGGGCTGGAGTTTGGCTGCATTTTGGGCTGGAGCTTCTCGTGGTTTGAGGCCTGGCTTGCTCCACCCCCTGCTCTTGATATTCTCCTGGATGTGGGCTGGATTTTGGCTGCCTTTTGGGCTGGAGCTTCTCGTGGTTTGAGGCCTGGCTTGCTCCACCCCCTGCTCTTGATATTCTCCCGCATGTGGGCTGGATTTTGGCTGCCTTTTGGGCTGGAGCTTCTCGTGGTTTGAGGCCTGGCTTGCTCCACCCCCTGCTCTTGAGATTCTCCTGGATATGGTTAGGATTTTGGCTGCTTTTTGGGCTGGAGCTTCTCGTGGTTTGAGGCCTGGCTTGCTCCAACCCCTGCTCTTGAGATTCTCACGGAGGTGAGCTGGATTTTGGCTGCCTTTTGGGCTGGAGCTTCTCGTGGTTTGAGGCCTGGCTTGCTCCACCCCCTGCTCTTGAGATTCTCCCGCATGTGGGCTGGATTTTGGCTGCATTTTGGGCTGGAGCTTCTCGTGGTTTGAGGCCTGGCTTGCTCCACCTCCTGCTCTTGAGATTCTCCCGAATGTGGGCTGGATTTTGGCTGCCTTTTGGGCTGGAGCTTCTCGTGGTTTGAGGCCTGGCTTGCTCCACCCCCTGCTCTTGAGATTCTCCCAGAGGTGGGCTGGAGTTTGGCTGCATTTTGGGCTGGAGCTTCTCGTGGTTTGAGGCCTGGCTTGCTCCACCCCCTGCTCTTGAGATTCTCCCAGAGTTGGGCTGGAGTTTGGCTGCATTTTGGGCTGGAGCTTCTCGTGGTTTGAGGCCTGGCTTGCTCCACCCCCTGCTCTTGATATTCTCCCGCATGTGGGCTGGATTTTGGCTGCCTTTTGGGCTGGAGCTTCTCGTGGTTTGAGGCCTGGCTTGCTCCAACCCCTGCTCTTGAGATTCTCACGGAGGTGAGCTGGATTTTGGCTGCCTTTTGGGCTGGAGCTTCTCGTGGTTTGAGGCCTGCCTTGCTCCAACCCCTGCTCTTGAGATTCTCCTGCAGGTGGGCTGGATTTTGGCTGCCTTTTGGGCTGGAGCTTCTCGTGGTTTGAGGCCTGGCTTGCTCCACCCCCTGCTCTTGAGATTCTCCTGGAGGTGGGCTGCATTTTGGCTGCCTTTTGGGCTGGAGCTTCTCGTGGTTTGAGGCCTGGCTTGCTCCACTCCCTGCTCTTGATATTCTCCCGCATGTGGGCTGGATTTTGGCTGCCTTTTGGGCTGGAGCTTCTCGTGGTTTGAGGCCTGGATTGCTCCACCCCCTGCTCTTGAGATTCTCCCGGATGTGGGCTGGAGTTTGGCTGCATTTTGGGCTGGAGCTTCTCCTGGTTTGAGGCCTGCCTTGCTCCAACCCCTGCTCTTGAGATTCTCCTGCAGGTGGGCTGGAGTTTGGCTGCATTTTGGGCTGGAGCTTCTCGTGGTTTGAGGCCTGGCTTGCTCCACCCCCTGCTCTTGATATTCTCCCGCATGTGGGCTGGATTTTGGCTGCCTTTTGGGCTGGAGCTTCTCGTGGTTTGAGGCCTGGATTGCTCCACCCCCTGCTCTTGAGATTCTCCCGGATGTGGGCTGGAGTTTGGCTGCCTTTTGGGCTGGAGCTTCTCGTGGTTTGAGGCCTGGATTGCTCCACCCCCTGCTCTTGAGATTCTCCCGGATGTGGGCTGGAGTTTGGCTGCATTTTGGGCTGGAGCTTCTCCTGGTTTGAGGCCTGCCTTGCTCCAACCCCTGCTCTTGAGATTCTCCTGCAGGTGGGCTGGAGTTTGGCTGCATTTTGGGCTGGAGCTTCTCGTGGTTTGAGGCCTGGCTTGCTCCACCCCCTGCTCTTGATATTCTCCCGCATGTGGGCTGGATTTTGGCTGCCTTTTGGGCTGGAGCTTCTCGTGGTTTGAGGCCTGGCTTGCTCCACCTCCTGCTCTTGAGATTCTCCCGCATATGGTCTGGATTTTGGCTGCCATTTGGGCTGGAGCTTCTCGTGGTTTGAGGCCTGGATTGCTCCACCCCCTGCTCTTGAGATTCTCCCGGATGTGGGCTGGAGTTTGGCTGCATTTTGGGCTGGAGCTTCTCCTGGTTTGAGGCCTGCCTTGCTCCAACCCCTGCTCTTGAGATTCTCCTGCAGGTGGGCTGGATTTTGGCTGCCTTTTGGGCTGGAGCTTCTCGTGGTTTGAGGCCTGGCTTGCTCCACCCCCTGCTCTTGAGATTCTCCCGAATGCGGGCTGGATTTTGGCTGTATTTTGGGCTGGAGCTTCTCGTGGTTTGAGGCCTGGCTTGCTCCACCCCCTGCTCTTGAGATTCTCCCGGACGTGGGCTGGATTTTGGCTGCCTTTTGGGCTGGAGCTACTCGTGGTTTGAGGCCTGGCTTGCTCCACCCCCTGCTCTTGAGATTCTCCCGGACGTGGGCTGGATTATGGCTGCATTTTGGGCTGGAGCTTCTCGAGGTTTGAGGCCTGCCTTTCTCCACCGCCTTGCTCTTGAGATTCTCACGGAGGTGGGCTGGAGTTTGGCTGCCTTTTGGGCTGGAGCTTCTCGTGGTTTGAGGCCTGCCTTGCTCCAACCCCTGCTCTTGAGATTCTCCCCGAGGTGGGCTGGAGTTTGGCTGCATTTTGGGCTGGAGCTTCTCGTGGTTTGAGGCCTGGCTTGCTCCACCCCCTGCTCTTGATATTCTCCCGCATGTGGGCTGGATTTTGGCTGCCTTTTGGGCTGGAGCTTCTCGTGGTTTGAGGCCTGGCTTGCTCCACCCCCTGCTCTTGATATTCTCCCGGATATGGTTAGGATTTTGGCTGCTTTTTGGGCTGGAGCTTCTCGTGGTTTGAGGCCTGGCTTGCTCCACCCCCTGCTCTTGAGATTCTAACGGAGGTGAGCTGGATTTTGGCTGCCTTTTGGGCTGGAGCTTCTCGTGGTTTGAGGCCTGGCTTGCTCCACCCCCTGCTCTTGAGATTCTCCCGCATGTGGGCTGGATTTTGGCTGCCTTTTGGGCTGGAGCTTCTCGTGGTTTGAGGCCTGGCTTGCTCCACCTCCTGCTCTTGAGATTCTCCCGAAGGTGGGCTGCATTTTGGCTGCCTTTTGGGCTGGAGCTTCTCGTGGTTTGAGGCCTGGCTTGCTCCACCCCCTGCTCTTGAGATTCTCCCAGAGGTGGGCTGGATTTTGGCTGCATTTTGGGCTGGAGCTTCTCGTGGTTTGAGGCCTGGCTTGCTCCAGCCCCTGCTCTTGATATTCTCCCGCATGTGGGCTGGATTTTGGCTGCCTTTTGGGCTGGAGCTTCTCGTGGTTTGAGGCCTGGCTTGCTCCACCCCCTGCTCTTGAGATTCTCCCGGATATGGTTAGGATTTTGGCTGCATTTTGGGCTGGAACTTCTCGTGGTTTGAGGCCTGGCTTGCTCCACCCCCTGCTCTTGAGATTCTCACGGAGGTGAGCTGGATTTTGGCTGCCTTTTGGGCTGGAGCTTCTCGTGGTTTGAGGCCTGGCTTGCTCCACCCCCTGCTCTTGAGATTCTCCCGCATGTGGGCTGGATTTTGGCTGCCTTTTGGGCTGGAGCTTCTCGTGGTTTGAGCCCTGGCTTGCTCCACCTCCTGCTGTGAGATTCTCCCGAAGGTGGGCTGGATTTTGGCTGCCTTTTGGGCTGGAGCTTCTCGTGGTTTGAGGCCTGGCTTGCTCCACCCCCTGCTCTTGAGATTCTCCCGAATGCGGGCTGGATTTTGGCTGCCTTTTGGGCTGGAGCTACTCGTGGTTTGAGGCCTGGCTTGCTCCACCTCCTGCTCTTGAGATTCTCCCGGACGTGGACTGGATTATGGCTGCATTTTTGGCTGGAGGTTCTCGAGGTTTGAGGCCTGCCTTGCTCCACCCCCTTCCTCTTGACATTCTCACGGAGGTGGGCTGGATTTTGGCTGCCTTTTGGGCTGGAGTTTCTCGTGGTTTGAGGCCTGGCTTTCTCCACCCCCTGCTCTTGAGATTCTCCCGCATATGGTCTGGATTTTGGCTGCCATTTGGGCTCGAGCTTCTCGTGGTTTGAGGCCTGGATTGCTCCACCCCCTGCTCTTGAGATTCTCCCGGATGTGGGCTGGAGTTTGGCTGCATTTTGGGCTGGAGCTTCTCCTGGTTTGAGGCCTGCCTTGCTCCACCCCCTGCTCTTGAGATTCTCCTGCAGGTGGGCTGGATTTTGGCTGCCTTTTGGGCTGGAGCTTCTCGTGGTTTGAGGCCTGGCTTGCTCCACCCCCTGCTCTTGAGATTCTCCCAGATGTGGGCTGGATTTTGGCTGCCTTTAGGGCTGGAGCTTCTCGTGGTTTGAGGCCTGGCTTGCTCCACCCCCTGCTCTTGAGATTCTCCCGCATGTGGGCTGCATTTTGGCTGCCTTTTGGGCTGGAGCTTCTCGTGGTTTGAGGCCTGGCTTGCTCCACCCCCTGCTCTTGAGATTCTCCCGAATGCGGGCTGGATTTTGGCTGTCTTTTGGGCTGGAGCTACTCGTGGTTTGAGGCCTGGCTTGCTCCACCCCCTGCTCTTGAGATTCTCCCGGACGTGGGCTGGATTATGGCTGCATTTTGGGCTCGAGGTTCTCGTGGTTTGAGGCCTGCCTTGCTCCACCCCCTTGCTCTTGAGATTCTCACGGAGGTGGGCTGGAGTTTGGCTGCATTTTGGGCTAGAGCTTCTCGTGGTTTGAGGCCTGGCTTGCTCCACACCCTGCTCTTGAGATTCTCCCGCATGTGGGCTGGATTTTGGCTGCCTTTTGGGCTGGAGCTACCCGTGGTTTGAGGCCTGGCTTGCTCCACCCCCTGCTCTTGAGATTCTCCCGGTCGTGGGCTGGATTATGGCTGCATTTTGGGCTCGAGGTTCTCGAGGTTTGAGGCCTGCCTTGCTCCACCCCCTTGCTCTTGAGATTCTCCCGGAGGTGGGCTGGAGTTTGGCTGCATTTTGGGCTGGAGCTTATCGTGGTTTGAGGCCTGGCTTTCTCCACCCCCTGCTCTTGAGATTCTCCCGCATATGGTCTGGATTTTGGCTGCCATTTGGGCTCGAGCTTCTCGTGGTTTGAGGCCTGGATTGCTCCACCCCCTGCTCTTGAGATTCTCCCGGATGTGGGCTGGAGTTTGGCTGCATTTTGGGCTGGAGCTTCTCCTGGTTTGAGGCCTGCCTTGCTCCACCCCCTGCTCTTGAGATTCTCCTGCAGGTGGGCTGGATTTTGGCTGCCTTTTGGGCTGGAGCTTCTCGTGGTTTGAGGCCTGGCTTGCTCCACCCCCTGCTCTTGAGATTCTCCCAGATGTGGGCTGCATTTTGGCTGCCTTTAGGGCTGGAGCTTCTCGTGGTTTGAGGCCTGGCTTGCTCCACCCCCTGCTCTTGAGATTCTCCCGCATGTGGGCTGCATTTTGGCTGCCTTTTGGGCTGGAGCTTCTCGTGGTTTGAGGCCTGGCTTGCTCCACCCCCTGCTCTTGAGATTCTCCCGAATGCGGGCTGGATTTTGGCTGTCTTTTGGGCTGGAGCTACTCGTGGTTTGAGGCCTGGCTTGCTCCACCCCCTGCTCTTGAGATTCTCCCGGACGTGGGCTGGATTATGGCTGCATTTTGGGCTCGAGGTTCTCGTGGTTTGAGGCCTGCCTTGCTCCACCCCCTTGCTCTTGAGATTCTCACGGAGGTGGGCTGGAGTTTGGCTGCATTTTGGGCTAGAGCTTCTCGTGGTTTGAGGCCTGGCTTGCTCCACACCCTGCTCTTGAGATTCTCCCGCATGTGGGCTGGATTTTGGCTGCCTTTTGGGCTGGAGCTTCTCGTGGTTTGAGGCCTGGCTTGCTCCACCCCCTGCTCCTGAGATTCTCCCGAATGCGGGCTGGATTTTGGCTGCCTTTTGGGCTGGAGCTACCCGTGGTTTGAGGCCTGGCTTGCTCCACCCCCTGCTCTTGAGATTCTCCCGGTCGTGGGCTGGATTATGGCTGCATTTTGGGCTCGAGGTTCTCGAGGTTTGAGGCCTGCCTTGCTCCACCCCCTTGCTCTTGAGATTCTCCCGGAGGTGGGCTGGAGTTTGGCTGCATTTTGGGCTGGAGCTTCTCGTGGTTTGAGGCCTGGCTTGCTCCACCCCCTGCTCTTGAGATTCTCCCGCATGTGGGCTGGATTTTGGCTGCATTTTGGGCTGGAGCTTCTCGTGGTTTGAGGCCTGGCTTGCTCCACCCCCTGCTCTTGAGATTCTCCCGGATATGGGCTGCATTTTGGCTGCCTTTTGGGCTGGAACTTCTCGTGGTTTGGGGCCTGGCTTGCTCCACCCCCTGCTCTTGATATTCTCCCGGATATGGTTAGGATTTTGGCTGCTTTTTGGGCTGGAGCTTCTCGTGGTTTGAGGCCTGGCTTGCTCCACCCCCTGCTCTTGAGATTCTCACGGAGGTAAGCTGGATTTTGGCTGCCTTTTGGGCTGGAGCTTCTCGTGGTTTGAGGCCTGGCTTGCTCCACCCCCTGCTCTTGAGATTCTCCCGCATGTGGGCTGGATTTTGGCTGCCTTTTGGGCTGGAGCTTCTCGTGGTTTGAGGCCTGGCTTGCTCCACCTCCTGCTCTTGAGATTCTCCCGAAGGTGGGCTGGATTTTGGCTGCCTTTTGGGCTGGAGCTTCTCGTGGTTTGAGGCCTGGCTTGCTCCACCCCCTGCTCTTGATATTCTCCCGGAGTTGGGCTGGATTTTGGCTGCCTTTTGGGCTGGAGCTACTCGTGGTTTGAGGCCTGGCTTGCTCCACCTCCTGCTCTTGAGATTCTCCCGGACGTGGACTGGATTATGGCTGCATTTTGGGCTGGAGGTTCTCGAGGTTTGAGGCCTGCCTTGCTCCACCCCCTTGCTCTTGACATTCTCACGGAGGTGGGCTGGAGTTTGGCTGCATTTTGGGCTGGAGTTTCTCGTGGTTTGAGGCCTGGCTTGCTCCACCCCCTGCTCTTGAGATTCTCCCGCATGTGGGCTGGATTTTGGCTGCCTTTTGGGCTGGAGCTTCTCGTGGTTTGAGGCCTGGCTTGCTCCACCCCCTGCTCTTGAGATTCTCCCGAATGCGGGCTGGATTTTGGCTGCCTTTTGGGCTGGAGCTACTCGTGGTTTGAGGCCTGGCTTGCTCCACCCCCTGCTCTTGAGATTCTCCCGGACGTGGGCTGGATTATGGCTGCATTTTGGGCTCGAGGTTCTCGAGGTTTGAGGCCTGCCTTGCTCCACCCCCTTGCTCTTGAGATTCTCACGGAGGTGGGCTGGAGTTTGGCTGCCTTTTGGGCTGGAGCTTCTCGTGGTTTGAGCCCTGAATTGCTCCAAAACCTGCTCTTGAGATTCTCCCAGAGGTGGGCTGCATTTTCGCTGCATTTTGGGCTGGAGCTTCTCGTGGTTTGAGGCCTGCCTTGCTCCACCCCCTGCTCTTGAGATTCACCCAGAGGTGGGCTGGAGTTTGGCTGCATTTTGGGCTGGAGCTACTCGTGGTTTGAGCCCTGGCTTGCTCCTACCCCCGGTGTTGATATTCTCCGGATGTGGGCTGCATTGTGGCTGCCTTTTGGGCTGGAGATTCTCGTGGTTTGAGGCCTGGCTTGCTCCACCCCCTGCTCTTGATATTCTCCCAGATGTGGGCTGGAGTTTGGCTGCCTTTTGGGCTGGAGCTTCTCGTGGTTTGAGGCCTGGCTTGCTCCTGCCCCTGCTCTTGAGATTCTCCCGGATGTGGGCTGCATTTTGGCTGCCTTTTGGGCTGGAGCTTCTCGTGGTTTGAGGCCTGGCTTGCTCCACCCCCTGCTGTTGATATTCTCCCGGATGTGGGCTGCAATTTGGCTGCCTTTTGGGCTGGAGCTTCTCGTGGTTTGAGGCCTGGCTTGCTCCACCCCCTGCTCTTGATATTCTCCAGGAGGTGGGCTGGAGTTTGGCTGCCTTTTGGGCTGGAGCTTCTCGTGGTTTGAGGCCTGGCTTGCTCCACCCCCTGCTCTTGAGATTCTCCCGGAGGTGGGCTGCATTTTGGCTGCCTTTTGGGCTGGAGCTTCTCGTGGTTTGAGGCCTGGCTTGCTCCACCCCCTGCTCTTGAGATTCTCCCGCATGTGGGCTGCATTTTGGCTACATTTTGGGCTGGAGCTTCTCGTGGTTTGAGGCCTGGCTTGCTCCACCCCCTGCTCTTGAGATTCTCCCGCATGTGGGCTGCATTTTGTCTGCATTTTGGGCTGGAGCTTCTCGTGGTTTGAGGCCTGGCTTGCTCCACCCCCTGCTCTTGAGATTCTCCCGCATGTGGGCTGCATTTTGTCTGCATTTTGGGCTGGAGCTTCTCGAGGTTTGAGGCCTGGCTTGCTCCACCCCCTGCTCTTGATATTGTCCAAGATTTGGGCTGGATTTTGGCTTTCTTTTGGGCTGGAGCTTCTCGTGGTTTGAGCCCTGAATTGCTCCAAAACCTGCTCTTGATATTCTCCCTGATGTGAGCTGGATTTTGGCTGCCTTTTGGGCTGGAGCTTCTCGTGGTTTGAGGCCTGGCTTGCTCCACCCCCTGCTCTTGATATTGTCCCGGATGTGGGCTAAATTTTGGCTTTATTTTGGGCTGGAGCTTCTCGTGGTTTGAGGCCTGGCTTGCTCCACCCCCTGCTCTTGATATTCTCCCAGATGTGTGCTGGATTTTGGCTGCCTTTTGGGCTGGAGCTTCTCGTGGTTTGAGGCCTGGCTTGCTCCACCCCCTGCTCTTGAGATTCTCACGCAGGTGGGCTGGAGTTTGGCTTTCTTTTGGGCTGGAGCTTCTCGTGGTTTGAGGCCTGGCTTCCTCCACCCCCTGCTCTTGAGATTCTCCCGGAGGTGGTCTGCATTTTGGCTGCCTTTTGGGCTGGAGCTTCTCGTGGTTTGAGGCCTGGCTTGCTCCAACCCCTGCTCTTGAGTTTCTCCCGGATGTGGTCTGGATTTTGGCTGCCTTTTGGGCTGGAGCTTCTCGTGGTTTGAGGCCTGGCTTGCTCCACCCCCTTGCTCTTGATATTCTCCTGGATGTGGGCTGGAGTTTGGCTGCCTTTTGGGCTGGAGCTTCTCGTGGTTTGAGGCCTGTCTTGCTCCACCCCCTGCTCTTGAGATTATCCCGGAGGTGCGCTGGAGTTTGGCTGCCTTTTGGGCTGGAGCTTCTCGTGGTTTGAGGCCTGGGTTGCTCCAGCCCCTGCTCTTGAGATTCTCCCGGATGTGGGCTGCATTTTGGCTGATTTTTGGGCTGGAGCTTCTCGTGGTTTGAGGCCTGGCTTGCTCCACCCCCTGCTCTTGAGATTCTCCCGGAGGTGGGCTGCATTTTGGCTGCATTTTGGGCTGGAGCTTCTCGGGGTTTGAGGCCTGGCTTGCTCCACCCCCTTGCTCTTGATATTCTCCTGGATTTGGGCTGGAGTTTGGCTGCCTTTTGGGCTGGAGCTTCTCGTGGTTTGAGGCCTGTCTTGCTCCACCCCCTGCTCTTGATATTATCCCGGATGTGGGCTGCATTTTGGCTGCCTTTTGGGCTGGAGCTTCTCGTGGTTTGAGGCCTGGCTTGCTCCACTCCCTGCTCTAGATGCTCTCCCGGACGTGGGTAGGATTTTGGCTGCCTCTTGAGCTCGAGCTTCTCGTGGTTTGAGGCCTGTCTTGCTCCACCCCCTTCTCTTGAGATTCTCCTGGATGTGGGCTGGATTGTGGGTGAGTTTTGGGCTGGAGCTTCTTGTGGTTTGAGGCCTGGCTTGCTCCACCCCCTTCTCTTGAGATTCTCCTGGATGTGGGCTGGATTGTGGGTGAGTTTTGGGCTGGAGCTTCTCGTGGTTTGAGGCCTGGCTTGCTCCACCCCCTGCTCTTGAGATTCTCCCGGAGGTGGGCTGCATTTTGGCTGCATTTTGGGCTGGAGCTTCTCGTAGTTTGAGGCCTGGCTTGCTCCAACCTCTGCTTTTGATTTTCTCCCAGATGTGGGCTGCATTTTGGCTGCCTTTTGGGCTGGAGCTTCTCGTGGTTTGAGGCCTGGCTTGCTCCACCATCTGCTCTTGAGATTCTCCTGGATGTGGGCTGCATTTTGGCTGCCTTTTGGGCTGGAGCTTCTCGTGGTTTGAGGCCTGGCTTGCTCCACCCCCTGCTCTTGAGATTCTCCCGGATCTGGGCTGCATTTTGGCTGCCTGTTGGGCTGGAGCTTCTCGTGGTTTGAGGCCTGGCTTGCTCCACCCCCTGCTCTTGAGGTTCTCCCGGATGTGGGCTGCATTTTGGCTGCCTTTTGGGCTGGAGCTTCTCGTGGTTAGAGGCTTGCCTTGCTCCACACCCTGCTCTTGAGATTCTCCCGGACGTGGGCTGGATTTTGGCTGCCTTTTGGGCTGGAGCTTCTAGTGGTTTGAGGCCTGGCTTGCTCCAGCCCCTGCTCTTGAGATTCTCCCGGATCTGGGCTGCATTTTGGCTGCCTGTTGGGCTGGAGCTTCTCGTGGTTTGAGGCCTGGCTTGCTCCACCCCCTGCTCTTGATTTTCTCCCGCATGTGGGCTGGATTTTGGCTGCCTTTTGGGCTGGAGCTTCTCGTGGTTTGAGGCCTGACTTGCTCCAACCCCTGCTCTTGATATTCTCCCAGATGTGGTCTGGATTTTGGCTGCATTTTGGGCTGTAGATTCTCGTGGTTTGAGGCCTGGCTTGCTCCACCCCCTGCTCTTGAGATTCTCCCGGATGTGGGCTGCATTTTAACTGCATTTTGGGCTGAAGCTTCTCGTGGTTTGAGGCCTGGCTTGCTCCACCCCCTGCTCTTGAGATTCTCCCGGATGTGGGCTGCATTTTGGCTGCCTTTTGGGCTGGAGCTTCTCGTGGTTTGAGGCCTGGCTTGCTCCACCCCCTGCTGTTGATATTCTCCCGGATGTGGGCTGCATTTTCGCTGCATTTTGGGCTGGAGCTTCTCGTGGTTTGAGGCCTGGCTTGCTCCACCCCCTGCTCTTGATTTTCTCCCGGATGTGGGCTGCATTGTGGCTGCCTTTTGGGCTGGAGATTCTCGTGGTTTGAGGCCTGCCTTGCTCCAACCCCTGCTCTTGAGATTCTCCCGGATGTGGGCTGCATTGTGGCTGCATTTTGGGCTGGAGCTTCTCATGGTTTGAGGCCTGGCTTGCTCCAACCCCTGCTCTTGAGATTCTCCCGCATGTGGGCTGGATTTTGGCTGCATTTTGGGCTGGAGCTTCTCGTGGTTTGAGCCCTGGCTTGCTCCACCCCGTGCTCTTGAGATTC
This sequence comes from Rhynochetos jubatus, assembly GCA_027574665.1. NCBI lineage: Eukaryota > Metazoa > Chordata > Aves > Eurypygiformes > Rhynochetidae > Rhynochetos > Rhynochetos jubatus. The sequence goes on along the minus strand of JAQBHY010000095.1, from coordinate 932,636 downwards.
TCCCGGATGTGGGATGCATTGTGGCTGCCTTTTGGGCTGCAGCTACTCGTGGTTTGAGGCCTGGCTTGCTCCAACCCCTGCTCTTGAGATTCTCCCGCATGTGGTCTGCATTTTGGCTGCAATTTGGGCTGGAGCTTCTCGTGGTTTGAGGCCTGCCTTGCTCCAGCCCCTGCTCTTGAGGTTCTCCCGGAGGTGGGCTGGAGTTTGGCTGCCTTTTGGGCTGGAGGTTCTCGTGGTTTGAGGCCTGGCTTGCTCCACCCCCTGCTCTTGATTTTCTCCCAGAGGTGGGCTGGATTTTGGCTGCCTTTTGGGCTGGAGCTTCTCGTGGTTTGAGGCCTGGCTTGCTCCACCCCCTGCTCTTGAGATTCTCCCGGATGTGGGCTGCATTTTGGCTGCCTTTTGGGCTGGAGCTTCTCATGGTTTGAGGCCTGCCTTGCTCCACACCCTGCTCTTGAGATTCTCCCGGACGTGGGCTGCATTTTGGCTGCCTTTTGGGCTCGAGCTTCTCGAGGTTTGAGGCCTGGCTTGCTCCACCCCCTGCTCTTGAGATTCTCCCGGATGTGGGCTGGAGTTTGGCTTTCTTTTGGGCTGGAGCTTCTCGTGGTTTGAGGCCTGGCTTGCTCCAACCCCTGCTCTTGAGATTCTCCTGGATGTGGGCTGCATTTTGGCTGCCTTTTGGGCTGGAGCTTCTCGTGGTTTGAGGCCTGGCTTGCTCCACCCCCTGCTCTTGATTTTCTCCCGCATGTGGGCTGGATTTTGGCTGCCTTTTGGGTTGGAGCTTCTCGTGGTTTGAGGCCTGGCTTGCTCCAACCCCTGCTCTTGAGATTCTCCTGCAGGTGGGCTGCAGTTTGGCTGCCTTTTGGGCTGGAGCTTCTCGTGGTTTGAGGCCTGGCTTGCTCCACCCCCTTGCTCTTGATATTCTCCTGGATGTGGGCTGGAATTTGGCTGCATTTTGGGCTGGAGCTTCTCGTGGTTTGAGGCCTGTCTTTCTCCACCCCCTGCTCTTGAGATTATCCCGGATGTGGGCTGGAGTTTGGCTGCCTTTTGGGCTGGAGCTTCTCGTGGTTTGAGGCCTGGCTTGCTCCACCCCCTGATCTTGATATTCTCCCGGATGTGGGCTGTATTTTGGCTGAATCTTGGGCTGGAGCTTCTCGTGGTTTGAGGCCTGGCTTGCTCCACCCCCTGCTCTTGAGATTCTCCCGGAGGTGGGCTGCATTTTGGCTACATTTTGGGGTGGAGCTTCTCGTGGTTTGAGGCCTGGCTTGCTCCACGCCCTGCTCTTGAGATTGTCCCGGATGTGGGCTGGATTTTGGCTGCCTTTTGGGCTGGAGCTTCTCGTGGTTTGAGGCCTGGCTTGCTCCACCCCCTGCTCTTGAGATTCTCCCGGATATGGGCTGCATTTTGGCTGCCTTTTGGGCTGGAGCTTCTCGCGGTTTGAGCCCTGGCTTACTCCACCCCCTGCTCTTGAGATTCTCACGGAGGTGGGCTGGAGTTTGGCTACATTTTGGGCTGGAGCTTCTCGAGGTTTGAGGCCTGGCTTGCTCCACCCCCTGCTCTTGATATTGTCCAAGATTTGGGCTGGATTTTGGCTTTCTTTTGGGCTGGAGCTTCTCGTGGTTTGAGCCCTGAATTGCTCCAAAACCTGCTCTTGATATTCTCCCTGATGTGAGCTGGATTTTGGCTGCCTTTTGGGCTGGAGCTTCTCGTGGTTTGAGGCCTGGCTTGCTCCACCCCCTGCTCTTGAGATTCTCCCGCATGTGGGCTGAATTTTGGCTTTATTTTGGGCTGGAGCTTCTCGTGGTTTGAGGCCTGGCTTGCTCCACCCCCTGCTCTTGATATTCTCCCAGATGTGTGCTGGATTTTGGCTGCCTTTTGGGCTGGAGTTTCTCGTGGTTTGAGGCCTGGCTTGCTCCACCCCCTGCTCTTGAGATTCTCACGCAGGTGGGCTGGAGTTTTGCTACCTTTTGGGCTGGAGTTTCTCGTGGTTTGAGGCCTGTCTTGCTCCACCCCCTGCTCTTGAGATTATCCCGGAGGTGGGCTGGAGTTTGGCTGCCTTTTGGGCTGGAGCTTCTCGTGGATTGAGGCCTGGCTTGCTCCACCCCCTGCTCTTGAGATTCTCCCAGATGTGGGCTGGAGTTTGGCTTTCTTTTGGGCTGGAGATTCTCGTGGTTTGAGGCCTGGCTTCCTCCACCCCCTGCTCTTGAGATTCTCCCGGATGTGGGCTGCATTTTGGCTGCCTTTTGGGCTGGAGCTTCTCGTGGTTTGAGGCCTGGCTTGCTCCAACCCCTGCTCTTGAGTTTCTCCCGGATGTGGGCTGGATTTTGGCTGCCTTTTGGGCTGGAGCTTCTCGTGGTTTGAGGCCTGTCTTGCTCCACCCCCTGCTCTTGAGATTATCCCGGAGGTGCGCTGGAGTTTGGCTGCCTTTTGGGCTGGAGCTTCTCGAGGTTTGAGGCCTGGCTTGCTCCACCCCCTGCTCTTGAGATTCTCCCGGATGTGGGCTGGATTTTGGCTGCTTTTTGGTCTGGAGCTTCTCGTGGTTTGAGGCCTGGCTTGCTCCAGCCCCTGCTCTTGAGATTCTCCCGGATCTGGGCTGCATTTTGGCTGCCTTTTGGGCTGGAGCTTCTCGAGGTGTGAGGCCTGGCTTGCTCCATCCCCTGCTCTTGAGATTCTCCCGGATGTGGGCTGGAGTTTGGCTGCCTTTTGGGCTGGAGCTTCTCGTGGTTTGAGGCCTGGCTTGCTCCAACCCCTGCTCTTGATATTCTCCCGGATGTGGGCTGCATTTTGGCTGCCTTTTGGGCTGGAGCTTCTCGTGGTTTGAGGCCTGGCTTGCTCCACCCCCTTCTCTTGAGATTCTCCTGGATGTGGGCTGGATTGTGGCTGACTTTTGGGCTGGAGCTTCTTGTGGTTTGAGGCCTGCCTTGCTCCAGCCCCTGCTCTTGAGATTCTCCCGGAGGTGGGCTGCATTTTGGCTGCATTTTGGGCTGGAGCTTCTCGTAGTTTGAGGCCTGCCTTGCTCCAACCTCTGCTTTTGATTTTCTCCCAGATGTGGGCTGCATTTTGGCTGCCTTTTGGGCTGGAGCTTCTCGTGGTTTGAGGCCTGGCTTGCTCCACCCCCTGCTCTTGAGATTCTCCCGCAGGTGGGCTGCATTTTGGCTGCATTTTGGGCTGGAGCTTCTCGTGGTTTGAGGCCTGGCTTGCTCCACCCCCTGCTCTTGAGATTCTCCTGGATGTGGCCTGCATTTTGGCTGCATTTTGGGCTGGAGCTTCTCGTGGTTTGAGGCCTGGCTTGCTCCACCCCCTGCTCTTGAGATTCTCCCGGATCTGGGCTGCATTTTGGCTGCCTGTTGGGCTGGAGCTTCTCGTGGTTTGAGGCCTGGCTTGCTCCAGCCCCTGCTCTTGAGATTCTCCCAGATGTGGGCTGCATTTTGGCTGCCTTTTGGGCTGGAGCTTCTCGTGGTTTGAGGCCTGCCTTGCTCCAGCCCCTGCTCTTGAAATTCTCCCGGACGTGGGCTGGATTTTGGCTGCCTTTTGGGCTGGAGTTTCTCGAGGTTTGAGGCCTGGCTTGCTCCACCCCCTGCTCTTGAGATTCTCCCGGATCTGGGCTGCATTTTGGCTGCCTGTTGGGCTGGAGCTTCTCGTGGTTTGAGGCCTGGCTTGCTCCACCCCCTGCTCTTGAGGTTCTCCCAGATGTGGGCTGCATTTTGGCTGCCTTTTGGGCTGGAGCTTCTCGTGGTTTGAGGCCTGGCTTGCTCCACCCCCTGCTCTTGATATTCTCCCGGATGTGGGCTGCATTTTGGCTGCCTTTTGGGCTGGAGCTTCTCGTGGTTTGAGGCCTGGCTTGCTCCACCCCCTGCTCTTGAGATTCTCCTGGATGTGGGCTGGATTGTGGCTGACTTTTGGGCTGGAGCTTCTTGTGGTTTGAGGCCTGCCTTGCTCCAGCCCCTGCTCTTGAGATTCTCCCGGAGGTGGGCTGCATTTTGGCTGCATTTTGGGCTGGAGCTTCTCGTAGTTTGAGGCCTGCCTTGCTCCAACCTCTGCTTTTGATTTTCTCCCAGATGTGGGCTGCATTTTGGCTGCCTTTTGGGCTGGAGCTTCTCGTGGTTTGAGGCCTGGCTTGCTCCACCCCCTGCTCTTGAGATTCTCCCGCAGGTGGGCTGCATTTTGGCTGCATTTTGGGCTGGAGCTTCTCGTGGTTTGAGGCCTGGCTTGCTCCACCCCCTGCTCTTGAGATTCTCCTGGATGTGGCCTGCATTTTGGCTGCATTTTGGGCTGGAGCTTCTCGGAGTTTGAGGCCTGGCTTGCTCCACCCCCTGCTCTTGAGATTCTCCCGGATCTGGGCTGCATTTTGGCTGCCTGTTGGGCTGGAGCTTCTCGTGGTTTGAGGCCTGGCTTGCTCCACCCCCTGCTCTTGAGGTTCTCCCAGATGTGGGCTGCATTTTGGCTGCCTTTTGGGCTGGAGCTTCTCGTGGTTTGAGGCCTGCCTTGCTCCACACCCTGCTCTTGAAATTCTCCCGGACGTGGGCTGGATTTTGGCTGCCTTTTGGGCTGGAGTTTCTCGAGGTTTGAGGCCTGGCTTGCTCCACCCCCTGCTCTTGAGATTCTCCCGGATCTGGGCTGCATTTTGGCTGCCTGTTGGGCTGGAGCTTCTCGTGGTTTGAGGCCTGGCTTGCTCCAGCCCCTGCTCTTGAGGTTCTCCCAGATGTGGGCTGCATTTTGGCTGCCTTTTGGGCTGGAGCTTCTCGAGGTTTGAGGCCTGGCTTGCTCCACCCCCTGCTCTTGAGATTCTCTCGGAGGTGGGCTGGATTTTGGCTGCCTTTTGAGCTGGAGCTTCTCGTGGTTTGAGCCCTGGTTGCTCCAACCCCTGCTCTTGATATTCTCCCGGATGTGGGCTGCATTTTGGCTGCCTTTTGGGCTGGAGCTTCTCATGGTTTGAGGCCTGGCTTGCTCCACCCCCTGCTCTTGATTTTCTCCCGGATGTGGGCTGCATTTTGGCTGCCTTTTGGGCTGGAGCTTCTCGTGGTTTGAGGCCTGGCTTCCTCCAAACCCTGCTCTTGAGATTCTCACGGAGGTGGGCTGGAGTTTGGCTGCATTTTGGGCTGGAGCTTCTCGAGGTGTGAGGCCTGGCTTGCTCCACCCCCTGCTCTTGAGATTCTCCCGGATGTGGGCTGGAGTTTGGCTGCCTTTTGGGCTGGAGCTTCTCGTGGTTTGAGGCCTGGCTTACTCCAACCCCTGCTCTTGATATTCTCCCGGATGTGGGCTGCATTTTGGCTGCCTTTTGGGCTGGAGCTTCTCGTGGTTTGAGGCCTGGCTTGCTCCACCCCCTGCTCTTGAGATTCTCCCGGATGTGGGCTGCATTTTCGCTGCATTTTGGGCTGGAGCTTCTCGTGGTTTGAGGCCTGGCTTGCTCCACCCCCTGCTCTTGAGATTCTCCCAGATCTGGGCTGCATTTTGGCTGCCTTTTGGGCTGGAGCTTCTCGTGGTTTGAGGCCTGGCTTGCTCCACCCCCTGCTCTTGAGATTCTCCCGGATGTGGGCTGCATTTTCGCTGCATTTTGGGCTGGAGCTTCTCGTGGTTTGAGGCCTGGCTTGCTCCACCCCCTGCTCTTGAGATTCTCCCAGATCTGGGCTGCATTTTGGCTGCCTTTTGGGCTGGAGCTTCTCGTGGTTTGAGGCCTGGCTTGCTCCAGCCCCTGCTCTTGAGGTTCTCCCGGATGTGGGCTGCATTTTGGCTGCCTTTTGGGCTGGAGCTTCTCGTGGTTTGAGGCCTGGCTTGCTCCACCCCCTGCTCTTGATTTTCTCCCGGATGTGTGCTGGATGTTGGCTTCCTTTTGGGCTGGAGCTTCTCATGGTTTGAGGCCTGGCTTGCTCCACCCCCTGCTCTTGAGATTCTCCCGGATGTGGGCTGCATTTTGGCTGCCTTTTGGGCTGGAGCTTCTCGTGGTTTGAGGCCTGCCTTGCTCCACACCCTGCTCTTGAGATTCTCCCGGACGTGGGCTGGATTTTGGCTCCCTTTTGGGCTGGAGCTTCTCGAGGTTTGAGGCCTGGCTTGCTCCACCCCCTGCTCTTGAGATTCTCCCGGAGGTGGGCTGGATTTTGGCTGCCTTTTGAGCTGGAGCTTCTCGTGGTTTGAGCCCTGGCTTGCTCCAACCCCTGCTCTTGATATTCTCCAGGATGTGGGCTGCATTTTGGCTGCCTTTTGGGCTGGAGCTTCTCGTGGTTTGAGGCCTGCCTTGCTCCAACCCCTGCTCTTGAGATTCTCACGGAGGTGGGCTGGAGTTTGGCTGCCTTTTGGGCTGGAGTTTCTCGTGGTTTGAGGCCTGGCTTGCTCCACCCCCTGCTCTTGATATTGTCCCGGATGTGGGCTGGATTTTGGCTTTGTTTTGGGCTGGAGCTTCTCGTGCTTTGAGCCCTGAATTGCTCCAAAACCTGCTCTTGATATTCTCCCGGATGTGAGCTGGATTTTGGCTGCATTTTGGGCTGGAGCTTCTCGTGGTTTGAGGCCTGGCTTGCTCCACCTCCTGCTCTTGATTTTCTACTGGATGTATGCTGCATTTTGGCTGCCTTTTGGGCTGGAGTTTCTCGTGGTTTGAGGCCTGGCTTGCTCCAGCCCCTGCTTTTGAGGTTCTCCCGGATGTGGGCTGCATTTTGGCTGCCTTTTGGGCTGGAGCTTCTCGTGGTTTGAGGCCTGGCTTGCTCCACCCCCTGTTCTTGAGATTCTCCCGGATCTGGGCTGCATTTTGGCTGCCTTTTGGGCTGGAGCTTCTCGTGGTTTGAGGCCTGAATTGCTCCAAAACCTGCTCTTGATATTCTCCCTGATGTGAGCTGGATTTTGGCTGCCTTTTGGGCTGGAGCTTCTCGTGGTTTGAGGCCTGGCTTGCTCCACCCCCTGCTCTTGATTTTCTCCCGGATGTGTGCTGGATGTTGGCTGCCTTTTGGGCTGGAGCTTCTCGTGGTTTGAGGCCTGGCTTGCTCCACCCCCTGCTCTTGAGATTCTCCCGGATGTGGGCTGCATTTTGGCTGCCTTTTGGGCTGGAGCTTCTCGTGGTTTGAGGCCTGCCTTGCTCCACCCCCTGCTCTTGAGATTCTCCCGGACGTAGGCTGGATTTTGGCTCCCTTTTGGGCTGGAGCTTCTCGAGGTTTGAGGCCTGGCTTGCTCCACCCCCTGCTCTTGAGATTCTCCCAGAGGTGGGCTGGATTTTGGCTGCCTTTTGAGCTGGAGCTTCTCGAGGTGTGAGGCCTGGCTTGCTCCACCCCCTGCTCTTGAGATTCTCCCGGAGGTGGGCTGCATTTTGGATGCCTTTTGGGCTGGAGCTTCTCGTGGTTTGAGGCCTGGCTTGCTCCAACCCCTGCTCTTGATATTGTCCCGGATGTGGGCTGCATTTTGGCTTTGTTTTGGGCTGGAGCTTCTCGTGGTTTGAGCCCTGAATTGCTCCAAAACCTGCTCTTGATATTCTCCTGGATGTGAGCTGGATTTTGGCTGCACTTTGGGCTGGAGCTTCTCGTGGTTTGAGGCCTGGCTTGCTCCACCTCCTGCTCTTGATTTTCTACTGGATGTGGGCTGCATTTTGGCTGCATTTTGGGCTGGAGCTTCTCGTGGTTTGAGGCCTGGCTTGCTCCACCCCCTGCTCTTGAGATTCTCCCAGATGTGGGCTGCATTTTGGCTGCCTTTTGGGCTGGAGCTTCTCCTGGTTTGAGGCCTGGCTTGCTCCACCCCCTGCTCTTGAGATTCTCCCAGATGTGGGCTGCATTTTGGCTGCCTTTTGGGCTGGAGCTTCTCGTGGTTTGAGGCCTGGCTTGCTCCAACCCCTGCTCTTGAGATTCTCACGGAGGTGGGCTGGAGGTTGGCTGACTTTTGGGCTGGAGCTTCTCGTGGTTTGAGGCCTGGCTTGCTCCACCCCCTGCTCTTGATATTTTCCCGGATGTGGGCTGGATTTTGGCTTTGTTTTGGGCTGGAGCTTCTCGTGGTTTGAGCCCTGAATTGGTCGAAAACCTGCTCTTGATATTCTCCCTGATGTGAGCTGGATTTTGGCTGCCTTTTGGGCTGGAGCTTCTCGTGGTTTGAGGCCTGGCTTGCTCCACCCCCTGCTCTTGATATTCTACTGGATGTGGGCTGCATTTTGGCTGCCTTTTGGGCTGGAGCTTCTCGTGGTTTGAGGCCTGGCTTGCTCCACCCCCTGCTCTTGATTTTCTCCCAGACGTGGGCTGCATTTTGGCTGCCTTTTGGGCTGGAGCTTCTCGTGGTTTGAGGCCTGGCTTGCTCCACCCCCTGCTCTTGAGATTCTCCCGGAGGTGGGCTGCATTTTGGCTGCCTTTTGGGTTGTAGCTTCTTGTGGTTTGAGGCCTGGCTTGCTCCACACCCTGCTCTTGAGATTCTCCCGGACGTGGGCTGGATTTTGGCTGCCTTTTGGGCTGGAGCTTCTCGTGGTTTGAGGCCTGGCTTGCTCCACCCCCTGCTCTTGAGATTCTCCCGGAGGTGGTCTGGATTTTGGCTGCTTTTTGAGCTGGAGCTTCTCGTGGTTTGAGCCCTGGCTTGCTCCAACCACTGCTCTTGAGATTCTCCTGGATGTGGGCTGCATTTTGGCTGCCTTTTGGGCTGGAGCTTCTCGTGGTTTGAGGCCTGGCTTGCTCCACCCCCTACTCTTGAGATTCTCCCAGATGTGGGCTGGATTTTGGCTGCCTTTTGGGCTGGAGCTTCTCGTGGTTTGAGGCCTGGCTTGCTCCACCCCCTTGCTCTTGAGATTCTCCTGGATTTGGGCTGGAGTTTGGCTGCCTTTTGGGCTGGAGCTTCTCGTGGTTTGAGGCCTGGCTTGCTCCACCCCCTGCTCTTGAGATTCTCCCGGATGTGGGCTGCATTTTGGCTGCCTTTTGGGCTGGAGCTTCTCGTGGTTTGAGCCCTGAATTGCTCCAAAACCTGCTCTTGATATTCTCCCTGATGTGAGCTGGATTTTGGCTGCCTTTTGGGCTGGAGCTTCTCGTGGTTTGAGGCCTGGCTTGCTCCACCCCCTGCTCTTGATATTCTCCCGGATGTGGGCTGCATTTTGGCTGCCTTTTGGGCTGGAGCTTCTCGTGGTTTGAGGCCTGGCTTGCTCCACCCCCTGCTCTTGATTTTCTCCCAGACGTGGGCTGCATTTTGGCTGCCTTTTGGGCTGGAGCTTCTCGTGGTTTGAGGCCTGGCTTGCTCCACCCCCTGCTCTTGATATTCTCCCGGAGGTGGGCTGCATTTTGGCTGCCTTTTGGGTTGTAGCTTCTTGTGGTTTGAGGCCTGGCTTGCTCCACACCCTGCTCTTGAGATTCTCCCGGACGTGGGCTGGATTTTGGCTGCCTTTTGGGCTGGAGCTTCTCGTGGTTTGAGGCCTGGCTTGCTCCACCCCCTGCTCTTGAGATTCTCCCGGAGGTGGTCTGGATTTTGGCTGCTTTTTGAGCTGGAGCTTCTCGTGGTTTGAGCCCTGGCTTGCTCCAACCACTGCTCTTGAGATTCTCCTGGATGTGGGCTGCATTTTGGCTGCCTTTTGGGCTGGAGCTTCTCGTGGTTTGAGGCCTGGCTTGCTCCACCCCCTACTCTTGAGATTCTCCCAGATGTGGGCTGGATTTTGGCTGCCTTTTGGGCTGGAGCTTCTCGTGGTTTGAGGCCTGGCTTGCTCCACCCCCTTGCTCTTGAGATTCTCCTGGATTTGGGCTGGAGTTTGGCTGCCTTTTGGGCTGGAGCTTCTCGTGGTTTGAGGCCTGGCTTGCTCCACCCCCTGCTCTTGAGATTCTCCCGCATGTGGGCTGGATTTTGGCTGCCTTTTGGGCTGGAGCTTCTCGTGGTTTGAGGCCTGGCTTGCTCCAACCCCTGCTCTTGAGATTCTCCTGCAGGTGGGCTGCAGTTTGGCTGCCTTTTGGGCTGGAGCTTCTCGTGGTTTGAGGCCTGGCTTGCTCCACCCCCTTGCTCTTGATATTCTCCTGGATGTGGGCTGGAGTTTGGCTGCATTTTGGGCTGGAGCTTCTCGTGGTTTGAGGCCTGTCTTTCTCCACCCCCTGCTCTTGAGATTATCCCGGATGTGGGCTGGAGTTTGGCTGCCTTTTGGGCTGGAGCTTCTCGTGGTTTGAGGCCTGGCTTGCTCCACCCCCTGATCTTGATATTCTCCCGGATGTGGGCTGTATTTTGGCTGAATCTTGGGCTGGAGCTTCTCGTGGTTTGAGGCCTGGCTTGCTCCACCCCCTGCTCTTGAGATTCTCCCGGAGGTGGGCTGCATTTTGGCTACATTTTGGGGTGGAGCTTCTCGTGGTTTGAGGCCTGGCTTGCTCCACGCCCTGCTCTTGAGATTGCCCGGATGTGGGCTGGATTTTGGCTGCCTTTTGGGCTGGAGCTTCTCGTGGTTTGAGGCCTGGCTTGCTCCACCCCCTGCTCTTGAGATTCTCCCGGATATGGGCTGCATTTTGGCTGCCTTTTGGGCTGGAGCTTCTCGCGGTTTGAGCCCTGGCTTACTCCACCCCCTGCTCTTGAGATTCTCACGGAGGTGGGCTGGAGTTTGGCTACATTTTGGGCTGGAGCTTCTCGAGGTTTGAGGCCTGGCTTGCTCCACCCCCTGCTCTTGATATTGTCCAAGATTTGGGCTGGATTTTGGCTTTCTTTTGGGCTGGAGCTTCTCGTGGTTTGAGCCCTGAATTGCTCCAAAACCTGCTCTTGATATTCTCCCTGATGTGAGCTGGATTTTGGCTGCCTTTTGGGCTGGAGCTTCTCGTGGTTTGAGGCCTGGCTTGCTCCACCCCCTGCTCTTGAGATTCTCCCGCATGTGGGCTGAATTTTGGCTTTATTTTGGGCTGGAGCTTCTCGTGGTTTGAGGCCTGGCTTGCTCCACCCCCTGCTCTTGATATTCTCCCAGATGTGTGCTGGATTTTGGCTGCCTTTTGGGCTGGAGTTTCTCGTGGTTTGAGGCCTGGCTTGCTCCACCCCCTGCTCTTGAGATTCTCACGCAGGTGGGCTGGAGTTTTGCTACCTTTTGGGCTGGAGTTTCTCGTGGTTTGAGGCCTGTCTTGCTCCACCCCCTGCTCTTGAGATTATCCCGGAGGTGGGCTGGAGTTTGGCTGCCTTTTGGGCTGGAGCTTCTCGTGGATTGAGGCCTGGCTTGCTCCACCCCCTGCTCTTGAGATTCTCCCAGATGTGGGCTGGAGTTTGGCTTTCTTTTGGGCTGGAGATTCTCGTGGTTTGAGGCCTGGCTTCCTCCACCCCCTGCTCTTGAGATTCTCCCGGATGTGGGCTGGATTTTGGCTGCCTTTTGGGCTGGAGCTTCTCGTGGTTTGAGGCCTGTCTTGCTCCACCCCCTGCTCTTGAGATTATCCCGGAGGTGCGCTGGAGTTTGGCTGCCTTTTGGGCTGGAGCTTCTCCTGGTTTGAGGCCTGGCTTGCTCCACCCCCTGCTCTTGAGATTCTCGCGGATGTGGGCTGGAGTTTGGCTGCCTTTTGGGCTGGAGCTTCTCGAGGTTTGAGGCCTGGCTTGCTCCACCCCCTGCTCTTGAGATTCTCCCGGATTTGGGCTGCATTTTGGCTGATTCTTGGGCTGGAGCTTCTCGTGGTTTGAGGCCTGTCTTGCTCCACCCCCTGCTCTTGAGATTCTCCCGGATGTGGGCTGGAGTTTGGCTGCCTTTTGGGCTGGAGCTTCTCGAGGTTTGAGGCCTGGCTTGCTCCACCCCCTGCTCTTGAGATTCTCCCGGATGTGGGCTGCATTTTGGCTGAATATTGGGCTGGAGCTTCTCGTGGTTTGAGGCCTGGCTTGCTCCAGCCCCTGCTCTTGAGATTCTCCCGGATCTGGGCTGCATTTTGGCTGCCTTTTGGGCTGGAGCTTCTCGAGGTGTGAGGCCTGGCTTGCTCCATCCCCTGCTCTTGAGATTCTCCCGGATGTGGGCTGCATTTTGGCTGCCTTTTGGGCTGGAGCTTCTCGTGGTTTGAGGCCTGGCTTGCTCCAACCCCTGCTCTTGATATTCTCCCGGATGTGGGCTGCATTTTGGCTGCCTTTTGGGCTGGAGCTTCTCGTGGTTTGAGGCCTGGCTTGCTCCACCCCCTTCTCTTGAGATTCTCCTGGATGTGGGCTGGATTGTGGCTGACTTTTGGGCTGGAGCTTCTTGTGGTTTGAGGCCTGCCTTGCTCCAGCCCCTGCTCTTGAGATTCTCCCGGAGGTGGGCTGCATTTTGGCTGCATTTTGGGCTGGAGCTTCTCGTAGTTTGAGGCCTGCCTTGCTCCAACCTCTGCTTTTGATTTTCTCCCAGATGTGGGCTGCATTTTGGCTGCCTTTTGGGCTGGAGCTTCTCGTGGTTTGAGGCCTGGCTTGCTCCACCCCCTGCTCTTGAGATTCTCCCGCAGGTGGGCTGCATTTTGGCTGCATTTTGGGCTGGAGCTTCTCGTGGTTTGAGGCCTGGCTTGCTCCACCCCCTGCTCTTGAGATTCTCCTGGATGTGGCCTGCATTTTGGCTGCATTTTGGGCTGGAGCTTCTCGTGGTTTGAGGCCTGGCTTGCTCCACCCCCTGCTCTTGAGATTCTCCCGGAGGTGGGCTGCATTTTGGCTGCATTTTGGGCTGGAGCTTCTCGTGGTTTGAGGCCTGGCTTGCTCCACCCCCTGCTCTTGAGATTCTCCCGCAGGTGGGCTGCATTTTGGCTGCATTTTGGGCTGGAGCTTCTCGTGGTTTGAGGCCTGGCTTGCTCCACCCCCTGCTCTTGAGATTCTCCCGGATCTGGGCTGCATTTTGGCTGCCTGTTGGGCTGGAGCTTCTCGTGGTTTGAGGCCTGGCTTGCTCCAGCCCCTGCTCTTGAGATTCTCCCAGATGTGGGCTGCATTTTGGCTGCCTTTTGGGCTGGAGCTTCTCGTGGTTTGAGGCCTGCCTTGCTCCAGCCCCTGCTCTTGAAATTCTCCCGGACGTGGGCTGGATTTTGGCTGCCTTTTGGGCTGGAGTTTCTCGAGGTTTGAGGCCTGGCTTGCTCCACCCCCTGCTCTTGAGATTCTCCCGGATCTGGGCTGCATTTTGGCTGCCTGTTGGGCTGGAGCTTCTCGTGGTTTGAGGCCTGGCTTGCTCCACCCCCTGCTCTTGAGGTTCTCCCAGATGTGGGCTGCATTTTGGCTGCCTTTTGGGCTGGAGCTTCTCGTGGTTTGAGGCCTGGCTTGCTCCAACCCCTGCTCTTGATATTCTCCCGGATGTGGGCTGCATTTTGGCTGCCTTTTGGGCTGGAGCTTCTCGTGGTTTGAGGCCTGGCTTGCTCCACCCCCTTCTCTTGAGATTCTCCTGGATGTGGGCTGGATTGTGGCTGACTTTTGGGCTGGAGCTTCTTGTGGTTTGAGGCCTGCCTTGCTCCAGCCCCTGCTCTTGAGATTCTCCCGGAGGTGGGCTGCATTTTGGCTGCATTTTGGGCTGGAGCTTCTCGTAGTTTGAGGCCTGCCTTGCTCCAACCTCTGCTTTTGATTTTCTCCCAGATGTGGGCTGCATTTTGGCTGCCTTTTGGGCTGGAGCTTCTCGTGGTTTGAGGCCTGGCTTGCTCCACCCCCTGCTCTTGAGATTCTCCCGCAGGTGGGCTGCATTTTGGCTGCATTTTGGGCTGGAGCTTCTCGTGGTTTGAGGCCTGGCTTGCTCCACCCCCTGCTCTTGAGATTCTCCTGGATGTGGCCTGCATTTTGGCTGCATTTTGGGCTGGAGCTTCTCGGAGTTTGAGGCCTGGCTTGCTCCACCCCCTGCTCTTGAGATTCTCCCGGATCTGGGCTGCATTTTGGCTGCCTGTTGGGCTGGAGCTTCTCGTGGTTTGAGGCCTGGCTTGCTCCACCCCCTGCTCTTGAGGTTCTCCCAGATGTGGGCTGCATTTTGGCTGCCTTTTGGGCTGGAGCTTCTCGTGGTTTGAGGCCTGCCTTGCTCCACACCCTGCTCTTGAAATTCTCCCGGACGTGGGCTGGATTTTGGCTGCCTTTTGGGCTGGAGTTTCTCGAGGTTTGAGGCCTGGCTTGCTCCACCCCCTGCTCTTGAGATTCTCCCGGATCTGGGCTGCATTTTGGCTGCCTGTTGGGCTGGAGCTTCTCGTGGTTTGAGGCCTGGCTTGCTCCAGCCCCTGCTCTTGAGGTTCTCCCAGATGTGGTCTGCATTTTGGCTGCCTTTTGGGCTGGAGCTTCTCGAGGTTTGAGGCCTGGCTTGCTCCACCCCCTGCTCTTGAGATTCTCTCGGAGGTGGGCTGGATTTTGGCTGCCTTTTGAGCTGGAGCTTCTCGTGGTTTGAGCCCTGGTTGCTCCAACCCCTGCTCTTGATATTCTCCCGGATGTGGGCTGCATTTTGGCTGCCTTTTGGGCTGGAGCTTCTCATGGTTTGAGGCCTGGCTTGCTCCACCCCCTGCTCTTGATTTTCTCCCGGATGTGGGCTGCATTTTGGCTGCCTTTTGGGCTGGAGCTTCTCGTGGTTTGAGGCCTGGCTTCCTCCAAACCCTGCTCTTGAGATTCTCACGGAGGTGGGCTGGAGTTTGGCTGCATTTTGGGCTGGAGCTTCTCGAGGTGTGAGGCCTGGCTTGCTCCACCCCCTGCTCTTGAGATTCTCCCGGATGTGGGCTGGAGTTTGGCTGCCTTTTGGGCTGGAGCTTCTCGTGGTTTGAGGCCTGGCTTACTCCAACCCCTGCTCTTGATATTCTCCCGGATGTGGGCTGCATTTTGGCTGCCTTTTGGGCTGGAGCTTCTCGTGGTTTGAGGCCTGGCTTCCTCCACCCCCTGCTCTTGATATTCTCCCAGATGTGGTCTGGATTTTGGCTGCCTTTTGGGCTGGAGCTTCTCGTGGTTTGAGGCCTGGCTTGCTCCACCCCCTGCTCTTGAGATTCTCCCGGATGTGGGCTGCATTTTCGCTGCATTTTGGGCTGGAGCTTCTCGTGGTTTGAGGCCTGGCTTGCTCCACCCCCTGCTCTTGAGATTCTCCCGGATCTGGGCTGCATTTTGGCTGCCTTTTGGGCTGGAGCTTCTCGTGGTTTGAGGCCTGGCTTGCTCCAGCCCCTGCTCTTGAGGTTCTCCCGGATGTGGGCTGCATTTTGGCTGCCTTTTGGGCTGGAGCTTCTCGTGGTTTGAGGCCTGGCTTGCTCCACCCCCTGCTCTTGATTTTCTCCCGGATGTGTGCTGGATGTTGGCTTCCTTTTGGGCTGGAGCTTCTCATGGTTTGAGGCCTGGCTTGCTCCACCCCCTGCTCTTGAGATTCTCCCGGATGTGGGCTGCATTTTGGCTGCCTTTTGGGCTGGAGCTTCTCGTGGTTTGAGGCCTGCCTTGCTCCACACCCTGCTCTTGAGATTCTCCCGGACGTGGGCTGGATTTTGGCTCCCTTTTGGGCTGGAGCTTCTCGAGGTTTGAGGCCTGGCTTGCTCCACCCCCTGCTCTTGAGATTCTCCCGGAGGTGGGCTGGATTTTGGCTGCCTTTTGAGCTGGAGCTTCTCGTGGTTTGAGCCCTGGCTTGCTCCAACCCCTGCTCTTGATATTTTCCAGGATGTTTGCTGCATTTTGGCTGCCTTTTGGGCTGGAGCTTCTCGTGGTTTGAGGCCTGCCTTGCTCCAACCCCTGCTCTTGAGATTCTCACGGAGGTGGGCTGGAGTTTGGCTGCCTTTTGGGCTGGAGTTTCTCGTGGTTTGAGGCCTGGCTTGCTCCACCCCCTGCTCTTGATATTGTCCCGGATGTGGGCTGGATTTTGGCTTTGTTTTGGGCTGGAGCTTCTCGTGCTTTGAGCCCTGAATTGCTCCAAAACCTGCTCTTGATATTCTCCCTGATGTGAGCTGGATTTTGGCTGCATTTTGGGCTGGAGCTTCTCGTGGTTTGAGGCCTGGCTTGCTCCACCTCCTGCTCTTGATTTTCTACTGGATGTGGGCTGCATTTTGGCTGCCTTTTGGGCTGGAGCTTCTCGTGGTTTGAGGCCTGGCTTGCTCCAGCCCCTGCTTTTGAGGTTCTCCCGGATGTGGGCTGCATTTTGGCTGCCTTTTGGGCTGGAGCTTCTCGTGGTTTGAGGCCTGGCTTGCTCCACCCCCTGTTCTTGAGATTCTCCCGGATCTGGGCTGCATTTTGGCTGCCTTTTGGGCTGGAGCTTCTCGTGGTTTGAGGCCTGAATTGCTCCAAAACCTGCTCTTGATATTCTCCCTGATGTGAGCTGGATTTTGGCTGCCTTTTGGGCTGGAGCTTCTCGTGGTTTGAGGCCTGGCTTGCTCCACCCCCTGCTCTTGATTTTCTCCCGGATGTGTGCTGGATGTTGGCTGCCTTTTGGGCTGGAGCTTCTCGTGGTTTGAGGCCTGGCTTGCTCCACCCCCTGCTCTTGAGATTCTCCCGGATGTGGGCTGCATTTTGGCTGCCTTTTGGGCTGGAGCTTCTCGTGGTTTGAGGCCTGCCTTGCTCCACCCCCTGCTCTTGAGATTCTCCCGGACGTGGGCTGGATTTTGGCTCCCTTTTGGGCTGGAGCTTCTCGAGGTTTGAGGCCTGGCTTGCTCCACCCCCTGCTCTTGAGATTCTCCCAGAGGTGGGCTGGATTTTGGCTGCCTTTTGAGCTGGAGCTTCTCGAGGTGTGAGGCCTGGCTTGCTCCACCCCCTGCTCTTGAGATTCTCCCGGAGGTGGGCTGCATTTTGGCTGCCTTTTGGGCTGGAGCTTCTCGTGGTTTGAGGCCTGGCTTGCTCCAACCCCTGCTCTTGATATTGTCCCGGATGTGGGCTGCATTTTGGCTTTGTTTTGGGCTGGAGCTTCTCGTGGTTTGAGCCCTGAATTGCTCCAAAACCTGCTCTTGATATTCTCCTGGATGTGAGCTGGATTTTGGCTGCACTTTGGGCTGGAGCTTGTCGTGGTTTGAGGCCTGGCTTGCTCCACCTCCTGCTCTTGATTTTCTACTGGATGTGGGCTGCATTTTGGCTGCCTTTTGGGCTGGAGCTTCTCGTGGTTTGAGGCCTGGCTTGCTCCACCCCCTGCTCTTGAGATTCTCCCGGATGTGGGCTGCATTTTGGCTGCCTTTTGGGCTGGAGCTTCTCCTGGTTTGAGGCCTGGCTTGCTCCACCCCCTGCTCTTGAGATTCTCCCAGATGTGGGCTGCATTTTGGCTGCCTTTTGGGCTGGAGCTTCTCGTGGTTTGAGGCCTGGCTTGCTCCAACCCCTGCTCTTGAGATTCTCACGGAGGTGGGCTGGAGGTTGGCTGACTTTGGGCTGGAGCTTCTCGTGGTTTGAGGCCTGGCTTGCTCCACCCCCTGCTCTTGAGATTCTCCCGGATGTGGGCTGGATTTTGGCTTTGTTTTGGGCTGGAGCTTCTCGTGGTTTGAGCCCTGAATTGGTCGAAAACCTGCTCTTGATATTCTCCCTGATGTGAGCTGGATTTTGGCTGCATTTTGGGCTGGAGCTTCTCGTGGTTTGAGGCCTGGCTTGCTCCACCCCCTGCTCTTGATATTCTACTGGATGTGGGCTGCATTTTGGCTGCCTTTTGGGCTGGAGCTTCTCGTGGTTTGAGGCCTGGCTTGCTCCACCCCCTGCTCTTGATTTTCTCCCAGACGTGGGCTGCATTTTGGCTGCCTTTTGGGCTGGAGCTTCTCGTGGTTTGAGGCCTGGCTTGCTCCACCCCCTGCTCTTGAGATTCTCCCGGAGGTGGGATGCATTTTGGCTGCCTTTTGGGTTGTAGCTTCTTGTGGTTTGAGGCCTGGCTTGCTCCACACCCTGCTCTTGAGATTCTCCCGGACGTGGGCTGGATTTTGGCTGCCTTTTGGGCTGGAGCTTCTCGTGGTTTGAGGCCTGGCTTGCTCCACCCCCTGCTCTTGAGATTCTCCCGGAGGTGGTCTGGATTTTGGCTGCTTTTTGAGCTGGAGCTTCTCGTGGTTTGAGCCCTGGCTTGCTCCAACCACTGCTCTTGAGATTCTCCTGGATGTGGGCTGCATTTTGGCTGCCTTTTGGGCTGGAGCTTCTCGTGGTTTGAGGCCTGGCTTGCTCCACCCCCTACTCTTGAGATTCTCCCAGATGTGGGCTGGATTTTGGCTGCCTTTTGGGCTGGAGCTTCTCGTGGTTTGAGGCCTGGCTTGCTCCACCCCCTTGCTCTTGAGATTCTCCTGGATTTGGGCTGGAGTTTGGCTGCCTTTTGGGCTGGAGCTTCTCGTGGTTTGAGGCCTGGCTTGCTCCACCCCCTGCTCTTGAGATTCTCCCGGATGTGGGCTGCATTTTGGCTGCCTTTTGGGCTGGAGCTTCTCGTGGTTTGAGCCCTGAATTGCTCCAAAACCTGCTCTTGATATTCTCCCTGATGTGAGCTGGATTTTGGCTGCCTTTTGGGCTGGAGCTTCTCGTGGTTTGAGGCCTGGCTTGCTCCACCCCCTGCTCTTGAGATTCTCCCGGATGTGGGCTGCATTTTGGCTGCCTTTTGGGCTGGAGCTTCTCGTGGTTTGAGGCCTGGCTTGCTCCACCCCCTGCTCTTGATTTTCTCCCAGACGTGGGCTGCATTTTGGCTGCCTTTTGGGCTGGAGCTTCTCGTGGTTTGAGGCCTGGCTTGCTCCACCCCCTGCTCTTGAGATTCTCCCGGAGGTGGGCTGCATTTTGGCTGCCTTTTGGGTTGTAGCTTCTTGTGGTTTGAGGCCTGGCTTGCTCCACACCCTGCTCTTGAGATTCTCCCGGACGTGGGCTGGATTTTGGCTGCCTTTTGGGCTGGAGCTTCTCGTGGTTTGAGGCCTGGCTTGCTCCACCCCCTGCTCTTGAGATTCTCCCGGAGGTGGTCTGGATTTTGGCTGCTTTTTGAGCTGGAGCTTCTCGTGGTTTGAGCCCTGGCTTGCTCCAACCACTGCTCTTGAGATTCTCCTGGATGTGGGCTGCATTTTGGCTGCCTTTTGGGCTGGAGCTTCTCGTGGTTTGAGGCCTGGCTTGCTCCACCCCCTACTCTTGAGATTCTCCCGGATGTGGGCTGCATTTTGGCTGCCTTTTGGGCTGGAGCTTCTCGTGGTTTGAGGCCTGGCTTGCTCCACCCCCTTGCTCTTGAGATTCTCCTGGATTTGGGCTGGAGTTTGGCTGCCTTTTGGGCTGGAGCTTCTCGTGGTTTGAGGCCTGGCTTGCTCCACCCCCTGCTCTTGAGATTCTCCCGGATGTGGGCTGCATTTTGGCTGCCTTTTGGGCTGGAGCTTCTCGTGGTTTGAGCCCTGAATTGCTCCAAAACCTGCTCTTGATATTCTCCCTGATGTGAGCTGGATTTTGGCTGCCTTTTGGGCTGGAGCTTCTCGTGGTTTGAGGCCTGGCTTGCTCCACCCCCTGCTCTTGAGATTCTCCCGGATGTGGGCTGCATTTTGGCTGCCTTTTGGGCTGGAGCTTCTCGTGGTTTGAGCCCTGAATTGCTCCAAAACCTGCTCTTGATATTCTCCCTGATGTGAGCTGGATTTTGGCTGCCTTTTGGGCTGGAGCTTCTCGTGGTTTGAGGCCTGGCCTGCTCCACCCCCTGCTCTTGAGATTCTCCCGGATGTGGGCTGCATTTTGGCTGCCTTTTGGGCTGGAGCTTCTCGTGGTTTGAGGCCTGGCTTGCTTCAACCCCTGCTCTTGATTTTCTCCCGGATGTGTGCTGGATGTTGGCTGCCTTTTGGGCTGGAGCTTCTCGTGGTTTGAGGCCTGGCTTGCTCCACCCCCTGCTCTTGAGATTCTCCCGCATGTGGGCTGCATTTTGGCTGCCTTTTGGGCTGGAGCTTCTCGTGCTTTGAGGCCTGGCTTGCTCCACACCCTGCTCTTGAGATTCTCCTGGAGGTGGGCTGCATTTTGGCTCCCTTTTGGGCTGGAGCTTCTCGAGGTTTGAGGTCTGGCTTGCTCCACCCCCTGCTCTTGAGATTCTCCCGGATATGGGCTGCATTTTGGCTGCATTTTGAGCTGGAGCTTCTCGTGGTTTGAGCCCTGGCTTGCTCCAACCCCTGCTCTTGATATTCTCCCGGATGTGGGCTCCATTTTGGCTGCCTTTTGGGCTGGAGCTTCTCGTGGTTTGAGGCCTGGCTTGCTCCACCCCCTGCTCTTGATTTTCTCCCAGATGTGGGCTGCATTTTGGCTGCCTTTTGGGCTGGAGCTTCTCGTGGTTTGAGGCCTGGCTTGCTCCAACCCCAGCTCTTGAGATTCTCACGGAGGTGGGCTGGAGTTTGGCTGCCTTTTGGGCTGGAGCTTCTCGAGGTGTGAGGCCTGGCTTGCTCCACCCCCTGCTCTTGAGATTCTCCCGGATGTGGGCTGGAGTTTGGCTGCCTTTTGGGCTGGAGCTTCTCGTGGTTTGAGGCCTGGCTTGCTCCATCCCCTGCTCTTGATATTCTCCCGGATGTGGGTTGCATTTTGGCTGCCTTTTGGGCTGGAGCTTCTCGTGGTTTGAGGCCTGGCTTGCTCCACCCCCTGCTCTTGAGATTCTCCCAGATGTGGTCTGGATTTTGGCTGCCTTTTGGGCTGGAGCTTCTCGTGGTTTGAGGCCTGGCTTGCTCCACCCCCTGCTCTTGATTTTCTCCCGGATGTGTGCTGGATGTTGGCTGCCTTTTGGGCTGGAGCTTCTCGTGGTTTGAGGCCTGGCTTGCTCCACCCCCTGCTCTTGAGATTCTCCCGGATGTGGGCTGCATTTTGGCTGCCTTTTGGGCTGGAGCTTCTCGTGGTTTGAGGCCTGCCTTGCTCCACACCCTGCTCTTGAGATTCTCCCGGACGTGGGCTGGATTTTGGCTCCCTTTTGGGCTGGAGCTTCTCGTGGTTTGAGGCCTGGCTTGCTCCACCCCCTGCTCTTGAGATTCTCCCGGAGGTGGGCTGGATTTTGGCTGCCTTTTGAGCTGGAGCTTCTCGAGGTGTGAGGCCTGGCTTGCTCCACCCCCTGCTCTTGAGATTCTCCCGCATGTGGGCTGGATTTTGGCTGCCTTTTGGGCTGGAGCTTCTCGTGGTTTGAGGCCTGGCTTGCTCCACCCCCTGCTCTTGATATTCTCCCGGATGTGGGCTGCATTTTGGCTGCCTTTTGGGCTGGAGCTTCTCGTGGTTTGAGGCCTGGCTTGCTCCACGCCCTGCTCTTGAGATTCTCCCAGATGTGGTCTGGATTTTGGCTGCCTTTTGGGCTGGAGCTTCTCGTGGTTTGAGGCCTGGCTTGCTCCACCCCCTGCTCTTGATATTGTCCCGGATGTGGGCTGCATTTTGGCTTTGTTTTGGGCTGGAGCTTCTCGTGGTTTGAGCCCTGAATTGCTCCAAAACCTGCTCTTGATATTCTCCTGGATGTGAGCTGGATTTTGGCTGCATTTTGGGCTGGAGCTTCTCGTGGTTTGAGGCCTGGCTTGCTCCACCTCCTGCTCTTGATTTTCTACTGGATGTGGGCTGCATTTTGGCTGCCTTTTGGGCTGGAGCTTCTCGAGGTTTGAGGCCTGGCTTGCTCCACCCCCTGCTCTTGAGATTCTCCCGGAGGTGGGCTGCATTTTGGCTGCCTTTTGGGCTGGAGATTCTCGTGGTTTGAGCCCTGGCTTGCTCCAACCCCTGCTCTTGATATTCTCCCGGATGTGGGCTGCATTTTGGCTGCCTTTTGGGCTGGAGCTTCTCGTGGTTTGAGGCCTGGCTTGCTCCACCCCCTGCTCTTGATTTTCTCCCAGACGTGGGCTGCATTTTGGCTGCCTTTTGGGCTGGAGCTTCTCGTGGTTTGAGGCCTGGCTTGCTCCACCCTCTGCTCTTGATATTCTCCCGGATGTGGGCTGCATTTTGGCTGCCTTTTGGGCTGGAGCTTCTCGTGGTTTGAGGCCTGGCTTGCTCCACCCCCTGCTCTTGAGATTCTCCCGGAGGTGGGCTACATTTTGGCTGCCTTTTGGGTTGTAGCTTCTTGTGGTTTGAGGCCTGGCTTGCTCCACACCCTGCTCTTGAGATTCTCCCGGAGGTGGGCTGCATTTTGGCTGCCTTTTGGGCTGGAGCTTCTCGTGGTTTGAGGCCTGGCTTGCTCCACCCCCTGCTCTTGAGATTCTCCCGGAGGTGGGCTGCATTTTGGCTGCTTTTGGGCTGGAGCTTCTCGTGGTTTGAGCCCTGGCTTGCTCCAACCCCTGCTCTTGATATTCTCCCGGATGTGGGCTGCATTTTGGCTGCCTTTTGGGCTGGAGCTTCTCGTGGTTTGAGGCCTGGCTTGCTCCACCCCCTGCTCTTGATTTTCTCCCAGACGTGGGCTGCATTTTGGCTGCCTTTTGGGCTGGAGCTTCTCGTGGTTTGAGGCCTGGCTTGCTCCACCCTCTGCTCTTGATATTCTCCCGGATGTGGGCTGCATTTTGGCTGCCTTTTGGGCTGGAGCTTCTCGTGGTTTGAGGCCTGGCTTGCTCCACCCCCTGCTCTTGAGATTCTCCCGGAGGTGGGCTACATTTTGGCTGCCTTTTGGGTTGTAGCTTCTTGTGGTTTGAGGCCTGGCTTGCTCCACACCCTGCTCTTGAGATTCTCCCGGACGTGGGCTGGATTTTGGCTGCCTTTTGGGCTGGAGCTTCTCGTGGTTTGAGGCCTGGCTTGCTCCACCCCCTGCTCTTGAGATTCTCCCGGAGGTGGTCTGGATTTTGGCTGATTTTTGAGCTGGAGCTTCTCGTGGTTTGAGCCCTGGCTTGCTCCAACCCCTGCTCTTGAGATTCTCCTGTATGTGGGCTGCATTTTGGCTGCCTTTTGGGCTGGAGCTTCTCGTGGTTTGAGGCCTGGCTTGCTCCACCCCCTACTCTTGAGATTCTCCCAGATGTGGGCTGGATTTTGGCTGCCTTTTGGGCTGGAGCTTCTCGTGGTTTGAGGCCTGGCTTGCTCCACCCCCTTGCTCTTGAGATTCTCCTGGATTTGGGCTGGAGTTTGGCTGCCTTTTGGGCTGGAGCTTCTCGTGGTTTGAGGCCTGGCTTGCTCCACACCCTGCTCTTGAGATTCTCCCGGAGGTGGGCTGCATTTTGGCTCCCTTTTGGGCTGGAGCTTCTCGAGGTTTGAGGCCTGGCTTGCTCCACCCCCTGCTCTTGAGATTCTCCCGGAGGTGGGCTGCATTTTGGCTGCATTTTGAGCTGGAGCTTCTCGTGGTTTGAGCCCTGGCTTGCTCCAACCCCTGCTCTTGATATTCTCCCGGATGTGGGCTCCATTTTGGCTGCCTTTTGGGCTGGAGCTTCTCGTGGTTTGAGGCCTGGCTTGCTCCACCCCCTGCTCTTGATTTTCTCCCAGATGTGGGCTGCATTTTGGCTGCCTTTTGGGCTGGAGCTTCTCGTGGTTTGAGGCCTGGCTTGCTCCAACCCCAGCTCTTGAGATTCTCACGGAGGTGG
Organism: Rhynochetos jubatus; assembly: GCA_027574665.1. Taxonomy (NCBI): domain Eukaryota; kingdom Metazoa; phylum Chordata; class Aves; order Eurypygiformes; family Rhynochetidae; genus Rhynochetos; species Rhynochetos jubatus. The sequence goes on along the minus strand of JAQBHY010000095.1, from coordinate 909,438 downwards.
GCTGGAGTTTGGCTGCCTTTTGGGCTGGAGCTTCTCGAGGTGTGAGGCCTGGCTTGCTCCACCCCCTGCTCTTGAGATTCTCCCGCATGTGGGCTGGAGTTTGGCTGCCTTTTGGGCTGGAGCTTCTCGTGGTTTGAGGCCTGGCTTGCTCCATCCCCTGCTCTTGATATTCTCCCGGATGTGGGTTGCATTTTGGCTGCCTTTTGGGCTGGAGCTTCTCGTGGTTTGAGGCCTGGCTTGCTCCACCCCCTGCTCTTGAGATTCTCCCAGATGTGGTCTGGATTTTGGCTGCCTTTTGGGCTGGAGCTTCTCGTGGTTTGAGGCCTGGCTTGCTCCACCCCCTGCTCTTGATTTTCTCCCGGATGTGTGCTGGATGTTGGCTGCCTTTTGGGCTGGAGCTTCTCGTGGTTTGAGGCCTGGCTTGCTCCACCCCCTGCTCTTGAGATTCTCCCGGAGGTGGGCTGGATTTTGGCTGCCTTTTGAGCTGGAGCTTCTCGAGGTGTGAGGCCTGGCTTGCTCCACCCCCTGCTCTTGAGATTCTCCCGGATGTGGGCTGCATTTTGGCTGCCTTTTGGGCTGGAGCTTCTCGTGGTTTGAGGCCTGGCTTGCTCCAACCCCTGCTCTTGATATTCTCCCGGATGTGGGCTGCATTTTGGCTGCCTTTTGGGCTGGAGCTTCTCGTGGTTTGAGGCCTGGCTTGCTCCACGCCCTGCTCTTGAGATTCTCCCAGATGTGGTCTGCATTTTGGCTGCCTTTTGGGCTGGAGCTTCTCGTGGTTTGAGGCCTGGCTTGCTCCAACCCCTGCTCTTGAGATTCTCACGGAGGTGGGCTGGAGGTTGGCTGACTTTTGGGCTGGAGTTTCTCGTGGTTTGAGGCCTGGCTTGCTCCACCCCCTGCTCTTGATATTGTCCCGGATGTGGGCTGGATTTTGGCTTTGTTTTGGGCTGGAGCTTCTCGTGGTTTGAGCCCTGAATTGCTCGAAAACCTGCTCTTGATATTCTCCCTGATGTGGGCTGGATTTTGGCTGCATTTTGGGCTGGAGCTTCTCGTGGTTTGAGGCCTGGCTTGCTCCACCCCCTGCTCTTGATTTTCTACTGGATGTGGGCTGCATTTTGGCTGCCTTTTGGGCTGGAGCTTCTCGTGGTTTGAGGCCTGGCTTGCTCCACCCCCTGCTCTTGAGATTCTCCCGGATGTGGCCTGCATTTTGGCTGCCTTTTGGGCTGGAGCTTCTCGTGGTTTGAGGCCTGGCTTGCTCCACCCCCTGCTCTTGAGATTCTCCCGGAGGTGGGCTGCATTTTGGCTGCCTTTTGGGTTGTAGTTTCTCCTGGTTTGAGGCCTGGCTTGCTCCACCCCCTGCTCTTGAGATTCTCCCGGACGTGGGCTGGATTTTGGCTGCCTTTTGGGCTGGAGCTTCTCGTGGTTTGAGGCCTGGCTTGCTCCACCCCCTGCTCTTGAGATTCTCCCGCAGGTGGGCTGGATTTTGGCTGCCTTTTGAGCTGGAGCTTCTCGTGGTTTGAGCCCTGGCTTGCTCCAACCCCTGCTCTTGATATTCTCCCGGATGTGGGCTGCATTTTGGCTGCATTTTGGGCTGGAGCTTCTCGTGGTTTGAGGCCTGGCTTGCTCCACCCCCTGCTCTTGATTTTCTCCCGGATGTGGGCTGCATTTTGGCTGCCTTTTGGGCTGGAGCTTCTCGTGGTTTGAGGCCTGGCTTGCTCCAACCCCTGCTCTTGAGATTCTCACGGAGGTGGGCTGGAGTTTGGCTGCCTTTTGGGCTGGAGCTTCTCGAGGTGTGAGGCCTGGCTTGCTCCACCCCCTGCTCTTGAGATTCTCCCGGATGTGGGCTGGAGTTTGGCTGCCTTTTGGGCTGGAGCTTCTCGTGGTTTGAGGCCTGGCTTGCTCCAACCCCTGCTCTTGATATTCTCCCGGATGTGGGCTGCATTTTGGCTGCCTTTTGGGCTGGAGCTTCTCGTGGTTTGAGGCCTGGCTTGCTCCACCCCCTGCTCTTGAGATTCTCCCAGATGTGGTCTGGATTTTGGCTGCCTTTTGGGCTGGAGCTTCTCGTGGTTTGAGGCCTGGCTTGCTCCACCCCCTGCTCTTGAGATTCTCCTGGATGTGGGCTGCATTTTGGCTTTGTTTTGGGCTGGAGCTTCTCGTGGTTTGAGCCCTGAATTGCTCCAAAACCTGCTCTTGATATTCTCCTGGATGTGAGCTGGATTTTGGCTGCATTTTGGGGTGGAGCTTCTCGTGGTTTGAGGCCTGGCTTGCTCCACCTCCTGCTCTTGATTTTCTACTGGATGTGGGCTGTATTTTGGCTGCCTTTTGGGCTGGAGCTTCTCGAGGTTTGAGGCCTGGCTTGCTCCACCCCCTGCTCTTGAGATTCTCCCGGAGGTGGGCTGGATTTTGGCTGCCTTTTGAGCTGGAGGTTCTCGTGGTTTGAGCCCTGGCTTGCTCCAACCCCAGCTCTTGATATTGTCCCGGATGTGGGCTGCATTTTGGCTGCCTTTTGGGCTGGAGCTTCTCGTGGTTTGAGGCCTGGCTTGCTCCACCCCCTGCTCTTGAGATTCTCCCGGATGTGGGCTGGATTTTGGCTGCCTTTTGGGCTGGAGCTTCTCGTGGTTTGAGGCCTGGCTTGCTCCACCCTCTGCTCTTGAGATTCTCCCGGAGGTGGGCTGGAGTTTGGCTGCCTTTTGGGCTGGAGCTTCTCGTGGTTTGAGGCCTGGATTGCTCCACCCCCTGCTCTTGAGATTCTCCCGGAGGTGGGCTGCATTTTGGCTTTGTTTTGGGCTGGAGCTTCTCGTGGTTTGAGCCCTGAATTGCTCCAAAACCTGCTCTTGATATTCTCCCGGATGTGGGCTGGAGTTTGGCTTTCTTTTGGGCTGGAGCTTCTCGTGGTTTGAGGCCTGGCTTGCTCCACCCCCTGCTCTTGAGATTCTCCCAGATGTGGTCTGGATTTTGGCTGCCTTTTGGGCTGGAGCTTCTCGTGGTTTGAGGCCTGGCTTGCTCCAACCCCTGCTCTTGAGATTCTCACGGAGGTGGGCTGGAGTTTGGCTGCCTTTTGGGCTGGAGTTTCTCGTGGTTTGAGGCCTGGCTTGCTCCACCCCCTGCTCTTGAGATTATCCCGGATGTGCGCTGGATTTTGGCTTTGTTTTGGGCTGGAGCTTCTCGTGGTTTGAGCCCTGAATTGCTCCAAAACCTGCTCTTGATATTCTCCCTGATGTGAGCTGGATTTTGGCTGCCTTTTGGGCTGGAGCTTCTCGTGGTTTGAGGCCTGGCTTGCTCCACCCCCTGCTCTTGAGATTCTCCCGGATGTGGGCTGCATTTTGGCTGCCTTTTGGGCTGGAGCTTCTCGTGGTTTGAGGCCTGGCTTGCTTCACCCCCTGCTCTTGATTTTCTCCCGGATGTGTGCTGGATGTTGGCTGCCTTTTGGGCTGGAGCTTCTCGTGGTTTGAGGCCTGGCTTGCTCCACCCCCTGCTCTTGAGATTCTCCCGCATGTGGGCTGCATTTTGGCTGCCTTTTGGGCTGGAGTTTCTCGTGGTTTGAGGCCTGGCTTGCTTCACCCCCTGCTCTTGATATTCTCCCTGATGTGAGCTGGATTTTGGCTGCCTTTTGGGCTGGAGCTTCTCGTGGTTTGAGGCCTGGCTTGCTCCACCCCCTGCTCTTGAGATTCTCCCGGATGTGGGCTGCATTTTGGCTGCCTTTTGGGCTGGAGTTTCTCGTGGTTTGAGGCCTGGCTTGCTCCACCCCCTGCTCTTGAGATTCTCCCGGATGTGCGCTGGATTTTGGCTTTGTTTTGGGCTGGAGCTTCTCGTGGTTTGAGCCCTGAATTGCTCCAAAACCTGCTCTTGATATTCTCCCTGATGTGAGCTGGATTTTGGCTGCCTTTTGGGCTGGAGCTTCTCGTGGTTTGAGGCCTGGCTTGCTCCACCCCCTGCTCTTGAGATTCTCCCGGATGTGGGCTGCATTTTGGCTGCCTTTTGGGCTGGAGCTTCTCGTGGTTTGAGGCCTGGCTTGCTCCAACCCCAGCTCTTGAGATTCTCCCGGATGTGTGCTGGATGTTGGCTGCCTTTTGGGCTGGAGCTTCTCGTGGTTTGAGCCCTGCCTTGCTCCACCCCCTGCTCTTGAGATTCTCCCGGATGTGGGCTGGATTTTGGCTGCCTTTTGGGCTGGAGCTTCTCGTGGTTTGAGGCCTGGCTTGCTCCACCCTCTGCTCTTGAGATTCTCCCGGAGGTGGGCTGGAGTTTGGCTGCCTTTTGGGCTGGAGCTTCTCGTGGTTTGAGGCCTGGATTGCTCCACCCCCTGCTCTTGAGATTCTCCCGGAGGTGGGCTGCATTTTGGCTTTGTTTTGGGCTGGAGCTTCTCGTGGTTTGAGCCCTGAATTGCTCCAAAACCTGCTCTTGATATTCTCCCGGATGTGGGCTGCATTTTGGCTGCCTTTTGGGCTGGAGCTTCTCGTGGTTTGAGGCCTGGCTTGCTCCACCCCCTGCTCTTGAGATTCTCCCAGATGTGGTCTGGATTTTGGCTGCCTTTTGGGCTGGAGCTTCTCGTGGTTTGAGGCCTGGCTTGCTCCAACCCCTGCTCTTGAGATTCTCACGGAGGTGGGCTGGAGTTTGGCTGCCTTTTGGGCTGGAGTTTCTCGTGGTTTGAGGCCTGGCTTGCTCCACCCCCTGCTCTTGAGATTATCCCGGATGTGCGCTGGATTTTGGCTTTGTTTTGGGCTGGAGCTTCTCGTGGTTTGAGCCCTGAATTGCTCCAAAACCTGCTCTTGATATTCTCCCTGATGTGAGCTGGATTTTGGCTGCCTTTTGGGCTGGAGCTTCTCGTGGTTTGAGGCCTGGCTTGCTCCACCCCCTGCTCTTGAGATTCTCCCGGATGTGGGCTGCATTTTGGCTGCCTTTTGGGCTGGAGCTTCTCGTGGTTTGAGGCCTGGCTTGCTTCACCCCCTGCTCTTGATTTTCTCCCGGATGTGTGCTGGATGTTGGCTGCCTTTTGGGCTGGAGCTTCTCGTGGTTTGAGGCCTGGCTTGCTCCACCCCCTGCTCTTGAGATTCTCCCGCATGTGGGCTGCATTTTGGCTGCCTTTTGGGCTGGAGTTTCTCGTGGTTTGAGGCCTGGCTTGCTTCACCCCCTGCTCTTGATATTCTCCCTGATGTGAGCTGGATTTTGGCTGCCTTTTGGGCTGGAGCTTCTCGTGGTTTGAGGCCTGGCTTGCTCCACCCCCTGCTCTTGAGATTCTCCCGGATGTGGGCTGCATTTTGGCTGCCTTTTGGGCTGGAGTTTCTCGTGGTTTGAGGCCTGGCTTGCTCCACCCCCTGCTCTTGAGATTCTCCCGGATGTGCGCTGGATTTTGGCTTTGTTTTGGGCTGGAGCTTCTCGTGGTTTGAGCCCTGAATTGCTCCAAAACCTGCTCTTGATATTCTCCCTGATGTGAGCTGGATTTTGGCTGCCTTTTGGGCTGGAGCTTCTCGTGGTTTGAGGCCTGGCTTGCTCCACCCCCTGCTCTTGAGATTCTCCCGGATGTGGGCTGCATTTTGGCTGCCTTTTGGGCTGGAGCTTCTCGTGGTTTGAGGCCTGGCTTGCTCCAACCCCAGCTCTTGAGATTCTCCCGGATGTGTGCTGGATGTTGGCTGCCTTTTGGGCTGGAGCTTCTCGTGGTTTGAGCCCTGCCTTGCTCCAACCCCTGCTCTTGATATTCTCCCGGAGGTGGGCTGCATTTTGGCTGCCTTTTGGGCTGGAGCTTCTCGTGGTTTGAGGCCTGGCTTGCTCCACCCCCTGCTCTTGATTTTCTCCCAGATGTGGGCTGCATTTTGGCTGCCTTTTGGGCTGGAGCTTCTCGAGGTGTGAGGCCTGGCTTGCTCCACCCCCTGCTCTTGAGATTCTCCCGCATGTGGGCTGGAGTTTGGCTGCCTTTTGGGCTGGAGCTTCTCGTGGTTTGAGGCCTGGCTTGTTCCACCCCCTGCTCCTGAGATTCTCCCGGATGTGGGCTGCATTTTGGCTGCCTTTTGGGCTGGAGCTTCTCGTGGTTTGAGGCCTGGCTTGTTCCACCCCCTGCTCCTGAGATTCTCCCGGAGGTGGTCTGCATTTTGGCTGCCTTTTGGGCTGGAGCTTCTCGTGGTTTGAGGCCTGGCTTGCTCCAACCCCTGCTCTTGATATTCTCCCGGATGTGGGCTGCATTTTGGCTGCCTTTTGGGCTGGAGCTTCTCGTGGTTTGAGGCCTGGCTTGCTCCACCCCCTGCTCTTGATATTCTCCCAGATGTGGTCTGGATTTTGGCTGCCTTTTGGGCTGGAGCTTCTCGAGGTTTGAGGCCTGGCTTGCTCCACCCCCTGCTCTTGATATTGTCCCGGATGTGGGCTGCATTTTGGCTTTGTTTTGGGCTGGAGCTTCTCGTGGTTTGAGCCCTGAATTGCTCCAAAACCTGCTCTTGATATTCTCCCGGATGTGAGCTGGATTTTGGCTGCATTTTGGGCTGGAGCTTCTCGAGGTTTGAGGCCTGGCTTGCTCCACCTCCTGCTCTTGATTTTCTACTGGATGTGGGCTGCATTTTGGCTGCCTTTTGGGCTGGAGCTTCTCGAGGTTTGAGGCCTGGCTTGCTCCACCCCCTGCTCTTGAGATTCTCCCGCATGTGGGCTGGATTTTGGCTGCCTTTTGGGCTGGAGCTTCTCGTGGTTTGAGGCCTGGCTTGCTCCACCCCCTGCTCTTGATTTTCTCCCAGATGTGGGCTGCATTTTGGCTGCCTTTTGGGCTGGAGCTTCTCGTGGTTTGAGGCCTGGCTTGCTCCAACCCCAGCTCTTGAGATTCTCACGGATGTGGGCTGGAGTTTAGCTGCATTTTGGGCTGGAGCTTCTCGAGGTGTGAGGCCTGGCTTGCTCCACCCCCTGCTCTTGAGATTCTCCCGGATGTGGGCTGGAGTTTGGCTGCCTTTTGGGCTGGAGCTTCTCGTGGTTTGAGGCCTGGCTTGTTCCACCCCCTGCTCCTGAGATTCTCCCGGATGTGGGCTGCATTTTGGCTGCCTTTTGGGCTGGAGCTTCTCGTGGTTTGAGGCCTGGCTTGTTCCACCCCCTGCTCCTGAGATTCTCCCGGAGGTGGTCTGCATTTTGGCTGCCTTTTGGGCTGGAGCTTCTCGTGGTTTGAGGCCTGGCTTGCTCCAACCCCTGCTCTTGATATTCTCCCGGATGTGGGCTGCATTTTGGCTGCCTTTTGGGCTGGAGCTTCTCGTGGTTTGAGGCCTGGCTTGCTCCACCCCCTGCTCTTGATATTCTCCCAGATGTGGTCTGGATTTTGGCTGCCTTTTGGGCTGGAGCTTCTCGAGGTTTGAGGCCTGGCTTGCTCCACCCCCTGCTCTTGATATTGTCCCGGATGTGGGCTGCATTTTGGCTTTGTTTTGGGCTGGAGCTTCTCGTGGTTTGAGCCCTGAATTGCTCCAAAACCTGCTCTTGATATTCTCCCGGATGTGAGCTGGATTTTGGCTGCATTTTGGGCTGGAGCTTCTCGAGGTTTGAGGCCTGGCTTGCTCCACCTCCTGCTCTTGATTTTCTACTGGATGTGGGCTGCATTTTGGCTGCCTTTTGGGCTGGAGCTTCTCGAGGTTTGAGGCCTGGCTTGCTCCACCCCCTGCTCTTGAGATTCTCCCGCATGTGGGCTGCATTTTGGCTGCCTTTTGGGCTGGAGCTTCTCGTGGTTTGAGGCCTGGCTTGCTCCAACCCCTGCTCTTGATATTCTCCCGGATGTGGGCTGCATTTTGGCTGCATTTTGGGCTGGAGCTTCTCGTGGTTTGAGGCCTGGCTTGCTCCACCCCCTACTCTTGAGATTCTCCCAGATGTGGGCTGGATTTTGGCTGCCTTTTGGGCTGGAGCTTCTCGAGGTTTGAGGCCTGGCTTGCTCCACCCCCTGCTCTTGAGATTCTCCCGGATGTGGGCTGGATTTTGGCTGACTTTTGGGCTGGAGCTTCTCGGGGGTTGAGGCCTGGCTTGCTCCACCCCCTTGCTCTTGAGATTCTCCTGGATTTGGGCTGGAGTTTGGCTGCCTTTTGGGCTGGAGCTTCTCGTGGTTTGAGGCCTGGCTTGCTCCACCCCCTGCTCTTGATATTCTCCCGGATGTGGGCTGCATTTTGGCTGCCTTTTGGGCTGGAGCTTCTCGTGGTTTGAGGCCTGGCTTGCTCCACCCCCTGCTCTTGAGATTCTCCCGGATGTGGTCTGGATTTTGGCTGCATTTTGGGCTGGAGCTTCTCGTGGTTTGAGGCCTGGCTTGCTCCACCCCCTGCTCTTGAGATTCTCACGGAGGTGGGCTGGAGTTTGGCTGCCTTTTGGGCTGGAGTTTCTCGTGGTTTGAGGCCTGGTTTGCTCCACCCCCTGCTCTTGATATTGTCCCGGATGTGGGCTGCATTTTGGCTTTGTTTTGGGCTGGAGCTTATCGTGGTTTGAGCCCTGAATTGCTCCAAAACCTGCTCATGATATTCTCCCTGATGTGAGCTGGATTTTGGCTGCATTTTGGGCTGGAGCTTCTCGTGGTTTGAGGCCTGGCTTGCTCCACCCCCTGCTCTTGAGATTCTCCCGGATGTGGGCTGGATTTTGGCTGACTTTTCGGCTGGAGCTTCTCGGGGTTTGAGGCCTGGCTTGCTCCACCCCCTTGCTCTTGAGATTCTCCTGGATTTGGGCTGGAGTTTGGCTGCCTTTTGGGCTGGAGCTTCTCGTGGTTTGAGGCCTGGCTTGCTCCACCCCCTGCTCTTGAGATTCTCCCGGATGTGGGCTGCATTTTGGCTGCCTTTTGGGCTGGAGCTTCTCGTGGTTTGAGGCCTGGCTTGCTCCACCCCCTGCTCTTGATATTCTCCCTGATGTGAGCTGGATTTTGGCTGCCTTTTGGGCTGGAGCTTCTCGTGGTTTGAGGCCTGGCTTGCTCCACCCCCTGCTCTTGAGGTTCTCCCGGATGTGGGCTGCATTTTGGCTGCCTTTTGGGCTGGAGCTTCTCGTGGTTTGAGCCCTGAATTGCTCCAAAACCTGCTCTTGATATTCTCCCTGATGTGAGCTGGATTTTGGCTGCCTTTTGGGCTGGAGCTTCTCGTGGTTTGAGGCCTGGCTTGCTCCACCCCCTGCTCTTGAGATTCTCCCGGATGTGGGCTGCATTTTGGCTGCCTTTTGGGCTGGAGCTTCTCGTGGTTTGAGGCCTGGCTTGCTTCACCCCCTGCTCTTGAGATTCTCCCGGATGTGGGCTGCATTTTGGCTGCCTTTTGGGCTGGAGCTTCTCGTGGTTTGAGGCCTGGCTTGCTCCAAAACCTGCTCTTGAGATTCTCCCGGAGGTGGGCTGCATTTTGGCTCCCTTTTGGGCTGGAGCTTCTCGAGGTTTGAGGCCTGGCTTGCTCCACCCCCTGCTCTTGAGATTCTCCTGGATGTGGGCTGCATTTTGGCTGCATTTTGGGCTCGAGCTTCTCGTGCTTTGAGGCCTGGCTTGCTCCACCCCCTACTCTTGAGATTCTCCCAGATGTGGGCTGGATTTTGGCTGCCTTTTGGGCTGGAGCTTCTCGTGGTTTGAGGCCTGGCTTGCTCCACCCCCTGCTCTTGAGATTCTCCCGGATGTGGGCTGGATTTTGGCTGACTTTTGGGCTGGAGCTCCTCGTGGTTTGAGGCCTGGCTTGCTCCACCCCCTTGCTCTTGAGATTCTCCTGGATTTGGGCTGGAGTTTGGCTGCCTTTTGGGCTGGAGCTTCTCGTGGTTTGAGGCCTGGCTTGCTCCACCCCCTGCTCTTGATATTCTCCCGGATGTGGGCTGCATTTTGGCTGCCTTTTGGGCTGGAGCTTCTCGTGGTTTGAGGCCTGGCTTGCTCCACCCCCTGCTCTTGAGATTCTCCCAGATGTGGTCTGGATTTTGGCTGCCTTTTGGGCTGGAGCTTCTCGTGGTTTGAGGCCTGGCTTGCTCCACCCCCTGCTCTTGAGATTCTCCCGGAGGTGGGCTGGAGTTTGGCTGCCTTTTGGGCTGGAGTTTCTCGTGGTTTGAGGCCTGGTTTGCTCCACCCCCTGCTCTTGAGATTCTCCCGGATGTGGGCTGCATTTTGGCTTTGTTTTGGGCTGGAGCTTATCGTGGTTTGAGCCCTGAATTGCTCCAAAACCTGCTCATGATATTCTCCCTGATGTGAGCTGGATTTTGGCTGCATTTTGGGCTGGAGCTTGTCGTGGTTTGAGGCCTGGCTTGCTCCACCCCCTGCTCTTGAGATTCTCCCGGATGTGGGCTGGATTTTGGCTGACTTTTCGGCTGGAGCTTCTCGGGGTTTGAGGCCTGGCTTGCTCCACCCCCTTGCTCTTGAGATTCTCCTGGATTTGGGCTGGAGTTTGGCTGCCTTTTGGGCTGGAGCTTCTCGTGGTTTGAGGCCTGGCTTGCTCCACCCCCTGCTCTTGAGATTCTCCCGGATGTGGGCTGCATTTTGGCTGCCTTTTGGGCTGGAGCTTCTCGTGGTTTGAGGCCTGGCTTGCTCCACCCCCTGCTCTTGAGATTCTCCCTGATGTGAGCTGGATTTTGGCTGCCTTTTGGGCTGGAGCTTCTCGTGGTTTGAGGCCTGGCTTGCTCCACCCCCTGCTCTTGAGGTTCTCCCGGATGTGGGCTGCATTTTGGCTGCCTTTTGGGCTGGAGCTTCTCGTGGTTTGAGCCCTGAATTGCTCCAAAACCTGCTCTTGATATTCTCCCTGATGTGAGCTGGATTTTGGCTGCCTTTTGGGCTGGAGCTTCTCGTGGTTTGAGGCCTGGCTTGCTCCACCCCCTGCTCTTGAGATTCTCCCGGATGTGGGCTGCATTTTCGCTGCATTTTGGGCTGGAGCTTCTCGTGGTTTGAGACCTGGCTTGCTTCACCCCCTGCTCTTGAGATTCTCCCGGATGTGGGCTGCATTTTGGCTGCCTTTTGGGCTGGAGCTTCTCGTGGTTTGAGGCCTGGCTTGCTCCACCCCCTGCTCTTGAGATTCTCCCGGAGGTGGGCTGCATTTTGGCTGCCTTTTGGGCTGGAGCTTCTCGAGGTTTGAGGCCTGGCTTGCTCCACCCCCTGCTCTTGATATTCTCCCGGAGGTGGGCTGGATTTTGGCTGCATTTTGAGCTGGAGCTTCTCGTGGTTTGAGGCCTGGCTTGCTCCAACCCCTGCTCTTGATATTCTCCCGGATGTGGGCTGCATTTTGGCTGCCTTTTGGGCTGGAGCTTCTCGTGGTTTGAGGCCTGGCTTGCTCCACCCCCTGCTCTTGATTTTCTCCCAGATGTGGGCTGCATTTTGGCTGCCTTTTGGGCTGGAGCTTCTCGTGGTTTGAGGCCTGGCTTGCTCCAACCCCAGCTCTTGAGATTCTCACGGAGGTGGGCTGGAGTTTGGCTGCCTTTTGGGCTGGAGCTTCTCGAGGTGTGAGGCCTGGCTTGCTCCACCCCCTGCTCTTGAGATTCTCCCGGATGTGGGCTGGAGTTTGGCTGCCTTTTGGGCTGGAGCTTCTCGTGGTTTGAGGCCTGGCTTGCTCCAACCCCTGCTCTTGATATTCTCCCGGATGTGGGCTGCATTTTGGCTGCCTTTTGGGCTGGAGCTTCTCGTGGTTTGAGGCCTGGCTTGCTCCACCCCCTGCTCTTGAGATTCTCCCGGATGTGGGCTGCATTTTGGCTGCCTTTTGGGCTGGAGCTTCTCGTGGTTTGAGGCCTGGCTTGCTCCACCCCCTGCTCTTGAGATTCTCACGGAGGTGGGCTGGAGTTTGGCTGCCTTTTGGGCTGGAGTTTCTCGTGGTTTGAGGCCTGGCTTGCTCCACCCCCTGCTCTTGAGATTCTCCCGGATGTGGGCTGGATTTTGGCTGCCTTTTGGGCTGGAGCTTATCGTGGTTTGAGCCCTGAATTGCTCCAAAACCTGCTCATGATATTCTCCCTGATGTGAGCTGGATTTTGGCTGCATTTTGGGCTGGAGCTTCTCGTGGTTTGAGGCCTGTCTTGCTCCACCCCCTGCTCTTGAGATTCTCCCGGAGGTGCGCTGGAGTTTGGCTGCCTTTTGGGCTGGAGCTTCTCGTGGTTTGAGGCCTGGCTTGCTCCACCCCCTGCTCTTGAGATTCTCCCGGATGTGGGCTGGATTTTGGCTGACTTTTGGGCTGGAGCTTCTCGGGGTTTGAGGCCTGGCTTGCTCCACCCCCTTGCTCTTGAGATTCTCCTGGGTTTGGGCTGGAGTTTGGCTGCCTTTTGGGCTGGAGCTTCTCGTGGTTTGAGGCCTGGCTTGCTCCACCCCCTGCTCTTGAGATTCTCCCGGATGTGGGCTGCATTTTGGCTGCCTTTTGGGCTGGAGCTTCTCGTGGCTTGAGCCCTGAATTGCTCCAAAACCTGCTCTTGATATTCTCCCTGATGTGAGCTGGATTTTGGCTGCCTTTTGGGCTGGAGCTTCTCGTGGTTTGAGGCCTGGCTTGCTCCACCCCCTGCTCTTGAGATTCTCCCGGATGTGGGCTGCATTTTGGCTGCCTTTTGGGTTGGAGCTTCTCGTGGTTTGAGCCCTGAATTGCTCCAAAACCTGCTCTTGATATTCTCCCTGATGTGAGCTGGATTTTGGATGCATTTTGGGCTGGAGCTTCTCGTGGTTTGAGGCCTGGCTTGCTCCACCCCCTGCTCTTGAGATTCTCCCGGATGTGGGCTGCATTTTGGCTGCCTTTTGGGCTGGAGCTTCTCGTGGTTTGAGACCTGGCTTGCTTCACCCCCTGCTCTTGATTTTCTCCCGGATGTGTGCTGGATGTTGGCTGCCTTTTGGGCTGGAGCTTCTCGTGGTTTGAGGCCTGCCTTGCTCCACCCCCTGCTCTTGAGATTCTCCCGGAGATGGGCTGCATTTTGGCTGACTTTTGGGCTGGAGCTTCTCGAGGTTTGAGGCCTGGCTTGCTCCACCCCCTGCTCTTGAGATTCTCCCGGAGGTGGGCTGGATTTTGGCTGCATTTTGAGCTGGAGCTTCTCGTGGTTTGAGCCCTGGCTTGCTCCAACCCCTGCTCTTGAGATTCTCCCGGATGTGGGCTGCATTTTGGCTGCCTTTTGGGCTGGAGCTTCTCGTGGTTTGAGGCCTGGCTTGCTCCACCCCCTGCTCTTGATTTTCTCCCAGATGTGGGCTGCATTTTGGCTGCCTTTTGGGCTGGAGCTTCTCGTGGTTTGAGGCCTGGCTTGCTCCAACCCCAGCTCTTGAGATTCTCCTGGAGGTGGGCTGGAGTTTGGCTGCCTTTTGGGCTGGAGCTTCTCGAGGTGTGAGGCCTGGCTTGCTCCACCCCCTGCTCTTGAGATTCTCCCGGATGTGGGCTGGAGTTTGGCTGCCTTTTGGGCTGGAGCTTCTCGTGGTTTGAGGCCTGGCTTGCTCCAACCCCTGCTCTTGATATTCTCCCGGATGTGGGCTGCATTTTGGCTGCCTTTTGGGCTGGAGCTTCTCGTGGTTTGAGGCCTGCCTTACTCCACACCCTGCTCTTGAGATTCTCCCGGACGTGAGCGGCATTTTGGCTGATTCTTGGGCTGGAGCTTCTCGTGGTTTGAGGCCTGCCTTACTCCAACCCCTGCTCTTGAGTATCTCCCGCATGTGGGCTGCATTTTGGCTGAATCTTGGGCTGGAGCTTCTCGTGGTTTGAGGCCTGAATTGCTCCAAAACCTGCTCATGATATTCTCCCTGATGTGAGCTGGATTTTGGCTGCATTTTGGGCTGGAGCTTCTCGTGGTTTGAGGCCTGGCTTGCTCCACCCCCTGCTCTTGAGATTCTCACGGAGGTGGGCTGGAGTTTGGCTGCCTTTTGCGCTGGAGTTTCTCGAGGTTTGAGGCCTGGCTTGCTCCACCCCCTGCTCTTGATATTGTCCCGGATGTGGGCTGGATTTTGGCTTTGTTTTGGGCTGGAGCTTCTCGTGGTTTGAGCCCTGAATTGCTCCAAAACCTGCTCATGATATTCTCCCTGATGTGAGCTGGATTTTGGCTGCATTTTGGGCTGGAGCTTCTCGTGGTTTGAGGCCTGGCTTGCTCCACCCCCTGCTCTTGATTTTCTACTGGATGTGGGCTGCATTTTGGCTGCCTTTTGGGCTGGAGCTTCTCGTGGTTTGAGGCCTGGCTTGCTCCACCCCCTGCTCTTGATATTGTCCCGGATGTGGTCTGGAGTTTGGCTGCCTTTTGGGCTGGAGCTTCCCGTGGTTTGAAGCCTGGCTTGCTCCAAACCCCTGCTCTTGAGATTCTCCGAGATATGGGCTGCATTTTGGCTGCATTTTGGGCTGGAGCTTCTCGTGGTTTGAGGCCTGGCTTGCTCCACCCCCTGCTCTTGATATTGTCCCGGATGTGGTCTAGAGTTTGGCTGCCTTTTGGGCTGGAGCTTCCCGTGGATTGAAGCCTGGCTTGCTCCAACCCCCTGCTCTTGAGATTCTCTCGGATGTGGGCTGCATTTTGTCTGCATTTTGGGCTGGAGCTTCTCGTGTTTTGAGGCCTGGCTTGCTCCACCCCCTGCTCTTGAGATTCTCACGGAGGTGGGCTGGAGTTTGGCTGCCTTTTGGGCTGGAGCTTCTCGAGGTTTGAGGCCTGGCTTGCTCCACCCCCTGCTCTTGATATTCTCCCGGATGTGGGCTGCATTTTGGCTGCCTTTTGGGCTGGAGCTTCTCGTGGTTTGAGGCCTGGCTTGCTCCACCCCCTGCTCTTGAGATTCTCCTGGATGTGGGCTGAATTTTGGCTGCCTTATGGGCTGGAGCTTCTCGTGGTTTGAGGCCTGCCTTGCTCCACACCCTGCTCTTGAGATTCTCCCGGACGTGGGCTGCATTTTGGCTGCCTTTTGGGCTGGAGCTTCTCGTGGTTTGAGGCCTGGCTTGCTCCACCCCCTGCTCTTGATATTCTCACGGATGTGGGCTGCATTTTGGCTGCATTTTGGGCTGGAGCTTCTCGTGGTTTGAGGCCTGGCTTGCTCCACCCCCTGCTCTTGATATTCTCACGGATGTGGGCTGCATTTTGGCTGCATTTTGGGCTGGAGCTTCTCGTGGTTTGAGGCCTGGCTTGCTCCACCCCCTGCTCTTGAGATTCTCCCAGCTGTGGTCTGGATTTTGGCTGCCTTTTGGTCTGGAGCTTCTCGTGGTTTGAGGCCTGGCTTTCTCCACCCCCTGCTCTTGAGATTCTCACGGAGGTGGGCTGGAGTTTGGCTGCCTTTTGCGCTGGAGTTTCTCGTGGTTTGAGGCCTGGCTTGCTCCACCCCCTGCTCTTGATATTGTCCCGGATGTGGGCTGGATTTTGGCTTTGTTTTGGGCTGGAGCTTCTCGTGGTTTGAGCCCTGAATTGCTCCAAAACCTGCTCATGATATTCTCCCTGATGTGAGCTGGATTTTGGCTGCATTTTGGGTTGGAGCTTCTCGTGGTTTGAGGCCTGGCTTGCTCCACCCCCTGCTCTTGATTTTCTACTGGATGTGGGCTGCATTTTGGCTGCCTTTTGGGCTGGAGCTTCTCGTGGTTTGAGGCCTGGCTTGCTCCACCCCCTGCTCTTGAGATTCTCCCGGATGTGGGCTGTATTTTGGCTGCATTTTGGGCTGGAGCTTCTCGTGGTTTGAGGCCTGGCTTGCTCCACCCCCTGCTCTTGAGATTCCCACGGAGGTAGGCTGGAGTTTGGCTGCCTTTTGGGCTGGAATTTCTCGTGGTTTGAGGCCTGGCTTGCTCCACCCCCTGCTCTTGATATTGTCCCAGATGTGGGCTGGATTTTGGCTTTGTTTTGGGCTGGAGCTTCTCGTGGTTTGAGCCCTGAATTGCTCCAAAACCTGCTCATGATATTCTCCCTGATGTGAGCTGGATTTTGGCTGCATTTTGGGCTGGAGCTTCTCGTGGTTTGAGGCCTGGCTTGCTCCACCCCCTGCTCTTGATTTTCTACTGGATGTGGGCTGCATTTTGGCTGCCTTTTGGGCTGGAGCTTCTCGTGGTTTGAGGCCTGGCTTGCTCCACCCCCTGCTCTTGATATTGTCCCGGATGTGGTCTGGAGTTTGGCTGCCTTATGGGCTGGAGCTTCCCGTGGTTTGAAGCCTGGCTTGCTCCAAACCCCTGCTCTTGAGATTCTCCGAGATATGGGCTGCATTTTGGCTGCATTTTGGGCTGGAGCTTCTCGAGGTTTGAGGCCTGGCTTGATCCACCCCCTGCTCTTGAGATTCTCCCGGAGGTGGGCTGCATTTTGGCTGCCTTTTGGGCTGGAATTTCTCGTGGTTTGAGGCCTGGCTTGCTCCACCCCCTGCTCTTGATATTGTCCCAGATGTGGGCTGGATTTTGGCTTTGTTTTGGGCTGGAGCTTCTCGTGGTTTGAGCCCTGAATTGCTCCAAAACCTGCTCATGATATTCTCCCTGATGTGAGCTGGATTTTGGCTGCATTTTGGGCTGGAGCTTCTCGTGGTTTGAGGCCTGGCTTGCTCCACCCCCTGCTCTTGATTTTCTACTGGATGTGGGCTGCATTTTGGCTGCCTTTTGGGCTGGAGCTTCTCGTGGTTTGAGGCCTGGCTTGCTCCACCCCCTGCTCTTGATATTGTCCCGGATGTGGTCTGGAGTTTGGCTGCCTTTTGGGCTGGAGCTTCCCGTGGTTTGAAGCCTGGCTTGCTCCAAACCCCTGCTCTTGAGATTCTCCGAGATATGGGCTGCATTTTGGCTGCATTTTGGGCTGGAGCTTCTCGAGGTTTGAGGCCTGGCTTGATCCACCCCCTGCTCTTGAGATTCTCCCGGAGGTGGGCTGCATTTTGGCTGCCTTTTGAGCTGGAGCTTCTCGTGGTTTGAGCCCTGGCTTGCTCCAACCCCTGCTCTTGATATTCTCCCGGATGTGGGCTGGATTTTGGCTTTGTTTTGGGCTGGAGCTTCTCGTGGTTTGAGGCCTGGCTTGCTCCACCCCCTGCTCTTGAGATTCTCACGGAGGTGGGCTGGAGTTTGCCTGTCTTTTGGGCTGGAGCTTCTCGAGGTTTGAGGCCTGGCTTGCTCCACCCCCTGCTCTTGAGATTCTCCCGGAGGTGGGCTGCATTTTGGCTGCATTTTGGGCTGGAGCTTCTTGTGGTTTGAGGCCTGTCTTGCTCCAACCCCTGCTCTTGATTTTCTCCCGGATGTGGGCTGGATTTTGGCTGCCTTTTGGGCTGGAGCTTCTCGTGGTTTGAGGCCTGGCTTGCTCTACCCCCTGCTCTTGAGATTCTCACGGAGGTGGGCTGGAGTTTGGCTGCCTTTTGGGCTGGAGCTTCTCGAGGTTTGAGGCCTGGCTTGCTCCACCCCCTGCTCTTGATATTGTCCCGGATGTGGGCTGGATTTTGGCTGCCTTTTGGGCTGGA
Organism: Rhynochetos jubatus; assembly: GCA_027574665.1. Lineage (NCBI taxonomy): Eukaryota > Metazoa > Chordata > Aves > Eurypygiformes > Rhynochetidae > Rhynochetos > Rhynochetos jubatus. The sequence continues at coordinate 892,196 of JAQBHY010000095.1, read as the reverse complement.
GCTTCTCGTGGTTTTAGCCCTGAATTGCTCCAAAACCTGCTCTAGATATTCTCCCTGATGTGAGCTGGATTTTGGATGCCTTTTGGGCTGGAGCTTCTCGTGGTTTGAGGCCTGACTTGCTCCACCCCCTGCTCTTGAGATTCTCCTGGATGTGGGCTGGATTTTCGCTGACTTTTGGGCTGGAGCTTCTTGTGGTTTGAGGCCTGGCTTGCTCCAGCCCCTGCTCTTGATATTCTCCCGGATGTGGGCTGCATTTTGGCTGCCTTTTGGGCTGGAGCTTCTCGTGGTTTGAGCCCTGGCTTGCTCCACCCCCTGCTCTTGAGATTCTCCCGGATGTGGGCTGCATTTTGGCTGCATTTTGGACTGGAGCTTCTCGTGGTTTGAGGCCTGTCTTGCTCCAACCCCTGCTCTTGAGATTCTCCCGGATTTGGGCTGGATTTTGGCTGCCTTTACGGCTGGAGTTTCTCGTGGTTTGAGGCCTGGCTTGCTCCACCCCCTGCTCTTCAGATTCTCCCTTATGTGGGCTGGAGTTTGGCTGCCTTTGGGGCTGGAGCTTCTCGTAGTTTGAGGCCTGGCTTGCTCCACCCCCTGCTCTTGAGATTCTCCCGGACGTGGGCTGCATTTTGGCTGAATATTGGGCTGGAGCTTCTCGTGGTTTGAGGCCTGGCTTGCTCCACCCCCTGCTCTTGAGATTCTCCCGGATGTGGGCTGCATTTTGGCTGCCTGTTGGGCTGGAGCTTCTCGTGGTTTGAGGCCTGGCTTGCTCCACCCCCTGCTCTTGAGATTCTCACGGAGGTGGGCTGGAGTTTGGCTGCCTTTTGGGCTGGAGCTTCTCGAGGTTTGAGGCCTGGCTTGCTCCACCCCCTGCTCTTGATATTCTCCCGGATGTGGGCTGCATTTTGGCTGCCTTTTGGGCTGGAGCTTCTCGTGGTTTGAGGCCTGGCTTGCTCCACCCCCTGCTCTTGAGATTCTCCTGGATGTGGGCTGAATTTTGGCTGCCTTATGGGCTGGAGCTTCTCGTGGTTTGAGGCCTGCCTTGCTCCACACCCTGCTCTTGAGATTCTCCCGGACGTGGGCTGCATTTTGGCTGCATTTTGGGCTGGAGCTTCTCGTGGTTTGAGGCCTGGCTTGCTCCACCCCCTGCTCTTGATATTCTCACGGATGTGGGCTGCATTTTGGCTGCATTTTGGGCTGGAGCTTCTCGTGGTTTGAGGCCTGGCTTGCTCCACCCCCTGCTCTTGATTTTCTCCCGGATGTGTGCAGGATTTTGGCTGCCTTTTGGGCTGGAGCTTCTCGTGGTTTGAGGCCTGGCTTGCTCCACCCCCTGCTCTTGAGATTCTCCCGGATGTGGGCTGCATTTTGGCTGCCTTTTGGGCTGGAGCTTCTCGTGGTTTGAGGCCTGGCTTGCTCCACCCCCTGCTCTTGATATTGTCCCGGAGGTGGGCTGGATTTTGGCTGCCTTTTGGGCTGGAGCTTCTCGTGGTTTGAGGCCTGGCTTGCTCCACCCCCTGCTCTTGAGATTCTCCTGGATGTGGGCTGCATTTTGGCTGCCTTTTGGGCTGGAGCTTCTCGAGGTTTGAGGCCTGGCTTGATCCACCCCCTGCTCTTGAGATTCTCCCGGAGGTGGGCTGCATTTTGGCTGCCTTTTGAGCTGGAGCTTCTCGTGGTTTGAGCCCTGGCTTGCTCCAACCCCTGCTCTTGATATTCTCCCGGATGTGGGCTGGATTTTGGCTGACTTTTGGGCTGGAGCTTCTCGTGGTTTGAGGCCTGGCTTGCTCCACCCCCTGCTCTTGATTTTCTCCCGGATGTGGGCTGGATTTTGGCTGCATTTTGGGCTGGAGCTTCTCGTGGTTTGAGGCCTGGCTTGCTCCACCCCCTGCTCTTGAGATTCTCACGGAGGTGGGCTGGAGTTTTCCTGTCTTTTCGGCTGGAGCTTCTCGAGGTTTGAGGCCTGGCTTCCTCCACCCCCTGCTCTTGAGATTCTCCCGGAGGTGGGCTGCATTTTGGCTGCCTTTTGGGCTGGAGCTTCTCGTGGTTTGAGGCCTGGCTTGCTCTACCCCCTGCTCTTGAGATTCTCACGGAGGTGGGCTGGAGTTTGGCTGCATTTTGGGCTGGAGCTTCTCGAGGTTTGAGGCCTGGCTTGCTCCACCCCCTGCTCTTGATATTGTCCCGGATGTGGGCTGGATTTTGGCTGCCTTTTGGGCTGGAGCTTCTCGTGGTTTTAGCCCTGAATTGCTCCAAAACCTGCTCTAGATATTCTCCCTGATGTGAGCTGGATTTTGGATGCCTTTTGGGCTGGAGCTTCTCGTGGTTTGAGGCCTGACTTGCTCCACCCCCTGCTCTTGAGATTCTCCTGGATGTGGGCTGGATTTTGGCTGACTTTTGGGCTGGAGCTTCTTGTGGTTTGAGGCCTGGCTTGCTCCAGCCCCTGCTCTTGATATTCTCCCGGATGTGGGCTGCATTTTGGCTGCCTTTTGGGCTGGAGCTTCTCGTGGTTTGAGGCCTGGCTTGCTCCACCCCCTGCTCTTGAGATTCTCCCGGATGTGGGCTGCATTTTGGCTGCATTTTGGGCTGGAGCTTCTTGTGGTCTGAGGCCTGTCTTGCTCCAACCCCTGCTCTTGAGATTCTCCCGGATTTGGGCTGGATTTTGGCTGCCTTTACGGCTGGAGTTTCTCGTGGTTTGAGGCCTGGCTTGCTCCACCCCCTGCTCTTGAGATTCTCCCTTATGTGGGCTGGAGTTTGGCTGCCTTTGGGGCTGGAGCTTCTCGTAGTTTGAGGCCTGGCTTGCTCCACCCCCTGCTCTTGAGATTCTCCCGGACGTGGGCTGCATTTTGGCTGAATATTGGGCTGGAGCTTCTCGTGGTTTGAGGCCTGGCTTGCTCCACCCCCTGCTCTTGAGATTCTCCCGAATGTGGGCTGCATTTTGGCTGCCTGTTGGGCTGGAGCTTCTCGTGGTTTGAGGCCTGGCTTGCTCCAGCCCCTACTCTTGAGGTTCTCCCGGATGTGGGCTGGATTTTGGCTGCCTTTTGGGCTGGAGCTTCTCGTGGTTTGAGGCCTGGCTTGCTCCACCCCCTGCTCTTGAGGTTCTCCCGGATGTGTGCTGGATGTTGGCTGCCTTTTGGGCTGGAGCTTCTCGTGGTTTGAGGCCTGGCTTGCTCCACCCCCTGCTCTTGAGATTCTCCCGGATTTGGGCTGCATTTTGGCTGCCTTTTGGGCTGGAGCTTCTCGTGGTTTGAGGCCTGCCTTGCTCCACACCCTGCTCTTGAGATTCTCCCGGACGTGGGCTGGATTTTGGCTGCCTTTTGGGCTGGAGCTTCTCGTGGTTTGAGGCCTGGCTTGCTCCACCCCCTGCTCTTGAGATTCTCACGGAGGTGGGCTGGAGTTTGGCTTTCTTTTGGGCTGGAGCTTCTCGAGGTTTGAGGCCTGGCTTGCTCCACCCCCTGCTCTTGAGATTCTCCCGGAGGTGGGCTGCATTTTGGCTGCATTTTGGGCTGGAGCTTCTTGTGGTTTGAGGCCTGTCTTGCTCCAACCCCTGCTCTTGATATTCTCCCGGATGTGGGCTGCATTTTGGCTGCCTTTTGGGCTGAAGCTTCTCGTGGTTTGAGGCCTGGCTTGCTCCAACCCCTGCTCTTGAGATTCTCACGGAGGTGGGCTGGAGTTTGCCTGCATTTTGGGCTGGAGCTTCTCGTGGTTTTAGCCCTGAATTGCTCCAAAACCTGCTCTAGATATTCTCCCGGATGTGGGCTGCATTTTGGCTGCATTTTGGGCTGGAGCTTCTCGTGGTTTGAGGCCTGTCTTGCTCCAGCCCCTGCTCTTGAGATTCTCCCAGACGTGGGCTGGAGTTTGGCTGCCTTTGGGGCTGGAGCTTCTCGTGGTTTGAGGCCTGGCTTGCTCCACCCCCTGCTCTTGAGATTCTCCCGGACGTGGGCTGCATTTTGGCTGAATATTGGGCTGGAGCTTCTCGTGGTTTGAGGCCTGGCTTGCTCCACCCCCTGCTCTTGAGATTCTCCCGGATCTGGGCTGCATTTTGGCTGCCTGTTGGGCTGGAGCTTCTCGTGGTTTGAGGCCTGGCTTGCTCCAGCCCCTGCTCTTGAGGTTCTCCCGCATGTGGGCTGCATTTTGGCTGCCTTTTGGGCTGGAGCTTCTCGTGGTTTGAGGCCTGGCTTGCTCCACCCCCTGCTCTTGATTTTCTCCCGGATGTGTGCTGGATGTTGGCTGCCTTTTGGGCTGGAGCTTCTCGTGGTTTGAGGCCTGGCTTGCTCCACCCCCTGCTCTTGAGATTCTCCCAGATGTGGTCTGGAGTTTGGCTGCCTTTTGGGCTGGAGCTTCTCGAGGTTTGAGGCCTGCCTTGCTCCACCCCCTGCTCTTGATATTCTCCCGGATGTGGGCTGCATTTTGGCTGCCTTTTGGGCTGGAGCTTCTCGTGGTTTGAGGCCTGGCTTGCTCCACCCCCTGCTCTTGAGATTCTCCTGGATGTGGGCTGAATTTTGGCTGCCTTATGGGCTGGAGCTTCTCGTGGTTTGAGGCCTGCCTTGCTCCACACCCTGCTCTTGAGATTCTCCCGGACGTGGGCTGCATTTTGGCTGCATTTTGGGCTGGAGCTTCTCGTGGTTTGAGGCCTGGCTTGCTCCACCCCCTGCTCTTGATATTCTCACGGATGTGGGCTGCATTTTGGCTGCATTTTGGGCTGGAGCTTCTCGTGGTTTGAGGCCTGGCTTGCTCCACCCCCTGCTCTTGATTTTCTCCCGGATGTGTGCAGGATTTTGGCTGCCTTTTGGGCTGGAGCTTCTCGTGGTTTGAGGCCTGGCTTGCTCCACCCCCTGCTCTTGAGATTCTCCCGGATGTGGGCTGCATTTTGGCTGCCTTTTGGGCTGGAGCTTCTCGAGGTTTGAGGCCTGGCTTGATCCACCCCCTGCTCTTGAGATTCTCCCGGAGGTGGGCTGCATTTTGGCTGCCTTTTGAGCTGGAGCTTCTCGTGGTTTGAGCCCTGGCTTGCTCCAACCCCTGCTCTTGATATTCTCCCGGATGTGGGCTGGATTTTGGCTGCCTTTTGGGCTGGAGCTTCTCGTGGTTTGAGGCCTGGCTTGCTCCACCCCCTGCTCTTGATATTGTCCCGGAGGTGGGCTGGATTTTGGCTGCCTTTTGGGCTGGAGCTTCTCGTGGTTTGAGGCCTGGCTTGCTCCACCCCCTGCTCTTGAGATTCTCCTGGATGTGGGCTGCATTTTGGCTGCCTTTTGGGCTGGAGCTTCTCGAGGTTTGAGGCCTGGCTTGATCCACCCCCTGCTCTTGAGATTCTCCCGGAGGTGGGCTGCATTTTGGCTGCCTTTTGAGCTGGAGCTTCTCGTGGTTTGAGGCCTGGCTTGCTCCAACCCCTGCTCTTGATATTCTCCCGGATGTGGGCTGGATTTTGGCTGACTTTTGGGCTGGAGCTTCTCGTGGTTTGAGGCCTGGCTTGCTCCACCCCCTGCTCTTGATTTTCTCCCGGATGTGGGCTGGATTTTGGCTGCATTTTGGGCTGGAGCTTCTCGTGGTTTGAGGCCTGGCTTGCTCCACCCCCTGCTCTTGAGATTCTCACGGAGGTGGGCTGGAGTTTTCCTGTCTTTTCGGCTGGAGCTTCTCGAGGTTTGAGGCCTGGCTTCCTCCACCCCCTGCTCTTGAGATTCTCCCGGAGGTGGGCTGCATTTTGGCTGCCTTTTGGGCTGGAGCTTCTCGTGGTTTGAGGCCTGGCTTGCTCTACCCCCTGCTCTTGAGATTCTCACGGAGGTGGGCTGGAGTTTGGCTGCATTTTGGGCTGGAGCTTCTCGAGGTTTGAGGCCTGGCTTGCTCCACCCCCTGCTCTTGATATTGTCCCGGATGTGGGCTGGATTTTGGCTGCCTTTTGGGCTGGAGCTTCTCGTGGTTTTAGCCCTGAATTGCTCCAAAACCTGCTCTAGATATTCTCCCTGATGTGAGCTGGATTTTGGATGCCTTTTGGGCTGGAGCTTCTCGTGGTTTGAGGCCTGACTTGCTCCACCCCCTGCTCTTGAGATTCTCCTGGATGTGGGCTGGATTTTGGCTGACTTTTGGGCTGGAGCTTCTTGTGGTTTGAGGCCTGGCTTGCTCCAGCCCCTGCTCTTGATATTCTCCCGGATGTGGGCTGCATTTTGGCTGCCTTTTGGGCTGGAGCTTCTCGTGGTTTGAGGCCTGGCTTGCTCCACCCCCTGCTCTTGAGATTCTCCCGGATGTGGGCTGCATTTTGGCTGCATTTTGGGCTGGAGCTTCTTGTGGTCTGAGGCCTGTCTTGCTCCAACCCCTGCTCTTGAGATTCTCCCGGATTTGGGCTGGATTTTGGCTGCCTTTACGGCTGGAGTTTCTCGTGGTTTGAGGCCTGGCTTGCTCCACCCCCTGCTCTTGAGATTCTCCCTTATGTGGGCTGGAGTTTGGCTGCCTTTGGGGCTGGAGCTTCTCGTAGTTTGAGGCCTGGCTTGCTCCACCCCCTGCTCTTGAGATTCTCCCGGACGTGGGCTGCATTTTGGCTGAATATTGGGCTGGAGCTTCTCGTGGTTTGAGGCCTGGCTTGCTCCACCCCCTGCTCTTGAGATTCTCCCGAATGTGGGCTGCATTTTGGCTGCCTGTTGGGCTGGAGCTTCTCGTGGTTTGAGGCCTGGCTTGCTCCAGCCCCTACTCTTGAGGTTCTCCCGGATGTGGGCTGGATTTTGGCTGCCTTTTGGGCTGGAGCTTCTCGTGGTTTGAGGCCTGGCTTGCTCCACCCCCTGCTCTTGAGGTTCTCCCGGATGTGTGCTGGATGTTGGCTGCCTTTTGGGCTGGAGCTTCTCGTGGTTTGAGGCCTGGCTTGCTCCACCCCCTGCTCTTGAGATTCTCCCGGATTTGGGCTGCATTTTGGCTGCCTTTTGGGCTGGAGCTTCTCGTGGTTTGAGGCCTGCCTTGCTCCACACCCTGCTCTTGAGATTCTCCCGGACGTGGGCTGGATTTTGGCTGCCTTTTGGGCTGGAGCTTCTCGTGGTTTGAGGCCTGGCTTGCTCCACCCCCTGCTCTTGAGATTCTCACGGAGGTGGGCTGGAGTTTGGCTTTCTTTTGGGCTGGAGCTTCTCGAGGTTTGAGGCCTGGCTTGCTCCACCCCCTGCTCTTGAGATTCTCCCGGAGGTGGGCTGCATTTTGGCTGCATTTTGGGCTGGAGCTTCTTGTGGTTTGAGGCCTGTCTTGCTCCAACCCCTGCTCTTGATATTCTCCCGGATGTGGGCTGCATTTTGGCTGCCTTTTGGGCTGAAGCTTCTCGTGGTTTGAGGCCTGGCTTGCTCCAACCCCTGCTCTTGAGATTCTCACGGAGGTGGGCTGGAGTTTGCCTGCATTTTGGGCTGGAGCTTCTCGTGGTTTTAGCCCTGAATTGCTCCAAAACCTGCTCTAGATATTCTCCCGGATGTGGGCTGCATTTTGGCTGCATTTTGGGCTGGAGCTTCTCGTGGTTTGAGGCCTGTCTTGCTCCAGCCCCTGCTCTTGAGATTCTCCCAGACGTGGGCTGGAGTTTGGCTGCCTTTGGGGCTGGAGCTTCTCGTGGTTTGAGGCCTGGCTTGCTCCACCCCCTGCTCTTGAGATTCTCCCGGACGTGGGCTGCATTTTGGCTGAATATTGGGCTGGAGCTTCTCGTGGTTTGAGGCCTGGCTTGCTCCACCCCCTGCTCTTGAGATTCTCCCGGATCTGGGCTGCATTTTGGCTGCCTGTTGGGCTGGAGCTTCTCGTGGTTTGAGGCCTGGCTTGCTCCAGCCCCTGCTCTTGAGGTTCTCCCGCATGTGGGCTGCATTTTGGCTGCCTTTTGGGCTGGAGCTTCTCGTGGTTTGAGGCCTGGCTTGCTCCACCCCCTGCTCTTGATTTTCTCCCGGATGTGTGCTGGATGTTGGCTGCCTTTTGGGCTGGAGCTTCTCGTGGTTTGAGGCCTGGCTTGCTCCACCCCCTGCTCTTGAGATTCTCCCAGATGTGGTCTGGAGTTTGGCTGCCTTTTGGGCTGGAGCTTCTCGAGGTTTGAGGCCTGCCTTGCTCCACCCCCTGCTCTTGATATTCTCCCGGATGTGGGCTGCATTTTGGCTGCCTTTTGGGCTGGAGCTTCTCGTGGTTTGAGGCCTGGCTTGCTCCACCCCCTGCTCTTGAGATTCTCCTGGATGTGGGCTGAATTTTGGCTGCCTTATGGGCTGGAGCTTCTCGTGGTTTGAGGCCTGCCTTGCTCCACACCCTGCTCTTGAGATTCTCCCGGACGTGGGCTGCATTTTGGCTGCATTTTGGGCTGGAGCTTCTCGTGGTTTGAGGCCTGGCTTGCTCCACCCCCTGCTCTTGATATTCTCACGGATGTGGGCTGCATTTTGGCTGCATTTTGGGCTGGAGCTTCTCGTGGTTTGAGGCCTGGCTTGCTCCACCCCCTGCTCTTGATTTTCTCCCGGATGTGTGCAGGATTTTGGCTGCCTTTTGGGCTGGAGCTTCTCGTGGTTTGAGGCCTGGCTTGCTCCACCCCCTGCTCTTGAGATTCTCCCGGATGTGGGCTGCATTTTGGCTGCCTTTTGGGCTGGAGCTTCTCGAGGTTTGAGGCCTGGCTTGATCCACCCCCTGCTCTTGAGATTCTCCCGGAGGTGGGCTGCATTTTGGCTGCCTTTTGAGCTGGAGCTTCTCGTGGTTTGAGCCCTGGCTTGCTCCAACCCCTGCTCTTGATATTCTCCCGGATGTGGGCTGGATGTTGGCTGCCTTTTGGGCTGGAGCTTCTCGTGGTTTGAGGCCTGGCTTGCTCCACCCCCTGCTCTTGATATTGTCCCGGAGGTGGGCTGAATTTTGGCTGCCTTTTGGGCTGGAGCTTCTCGTGGTTTGAGGCCTGGCTTGCTCCACCCCCTGCTCTTGAGATTCTCCTGGATGTGGGCTGCATTTTGGCTGCCTTTTGGGCTGGAGCTTCTCGAGGTTTGAGGCCTGGCTTGATCCACCCCCTGCTCTTGAGATTCTCCCGGAGGTGGGCTGCATTTTGGCTGCCTTTTGAGCTGGAGCTTCTCGTGGTTTGAGCCCTGGCTTGCTCCAACCCCTGCTCTTGATATTCTCCCGGATGTGGGCTGGATTTTGGCTGACTTTTGGGCTGGAGCTTCTCGTGGTTTGAGGCCTGGCTTGCTCCACCCCCTGCTCTTGATTTTCTCCCGGATGTGGGCTGGATTTTGGCTGCATTTTGGGCTGGAGCTTCTCGTGGTTTGAGGCCTGGCTTGCTCCACCCCCTGCTCTTGAGATTCTCACGGAGGTGGGCTGGAGTTTGCCTGTCTTTTCGGCTGGAGCTTCTCGAGGTTTGAGGCCTGGCTTGCTCCACCCCCTGCTCTTGAGATTCTCCCGGAGGTGGGCTGCATTTTGGCTGCATTTTGGGCTGGAGCTTCTTGTGGTTTGAGGCCTGTCTTGCTCCAACCCCTGCTCTTGATTTTCTCCCGGATGTGGGCTGGATTTTGGCTGCCTTTTGGGCTGGAGCTTCTCGTGGTTTGAGGCCTGGCTTGCTCTACCCCCTGCTCTTGAGATTCTCACGGAGGTGGGCTGGAGTTTGGCTGCATTTTGGGCTGGAGCTTCTCGAGGTTTGAGGCCTGGCTTGCTCCACCCCCTGCTCTTGATATTGTCCCGGATGTGGGCTGGATTTTGGCTGCCTTTTGGGCTGGAGCTTCTCGTGGTTTTAGCCCTGAATTGCTCCAAAACCTGCTCTAGATATTCTCCCTGATGTGAGCTGGATTTTGGATGCCTTTTGGGCTGGAGCTTCTCGTGGTTTGAGGCCTGACTTGCTCCACCCCCTGCTCTTGAGATTCTCCTGGATGTGGGCTGGATTTTGGCTGACTTTTGGGCTGGAGCTTCTTGTGGTTTGAGGCCTGGCTTGCTCCAGCCCCTGCTCTTGATATTCTCCCGGATGTGGGCTGCATTTTGGCTGCCTTTTGGGCTGGAGCTTCTCGTGGTTTGAGGCCTGGCTTGCTCCACCCCCTGCTCTTGAGATTCTCCCGGATGTGGGCTGCATTTTGGCTGCATTTTGGGCTGGAGCTTCTCGTGGTTTGAGGCCTGTCTTGCTCCAACCCCTGCTCTTGAGATTCTCCCGGATTTGGGCTGGATTTTGGCTGCCTTTACGGCTGGAGCTTCTCGTGGTTTGAGGCCTGGCTTGCTCCACCCCCTGCTCTTGAGATTCTCCCTTATGTGGGCTGGAGTTTGGCTGCCTTTGGGGCTGGAGCTTCTCGTAGTTTGAGGCCTGGCTTGCTCCACCCCCTGCTCTTGAGATTCTCCCGGACGTGGGCTGCATTTTGGCTGAATATTGGGCTGGAGCTTCTCGTGGTTTGAGGCCTGGCTTGCTCCACCCCCTGCTCTTGAGATTCTCCCGAATGTGGGCTGCATTTTGGCTGCCTGTTGGGCTGGAGCTTCTCGTGGTTTGAGGCCTGGCTTGCTCCAGCCCCTACTCTTGAGGTTCTCCCGGATGTGGGCTGGATTTTGGCTGCCTTTTGGGCTGGAGCTTCTCGTGGTTTGAGGCCTGGCTTGCTCCACCCCCTGCTCTTGAGGTTCTCCCGGATGTGTGCTGGATGTTGGCTGCCTTTTGGGCTGGAGCTTCTCGTGGTTTGAGGCCTGGCTTGCTCCACCCCCTGCTCTTGAGATTCTCCCGGATTTGGGCTGCATTTTGGCTGCCTTTTGGGCTGGAGCTTCTCGTGGTTTGAGGCCTGCCTTGCTCCACACCCTGCTCTTGAGATTCTCCCGGACGTGGGCTGGATTTTGGCTGCCTTTTGGGCTGGAGCTTCTCGTGGTTTGAGGCCTGGCTTGCTCCACCCCCTGCTCTTGAGATTCTCACGGAGGTGGGCTGGAGTTTGGCTTTCTTTTGGGCTGGAGCTTCTCGAGGTTTGAGGCCTGGCTTGCTCCACCCCCTGCTCTTGAGATTCTCCCGGAGGTGGGCTGCATTTTGGCTGCATTTTGGGCTGGAGCTTCTTGTGGTTTGAGGCCTGTCTTGCTCCAACCCCTGCTCTTGATATTCTCCCGGATGTGGGCTGCATTTTGGCTGCCTTTTGGGCTGAAGCTTCTCGTGGTTTGAGGCCTGGCTTGCTCCAACCAATGCTCTTGAGATTCTCACGGAGGTGGGCTGGAGTTTGGCTGCATTTTGGGCTGGAGCTTCTCGTGGTTTTAGCCCTGAATTGCTCCAAAACCTGCTCTAGATATTCTCCCGGATGTGGCCTGCATTTTGGCTGCATTTTGGGCTGGAGCTTCTCGTGGTTTGAGGCCTGGCTTGCTCCACCCCCTGCTCTTGAGATTCTCCCGGATGTGGGCTGCATTTTGGCTGCATTTTGGGCTGGAGCTTCTCGTGGTTTGAGGCCTGTCTTGCTCCACCCCCTGCTCTTGAGATTCTCCCAGACGTGGGCTGGAGTTTGGCTGCCTTTGGGGCTGGAGCTTCTCGTGGTTTGAGGCCTGGCTTGCTCCACCCCCTGCTCTTGAGATTCTCCCGGACGTGGGCTGCATTTTGGCTGAATATTGGGCTGGAGCTTCTCGTGGTTTGAGGCCTGGCTTGCTCCACCCCCTGCTCTTGAGATTCTCCCGGATCTGGGCTGCATTTTGGCTGCCTGTTGGGCTGGAGCTTCTCGTGGTTTGAGGCCTGGCTTGCTCCAGCCCCTGCTCTTGAGGTTCTCCCGCATGTGGGCTGCATTTTGGCTGCCTTTTGGGCTGGAGCTTCTCGTGGTTTGAGGCCTGGCTTGCTCCACCCCCTGCTCTTGTTTTTCTCCCGGATGTGTGCTGGATGTTGGCTGCCTTTTGGGCTGGAGCTTCTCGTGGTTTGAGGCCTGGCTTGCTCCACCCCCTGCTCTTGAGATTCTCCCAGATGTGGTCTGGATTTTGGCTGCCTTTTGGGCTGGAGCTTCTCGTGGTTTGAGGCCTGGCTTGCTCCACCCCCTGCTCTTGAGATTCTCACGGAGGTGGGCTGGAGTTTGGCTGCCTTTTGGGCTGGAGTTTCTCGTGGTTTGAGGCCTGGTTTGCTCCACCCCCTGCTCTTGATATTGTCCCGGATGTGGGCTGCATTTTGGCTGCCTGTTGGGCTGGAGCTTCTCGTGGTTTGAGCCCTGAATTGCTCCAAAACCTGCTCATGATATTCTCCCTGATGTGAGCTGGATTTTGGCTGCATTTTGGGCTGGAGCTTCTCGTGGTTTGAGGCCTGGCTTGCTCCACCCCCTGCTCTTGAGGTTCTCCCGGATGTGGGCTGCATTTTGGCTGCCTTTTGGGCTGGAGCTTCTCGTGGTTTGAGCCCTGAATTGCTCCAAAACCTGCTCTTGATATTCTCCCTGATGTGAGCTGGATTTTGGCTGCCTTTTGGGCTGGAGCTTCTCGTGGTTTGAGGCCTGGCTTGCTCCACCCCCTGCTCTTGAGATTCTCCCGGAGGTGGGCTGCATTTTGGCTCCCTTTTGGGCTGGAGCTTCTCGAGGTTTGAGGCCTGGCTTGCTCCACCCCCTGCTCTTGATATTCTCCCGGAGGTGGGCTGGATTTTGGCTGCATTTTGAGCTGGAGCTTCTCGTGGTTTGAGCCCTGGCTTGCTCCAACCCCTGCTCTTGATATTCTCCCGGATGTGGGCTGCATTTTGGCTGCCTTTTGGGCTGGAGCTTCTCGTGGTTTGAGGCCTGGCTTGCTCCACCCCCTGCTCTTGATTTTCTCCCAGATGTGGGCTGCATTTTGGCTGCCTTTTGGGCTGGAGCTTCTCGTGGTTTGAGGCCTGGCTTGCTCCAACCCCAGCTCTTGAGATTCTCACGGAGGTGGGCTGGAGTTTGGCTGCCTTTTGGGCTGGAGCTTCTCGAGGTGTGAGGCCTGGCTTGCTCCACCCCCTGCTCTTGAGATTCTCCCGGATGTGGGCTGGAGTTTGGCTGCCTTTTGGGCTGGAGCTTCTCGTGGTTTGAGGCCTGGCTTGCTCCAACCCCTGCTCTTGATATTCTCCCGGATGTGGGCTGCATTTTGGCTGCCTTTTGGGCTGGAGCTTCTCGTGGTTTGAGGCCTGTCTTGCTCCACCCCCTGCTCTTGAGATTCTCCCGGATGTGGGCTGCATTTTGGCTGCCTTTTGGGCTGGAGGTTCTCGTGGTTTGAGGCCTGGCTTGCTCCACCCCCTGCTCTTGAGATTCTCACGGAGGTGGGCTGGAGTTTGGCTGCCTTTTGGGCTGGAGTTTCTCGTGGTTTGAGGCCTGGCTTGCTCCACCCCCTGCTCTTGATATTGTCCCGGATGTGGGCTGGATTTTGGCTTTGTTTTGGGCTGGAGCTTCTCGTGGTTTGAGCCCTGAATTGCTCCAAAACCTGCTCATGATATTCTCCCTGATGTGAGCTGGATTTTGGCTGCATTTTGGGCTGGAGCTTCTCGTGGTTTGAGGCCTGGCTTGCTCCACCCCCTGCTCTTGAGATTCTCCCGGATGTGGGCTGGATTTTGGCTGACTTTTGGGCTGGAGCTTCTCGGGGTCTGAGGCCTGGCTTGCTCCACCCCCTTGCTCTTGAGGTTCTCCTGGGTTTGGGCTGGAGTTTGGCTGCCTTTTGGGCTGGAGCTTCTCGTGGTTTGAGGCCTGGCTTGCTCCACCCCCTGCTCTTGAGATTCTCCCGGATGTGGGCTGCATTTTGGCTGCCTTTTGGGCTGGAGCTTCTCGTGGTTTGAGCCCTGAATTGCTCCAAAACCTGCTCTTGATATTCTCCCTGATGTGAGCTGGATTTTGGCTGCCTTTTGGGCTGGAGCTTCTCGTGGTTTGAGGCCTGGCTTGCTCCACCCCCTGCTCTTGAGATTCTCCCGGATGTGGGCTGCATTTTGGCTGCCTTTTGGGCTGGAGCTTCTCGTGGTTTGAGACCTGGCTTGCTTCACCCCCTGCTCTTGATTTTCTCCCGGATGTGTGCTGGATGTTGGCTGCCTTTTGGGCTGGAGCTTCTCGTGGTTTGAGGCCTGCCTTGCTCCACACCCTGCTCTTGAGATTCTCCCGGAGGTGGGCTGCATTTTGGCTGCCTTTTGGGCTGGAGCTTCTCGAGGTTTGAGGCCTGGCTTGCTCCACCCCCTGCTCTTGAGATTCTCCCGGAGGTGGGCTGCATTTTGGCTGCATTTTGGGCTGGAGCTTCTCGTGGTTTGAGCCCTGGCTTGCTCCAACCCCTGCTCTTGAGATTCTCCCGGATGTGGGCTGCATTTTGGCTGCCTTTTGGGCTGGAGCTTCTCGAGGTGTGAGGCCTGGCTTGCTCCACCCCCTGCTCTTGAGATTCTCCCGGATGTGGGCTGCATTTTGGCTGCCTTTTGGGCTGGAGCTTCTCGTGGTTTGAGGCCTGGCTTGCTCCACCCCCTGCTCTTGATATTGTCCCGGATGTGGGCTGGATTTTGGCTTTGTTTTGGGCTGGAGCTTCTCGTGGTTTGAGCCCTGAATTGCTCCAAAACCTGCTCATGATATTCTCCCTGATGTGAGCTGGATTTTGGCTGCATTTTGGGCTGGAGCTTCTCGTGGTTTGAGGCCTGGCTTGCTCCACCCCCTGCTCTTGATTTTCTACTGGATGTGGGCTGCATTTTGGCTGCCTTTTGGGCTGGAGCTTCTCGTGGTTTGAGGCCTGGCTTGCTCCACCCCCTGCTCTTGATATTGTCCCGGATGTGGTCTGGAGTTTGGCTGCCTTTTGGGCTGGAGCTTCCCGTGGTTTGAAGCCTGGCTTGCTCCAAACCCCTGCTCTTGAGATTCTCCGAGATATGGGCTGCATTTTGGCTGCATTTTGGGCTGGAGCTTCTCGTGGTTTGAGGCCTGGCTTGCTCCACCCCCTGCTCTTGATATTGTCCCGGATGTGGTCTAGAGTTTGGCTGCCTTTTGGGCTGGAGCTTCCCGTGGATTGAAGCCTGGCTTGCTCCAACCCCCTGCTCTTGAGATTCTCTCGGATGTGGGCTGCATTTTGGCTGCATTTTGGGCTGGAGCTTCTCGTGGTTTGAGGCCTGGCTTGCTCCAACCCCAGCTCTTGAGATTCTCCTGGAGGTGGGCTGGAGTTTGGCTGCCTTTTGGGCTGGAGCTTCTCGAGGTGTGAGGCCTGGCTTGCTCCACCCCCTGCTCTTGAGATTCTCCCGGATGTGGGCTGGAGTTTGGCTGCCTTTTGGGCTGGAGCTTCTCGAGGTGTGAGGCCTGGCTTGCTCCACCCCCTGCTCTTGAGATTCTCCCGGATGTGGGCTGGAGTTTGGCTGCCTTTTGGGCTGGAGCTTCTCGTGGTTTGAGGCCTGGCTTGCTCCACCCCCTGCTCTTGATATTGTCCCGGATGTGGGCTGGATTTTGGCTTTGTTTTGGGCTGGAGCTTCTCGTGGTTTGAGCCCTGAATTGCTCCAAAACCTGCTCATGATATTCTCCCTGATGTGAGCTGGATTTTGGCTGCATTTTGGGCTGGAGCTTCTCGTGGTTTGAGGCCTGGCTTGCTCCACCCCCTGCTCTTGATTTTCTACTGGATGTGGGCTGCATTTTGGCTGCCTTTTGGGCTGGAGCTTCTCGTGGTTTGAGGCCTGGCTTGCTCCACCCCCTGCTCTTGATATTGTCCCGGATGTGGTCTGGAGTTTGGCTGCCTTTTGGGCTGGAGCTTCCCGTGGTTTGAAGCCTGGCTTGCTCCAAACCCCTGCTCTTGAGATTCTCCGAGATATGGGCTGCATTTTGGCTGCATTTTGGGCTGGAGCTTCTCGTGGTTTGAGGCCTGGCTTGCTCCACCCCCTGCTCTTGATATTGTCCCGGATGTGGTCTAGAGTTTGGCTGCCTTTTGGGCTGGAGCTTCCCGTGGATTGAAGCCTGGCTTGCTCCAACCCCCTGCTCTTGAGATTCTCTCGGATGTGGGCTGCATTTTGTCTGCATTTTGGGCTGGAGCTTCTCGTGTTTTGAGGCCTGGCTTGCTCCACCCCCTGCTCTTGAGATTCTCACGGAGGTGGGCTGGAGTTTGGCTGCCTTTTGGGCTGGAGCTTCTCGAGGTTTGAGGCCTGGCTTGCTCCACCCCCTGCTCTTGATATTCTCCCGGATGTGGGCTGCATTTTGGCTGCCTTTTGGGCTGGAGCTTCTCGTGGTTTGAGGCCTGGCTTGCTCCACCCCCTGCTCTTGAGATTCTCCTGGATGTGGGCTGCATTTTGGCTGCCTTTTGGGCTGGAGCTTCTCGTGGTTTGAGGCCTGCCTTGCTCCACACCCTGCTCTTGAGATTCTCCCGGACGTGGGCTGCATTTTGGCTGCCTTTTGGGCTGGAGCTTCTCGTGGTTTGAGGCCTGGCTTGCTCCACCCCCTGCTCTTGATATTCTCACAGATGTGGTCTGCATTTTGGCTGCATTTTGGGCTGGAGCTTCTCGTGGTTTGAGGCCTGGCTTGCTCCACCCCCTGCTCTTGAGATTCTCACGGATGTGGGCTGCATTTTGGCTGCATTTTGGGCTGGAGCTTCTCGTGGTTTGAGGCCTGGCTTGCTCCACCCCCTGCTCTTGAGATTCTCCCAGCTGTGGTCTGGATTTTGGCTGCCTTTTGGGCTGGAGCTTCTCGTGGTTTGAGGCCTGGCTTGCTCCACCCCCTGCTCTTGAGATTCTCCCGGAGGTGGGCTGGAGTTTGGCTGCCTTTTGCGCTGGAGTTTCTCGTGGATTGAGGCCTGGCTTGCTCCACCCCCTGCTCTTGATATTGTCCCGGATGTGGGCTGGATTTTGGCTTTGTTTTGGGCTGGAGCTTCTCGTGGTTTGAGCCCTGAATTGCTCCAAAACCTGCTCATGATATTCTCCCTGATGTGAGCTGGATTTTGGCTGCATTTTGGGCTGGAGCTTCTCGTGGTTTGAGGCCTGGCTTGCTCCACCCCCTGCTCTTGATTTTCTACTGGATGTGTGCAGGATTTTGGCTGCCTTTTGGGCTGGAGCTTCTCGTGGTTTGAGGCCTGGCTTGCTCCACCCCCTGCTCTTGAGATTCTCCCGGATGTGGGCTGCATTTTGGCTGCCTTTTGGGCTGGAGCTTCTCGTGGTTTGAGGCCTGGCTTGCTCCACCCCCTGCTCTTGATATTGTCCCGGAGGTGGGCTGGATTTTGGCTGACTTTTGGGCTGGAGCTTCTCGTGGTTTGAGGCCTGGCTTGCTCCACCCCCTGCTCTTGATATTGTCCCGGAGGTGGGCTGGATTTTGGCTGACTTTTGGGCTGGAGCTTCTCGTGGTTTGAGGCCTGGCTTGCTCCACCCCCTGCTCTTGAGATTCTCCTGGATGTGGGCTGCATTTTGGCTGCCTGTTGGGCTGGAGCTTCTCGTGGTTTGAGGCCTGGCTTGCTCCAGCCCCTACTCTTGAGGTTCTCCCGGATGTGGGCTGGATTTTGGCTGCCTTTTGGGCTGGAGCTTCTCGTGGTTTGAGGCCTGGCTTGCTCCACCCCCTGCTCTTGAGGTTCTCCCGGATGTGTGCTGGATGTTGGCTGCCTTTTGGGCTGGAGCTTCTCGTGGTTTGAGGCCTGGCTTGCTCCACCCCCTGCTCTTGAGATTCTCCCGGATTTGGGCTGCATTTTGGCTGCCTTTTGGGCTGGAGCTTCTCGTGGTTTGAGGCCTGCCTTGCTCCACACCCTGCTCTTGAGATTCTCCCGGACGTGGGCTGGATTTTGGCTGCCTTTTGGGCTGGAGCTTCTCGTGGTTTGAGGCCTGGCTTGCTCCACCCCCTGCTCTTGAGATTCTCACGGAGGTGGGCTGGAGTTTGGCTTTCTTTTGGGCTGGAGCTTCTCGAGGTTTGAGGCCTGGCTTGCTCCACCCCCTGCTCTTGAGATTCTCCCGGAGGTGGGCTGCATTTTGGCTGCATTTTGGGCTGGAGCTTCTTGTGGTTTGAGGCCTGTCTTGCTCCAACCCCTGCTCTTGATATTCTCCCGGATGTGGGCTGCATTTTGGCTGCCTTTTGGGCTGAAGCTTCTCGTGGTTTGAGGCCTGGCTTGCTCCAACCAATGCTCTTGAGATTCTCACGGAGGTGGGCTGGAGTTTGGCTGCATTTTGGGCTGGAGCTTCTCGTGGTTTTAGCCCTGAATTGCTCCAAAACCTGCTCTAGATATTCTCCCGGATGTGGCCTGCATTTTGGCTGCATTTTGGGCTGGAGCTTCTCGTGGTTTGAGGCCTGGCTTGCTCCACCCCCTGCTCTTGAGATTCTCCCGGATGTGGGCTGCATTTTGGCTGCATTTTGGGCTGGAGCTTCTCGTGGTTTGAGGCCTGTCTTGCTCCACCCCCTGCTCTTGAGATTCTCCCAGACGTGGGCTGGAGTTTGGCTGCCTTTGGGGCTGGAGCTTCTCGTGGTTTGAGGCCTGGCTTGCTCCACCCCCTGCTCTTGAGATTCTCCCGGACGTGGGCTGCATTTTGGCTGAATATTGGGCTGGAGCTTCTCGTGGTTTGAGGCCTGGCTTGCTCCACCCCCTGCTCTTGAGATTCTCCCGGATCTGGGCTGCATTTTGGCTGCCTGTTGGGCTGGAGCTTCTCGTGGTTTGAGGCCTGGCTTGCTCCAGCCCCTGCTCTTGAGGTTCTCCCGCATGTGGGCTGCATTTTGGCTGCCTTTTGGGCTGGAGCTTCTCGTGGTTTGAGGCCTGGCTTGCTCCACCCCCTGCTCTTGTTTTTCTCCCGGATGTGTGCTGGATGTTGGCTGCCTTTTGGGCTGGAGCTTCTCGTGGTTTGAGGCCTGGCTTGCTCCACCCCCTGCTCTTGAGATTCTCCCAGATGTGGTCTGGATTTTGGCTGCCTTTTGGGCTGGAGCTTCTCGTGGTTTGAGGCCTGGCTTGCTCCACCCCCTGCTCTTGAGATTCTCACGGAGGTGGGCTGGAGTTTGGCTGCCTTTTGGGCTGGAGTTTCTCGTGGTTTGAGGCCTGGTTTGCTCCACCCCCTGCTCTTGATATTGTCCCGGATGTGGGCTGCATTTTGGCTGCCTGTTGGGCTGGAGCTTCTCGTGGTTTGAGCCCTGAATTGCTCCAAAACCTGCTCATGATATTCTCCCTGATGTGAGCTGGATTTTGGCTGCATTTTGGGCTGGAGCTTCTCGTGGTTTGAGGCCTGGCTTGCTCCACCCCCTGCTCTTGAGGTTCTCCCGGATGTGGGCTGCATTTTGGCTGCCTTTTGGGCTGGAGCTTCTCGTGGTTTGAGCCCTGAATTGCTCCAAAACCTGCTCTTGATATTCTCCCTGATGTGAGCTGGATTTTGGCTGCCTTTTGGGCTGGAGCTTCTCGTGGTTTGAGGCCTGGCTTGCTCCACCCCCTGCTCTTGAGATTCTCCCGGAGGTGGGCTGCATTTTGGCTCCCTTTTGGGCTGGAGCTTCTCGAGGTTTGAGGCCTGGCTTGCTCCACCCCCTGCTCTTGATATTCTCCCGGAGGTGGGCTGGATTTTGGCTGCATTTTGAGCTGGAGCTTCTCGTGGTTTGAGCCCTGGCTTGCTCCAACCCCTGCTCTTGATATTCTCCCGGATGTGGGCTGCATTTTGGCTGCCTTTTGGGCTGGAGCTTCTCGTGGTTTGAGGCCTGGCTTGCTCCACCCCCTGCTCTTGATTTTCTCCCAGATGTGGGCTGCATTTTGGCTGCCTTTTGGGCTGGAGCTTCTCGTGGTTTGAGGCCTGGCTTGCTCCAACCCCAGCTCTTGAGATTCTCACGGAGGTGGGCTGGAGTTTGGCTGCCTTTTGGGCTGGAGCTTCTCGAGGTGTGAGGCCTGGCTTGCTCCACCCCCTGCTCTTGAGATTCTCCCGGATGTGGGCTGGAGTTTGGCTGCCTTTTGGGCTGGAGCTTCTCGTGGTTTGAGGCCTGGCTTGCTCCAACCCCTGCTCTTGATATTCTCCCGGATGTGGGCTGCATTTTGGCTGCCTTTTGGGCTGGAGCTTCTCGTGGTTTGAGGCCTGTCTTGCTCCACCCCCTGCTCTTGAGATTCTCCCGGATGTGGGCTGCATTTTGGCTGCCTTTTGGGCTGGAGGTTCTCGTGGTTTGAGGCCTGGCTTGCTCCACCCCCTGCTCTTGAGATTCTCACGGAGGTGGGCTGGAGTTTGGCTGCCTTTTGGGCTGGAGTTTCTCGTGGTTTGAGGCCTGGCTTGCTCCACCCCCTGCTCTTGATATTGTCCCGGATGTGGGCTGGATTTTGGCTTTGTTTTGGGCTGGAGCTTCTCGTGGTTTGAGCCCTGAATTGCTCCAAAACCTGCTCATGATATTGTCCCTGATGTGAGCTGGATTTTGGCTGCATTTTGGGCTGGAGCTTCTCGTGGTTTGAGGCCTGGCTTGCTCCACCCCCTGCTCTTGAGATTCTCCCGGATGTGGGCTGGATTTTGGCTGCCTTTTGGGCTGGAGCTTCTCGGGGTCTGAGGCCTGGCTTGCTCCACCCCCTTGCTCTTGAGGTTCTCCTGGGTTTGGGCTGGAGTTTGGCTGCCTTTTGGGCTGGAGCTTCTCGTGGTTTGAGGCCTGGCTTGCTCCACCCCCTGCTCTTGAGATTCTCCCGGATGTGGGCTGCATTTTGGCTGCCTTTTGGGCTGGAGCTTCTCGTGGTTTGAGCCCTGAATTGCTCCAAAACCTGCTCTTGATATTCTCCCTGATGTGAGCTGGATTTTGGCTGCCTTTTGGGCTGGAGCTTCTCGTGGTTTGAGGCCTGGCTTGCTCCACCCCCTGCTCTTGAGATTCTCCCGGATGTGGGCTGCATTTTGGCTGCCTTTTGGGCTGGAGCTTCTCGTGGTTTGAGACCTGGCTTGCTTCACCCCCTGCTCTTGATTTTCTCCCGGATGTGTGCTGGATGTTGGCTGCCTTTTGGGCTGGAGCTTCTCGTGGTTTGAGGCCTGCCTTGCTCCACACCCTGCTCTTGAGATTCTCCCGGAGGTGGGCTGCATTTTGGCTCCCTTTTGGGCTGGAGCTTCTCGAGGTTTGAGGCCTGGCTTGCTCCACCCCCTGCTCTTGAGATTCTCCCGGAGGTGGGCTGCATTTTGGCTGCATTTTGGGCTGGAGCTTCTCGTGGTTTGAGCCCTGGCTTGCTCCAACCCCTGCTCTTGAGATTCTCCCGGATGTGGGCTGCATTTTGGCTGCCTTTTGGGCTGGAGCTTCTCGAGGTGTGAGGCCTGGCTTGCTCCACCCCCTGCTCTTGAGATTCTCCCGGATGTGGGCTGCATTTTGGCTGCCTTTTGGGCTGGAGCTTCTCGTGGTTTGAGGCCTGGCTTGCTCCACCCCCTGCTCTTGATATTGTCCCGGATGTGGGCTGGATTTTGGCTTTGTTTTGGGCTGGAGCTTCTCGTGGTTTGAGGCCTGAATTGCTCCAAAACCTGCTCATGATATTCTCCCTGATGTGAGCTGGATTTTGGCTGCATTTTGGGCTGGAGCTTCTCGTGGTTTGAGGCCTGGCTTGCTCCACCCCCTGCTCTTGATTTTCTACTGGATGTGGGCTGCATTTTGGCTGCCTTTTGGGCTGGAGCTTCTCGTGGTTTGAGGCCTGGCTTGCTCCACCCCCTGCTCTTGATATTGTCCCGGATGTGGTCTGGAGTTTGGCTGCCTTTTGGGCTGGAGCTTCCCGTGGTTTGAAGCCTGGCTTGCTCCAAACCCCTGCTCTTGAGATTCTCCGAGATATGGGCTGCATTTTGGCTGCATTTTGGGCTGGAGCTTCTCGTGGTTTGAGGCCTGGCTTGCTCCACCCCCTGCTCTTGATATTGTCCCGGATGTGGTCTAGAGTTTGGCTGCCTTTTGGGCTGGAGCTTCCCGTGGATTGAAGCCTGGCTTGCTCCAACCCCCTGCTCTTGAGATTCTCTCGGATGTGGGCTGCATTTTGGCTGCATTTTGGGCTGGAGCTTCTCGTGGTTTGAGGCCTGGCTTGCTCCAACCCCAGCTCTTGAGATTCTCCTGGAGGTGGGCTGGAGTTTGGCTGCCTTTTGGGCTGGAGCTTCTCGAGGTGTGAGGCCTGGCTTGCTCCACCCCCTGCTCTTGAGATTCTCCCGGATGTGGGCTGGAGTTTGGCTGCCTTTTGGGCTGGAGCTTCTCGAGGTGTGAGGCCTGGCTTGCTCCACCCCCTGCTCTTGAGATTCTCCCGGATGTGGGCTGGAGTTTGGCTGCCTTTTGGGCTGGAGCTTCTCGTGGTTTGAGGCCTGGCTTGCTCCACCCCCTGCTCTTGATATTGTCCCGGATGTGGGCTGGATTTTGGCTTTGTTTTGGGCTGGAGCTTCTCGTGGTTTGAGCCCTGAATTGCTCCAAAACCTGCTCATGATATTCTCCCTGATGTGAGCTGGATTTTGGCTGCATTTTGGGCTGGAGCTTCTCGTGGTTTGAGGCCTGGCTTGCTCCACCCCCTGCTCTTGATTTTCTACTGGATGTGGGCTGCATTTTGGCTGCCTTTTGGGCTGGAGCTTCTCGTGGTTTGAGGCCTGGCTTGCTCCACCCCCTGCTCTTGATATTGTCCCGGATGTGGTCTGGAGTTTGGCTGCCTTTTGGGCTGGAGCTTCCCGTGGTTTGAAGCCTGGCTTGCTCCAAACCCCTGCTCTTGAGATTCTCCGAGATATGGGCTGCATTTTGGCTGCATTTTGGGCTGGAGCTTCTCGTGGTTTGAGGCCTGGCTTGCTCCACCCCCTGCTCTTGATATTGTCCCGGATGTGGTCTAGAGTTTGGCTGCCTTTTGGGCTGGAGCTTCCCGTGGATTGAAGCCTGGCTTGCTCCAACCCCCTGCTCTTGAGATTCTCTCGGATGTGGGCTGCATTTTGTCTGCATTTTGGGCTGGAGCTTCTCGTGTTTTGAGGCCTGGCTTGCTCCACCCCCTGCTCTTGAGATTCTCACGGAGGTGGGCTGGAGTTTGGCTGCCTTTTGGGCTGGAGCTTCTCGAGGTTTGAGGCCTGGCTTGCTCCACCCCCTGCTCTTGATATTCTCCCGGATGTGGGCTGCATTTTGGCTGCCTTTTGGGCTGGAGCTTCTCGTGGTTTGAGGCCTGGCTTGCTCCACCCCCTGCTCTTGAGATTCTCCTGGATGTGGGCTGCATTTTGGCTGCCTTTTGGGCTGGAGCTTCTCGTGGTTTGAGGCCTGCCTTGCTCCACACCCTGCTCTTGAGATTCTCCCGGACGTGGGCTGCATTTTGGCTGCCTTTTGGGCTGGAGCTTCTCGTGGTTTGAGGCCTGGCTTGCTCCACCCCCTGCTCTTGATATTCTCACAGATGTGGTCTGCATTTTGGCTGCATTTTGGGCTGGAGCTTCTCGTGGTTTGAGGCCTGGCTTGCTCCACCCCCTGCTCTTGAGATTCTCACGGATGTGGGCTGCATTTTGGCTGCATTTTGGGCTGGAGCTTCTCGTGGTTTGAGGCCTGGCTTGCTCCACCCCCTGCTCTTGAGATTCTCCCAGCTGTGGTCTGGATTTTGGCTGCCTTTTGGGCTGGAGCTTCTCGTGGTTTGAGGCCTGGCTTGCTCCACCCCCTGCTCTTGAGATTCTCCCGGAGGTGGGCTGGAGTTTGGCTGCCTTTTGCGCTGGAGTTTCTCGTGGATTGAGGCCTGGCTTGCTCCACCCCCTGCTCTTGATATTGTCCCGGATGTGGGCTGGATTTTGGCTTTGTTTTGGGCTGGAGCTTCTCGTGGTTTGAGCCCTGAATTGCTCCAAAACCTGCTCATGATATTCTCCCTGATGTGAGCTGGATTTTGGCTGCATTTTGGGCTGGAGCTTCTCGTGGTTTGAGGCCTGGCTTGCTCCACCCCCTGCTCTTGATTTTCTACTGGATGTGTGCAGGATTTTGGCTGCCTTTTGGGCTGGAGCTTCTCGTGGTTTGAGGCCTGGCTTGCTCCACCCCCTGCTCTTGAGATTCTCCCGGATGTGGGCTGCATTTTGGCTGCCTTTTGGGCTGGAGCTTCTCGTGGTTTGAGGCCTGGCTTGCTCCACCCCCTGCTCTTGATATTGTCCCGGAGGTGGGCTGGATTTTGGCTGACTTTTGGGCTGGAGCTTCTCGTGGTTTGAGGCCTGGCTTGCTCCACCCCCTGCTCTTGAGATTCTCCTGGATGTGGGCTGCATTTTGGCTGCCTTTTGGGCTGGAGCTTCTCGAGGTTTGAGGCCTGGCTTGATCCACCCCCTGCTCTTGAGATTCTCCCGGAGGTGGGCTGCATTTTGGCTGCCTTTTGAGCTGGAGCTTCTCGTGGTTTGAGCCCTGGCTTGCTCCAACCCCTGCTCTTGATATTCTCCCGGATGTGGGCTGGATTTTGGCTGCCTTTTGGGCTGGAGCTTCTCGTGGTTTGAGGCCTGGCTTGCTCCACCCCCTGCTCTTGATATTGTCCCGGAGGTGGGCTGGATTTTGGCTGCCTTTTGGGCTGGAGCTTCTCGTGGTTTGAGGCCTGGCTTGCTCCACCCCCTGCTCTTGAGATTCTCCTGGATGTGGGCTGCATTTTGGCTGCCTTTTGGGCTGGAGCTTCTCGAGGTTTGAGGCCTGGCTTGATCCACCCCCTGCTCTTGAGATTCTCCCGGAGGTGGGCTGCATTTTGGCTGCCTTTTGAGCTGGAGCTTCTCGTGGTTTGAGCCCTGGCTTGCTCCAACCCCTGCTCTTGATATTCTCCCGGATGTGGGCTGGATTTTGGCTGACTTTTGGGCTGGAGCTTCTCGTGGTTTGAGGCCTGGCTTGCTCCACCCCCTGCTCTTGATTTTCTCCCGGATGTGGGCTGGATTTTGGCTGCCTTTTGGGCTGGAGCTTCTCGTGGTTTGAGGCCTGGCTTGCTCCACCCCCTGCTCTTGAGATTCTCACGGAGGTGGGCTGGAGTTTGCCTGTCTTTTGAGCTGGAGCTTCTCGAGGTTTGAGGCCTGGCTTGCTCCACCCCCTGCTCTTGAGATTCTCCCGGAGGTGGGCTGCATTTTGGCTGCATTTTGGGCTGGAGCTTCTTGTGCTTTGAGGCCTGTCTTGCTCCAACCCCTGCTCTTGATTTTCTCCCGGATGTGGGCTGGATTTTGGCTGCCTTTTGGGCTGGAGCTTCTCGTGGTTTGAGGCCTGGCTTGCTTTACCCCCTGCTCTTGAGATTCTCACGGAGGTGGGCTGGAGTTTGGCTGCATTTTGGGCTGGAGCTTCTCGAGGTTTGAGGCCTGGCTTGCTCCACCCCCTGCTCTTGATATTGTCCCGGATGTGGGCTGGATTTTGGCTGCCTTTTGGGCTGGAGCTTCTCGTGGTTTGAGGCCTGGCTTGCTCCACCCCCTGCTCTTGATATTCTCACGGATGTGGTCTGCATTTTGGCTGCATTTTGGGCTGGAGCTTCTCGTGGTTTGAGGCCTGGCTTGCTCCACCCCCTGCTCTTGAGATTCTCCCAGCTGTGGTCTGGATTTTGGCTGCCTTTTGGGCTGGAGCTTCTCGTGGTTTGAGGCCTGGCTTGCTCCACCCCCTGCTCTTGAGATTCTCCCGGAGGTGGGCTGGAGTTTGGCTGCCTTTTGGGCTGGAGGTTCTCGTGGTTTGAGGCCTGGCTTGCTCCACCCCCTGCTCTTGATATTGTCCCGGATGTGGGCTGGATTTTGGCTTTGTTTTGGGCTGGAGCTTCTCGTGGTTTGAGCCCTGAATTACTCCAAAACCTGCTCATGATATTCTCCCTGATGTGAGCTGGATTTTGGCTGCATTTTGGGCTGGAGCTTCTCGTGGTTTGAGGCCTGGCTTGCTCCACCCCCTGCTCTTGATTTTCTACTGGATGTGTGCAGGATTTTGGCTGCCTTTTGGGCTGGAGCTTCTCGTGGTTTGAGGCCTGGCTTGCTCCACCCCCTGCTCTTGAGATTCTCCTGGATGTGGGCTGCATTTTGGCTGCCTTTTGGGCTGGAGCTTCTCGAGGTTTGAGGCCTGGCTTGATCCACCCCCTGCTCTTGAGATTCTCCCGGAGGTGGGCTGCATTTTGGCTGCCTTTTGAGATGGAGCTTCTCGTGGTTTGAGCCCTGGCTTGCTCCAACCCCTGCTCTTGATATTCTCCCGGATGTGGGCTGGATTTTGGCTGCCTTTTGGGCTGGAGCTTCTCGTGGTTTGAGGCCTGGCTTGCTCCACCCCCTGCTCTTGATATTGTCCCGGAGGTGGGCTGGATTTTGGCTGCCTTTTGGGCTGGAGCTTCTCGTGGTTTGAGGCCTGGCTTGCTCCACCCCCTGCTCTTGAGATTCTCCCGGAGGTGGGCTGCATTTTGGCTCCCTTTTGGGCTGGAGCTTCTCGAGGTTTGAGGCCTGGCTTGATCCACCCCCTGCTCTTGAGATTCTCCCGGAGGTGGGCTGCATTTTGGCTGCCTTTTGAGCTGGAGCTTCTCGTGGTTTGAGCCCTGGCTTGCTCCAACCCCTGCTCTTGAGATTCTCCCGGATGTGGGCTGGATTTTGGCTGACTTTTGGGCTGGAGCTTCTCGTGGTTTGAGGCCTGGCTTGCTCCACCCCCCGCTCTTGATTTTCTCCCGGATGTGGGCTGGATTTTGGCTGCCTTTTGGGCTGGAGCTTCTCGTGGTTTGAGGCCTGGCTTGCTCCACCCCCTGCTCTTGAGATTCTCACGGAGGTGGGCTGGATTTTGGCTGCCTTTTGGGCTGGAGCTTCTCGAGGTTTGAGGCCTGGCTTGCTCCACCCCCTGCTCTTGAGATTCTCCCGGAGGTGGGCTGCATTTTGGCTGCATTTTGGGCTGGAGCTTCTTGTGGTTTGAGGCCTGTCTTGCTCCAACCC
Organism: Rhynochetos jubatus; assembly: GCA_027574665.1. Lineage (NCBI taxonomy): Eukaryota > Metazoa > Chordata > Aves > Eurypygiformes > Rhynochetidae > Rhynochetos > Rhynochetos jubatus. The sequence goes on along the minus strand of JAQBHY010000095.1, from coordinate 865,654 downwards.
CTGCTCTTGATTTTCTCCCGGATGTGGGCTGGATTTTGGCTGCCTTTTGGGCTGGAGCTTCTCGTGGTTTGAGGCCTGGCTTGCTCTACCCCCTGCTCTTGAGATTCTCACGGAGGTGGGCTGGAGTTTGGCTGCATTTTGGGCTGGAGCTTCTCGAGGTTTGAGGCCTGGCTTGCTCCACCCCCTGCTCTTGATATTGTCCCGGATGTGGGCTGGATTTTGGCTGCCTTTTGGGCTGGAGCTTCTCGTGGTTTTAGCCCTGAATTGCTCCAACCCCTGCTCTTGATATTCTCCCGGATGTGGGCTGCATTTTGGCTGCATTTTGGGCTGGAGCTTCTCGTGGTTTGAGGCCTGGCTTGCTCCACCCCCTGCTCTTGATTTTCTCCCGGATGTGGGCTGGATTTTGGCTGACTTTTGGGCTGGAGCTTCTTGTGGTTTGAGGCCTGGCTTGCTCCAGCCCCTGCTCTTGATATTCTCCCGGATGTGGGCTGCATTTTGGCTGCCTTTTGGGCTGGAGCTTCTCGTGGTTTGAGGCCTGGCTTGCTCCACCCCCTGCTCTTGAGATTCTCCCGGATGTGGGCTGCATTTTGGCTGCATTTTTTGCTGGAGCTTCTCGTGGTTTGAGGCCTGTCTTGCTCCAACCCCTGCTCTTGAGATTCTCCCGGATTTGGGCTGGATTTTGGCTGCCTTTACGGCTGGAGTTTCTCGTGGTTTGAGGCCTGGCTTGCTCCACCCCCTGCTCTTGAGATTCTCCCTTATGTGGGCTGGAGTTTGGCTGCCTTTGGGGCTGGAGCTTCTCGTAGTTTGAGGCCTGGCTTGCTCCACCCCCTGCTCTTGAGATTCTCCCGGACGTGGGCTGCATTTTGGCTGAATATTGGGCTGGAGGTTCTCGTGGTTTGAGGCCTGGCTTGCTCCACCCCCTGCTCTTGAGATTCTCCCGGATGTGGGCTGCATTTTGGCTGCCTGTTGGGCTGGAGCTTCTCGTGGTTTGAGGCCTGGCTTTCTCCACCCCCTGCTCTTGAGGTTCTCCCGGATGTGTGCTGCATTTTGGCTGCCTTTTGGGCTGGAGCTTCTCGTGGTTTGAGGCCTGGCTTGCTCCACCCCCTGCTCTTGAGATTCTCCCGGATTTGGGCTGCATTTTGGCTGCCTTTTGGGCTGGAGCTTCTCGTGGTTTGAGGCCTGCCTTGCTCCACACCCTGCTCTTGAGATTCTCCCGCATGTGGGCTGGATTTTGGCTGCCTTTTGGGCTGGAGCTTCTCGTGGTTTGAGGCCTGGCTTGCTCCACCCCCTGCTCTTGAGATTCTCACGGAGGTGGGCTGGAGTTTGGCTGCCTTTTGGGCTGGAGCTTCTCGAGGTTTGAGGCCTGGCTTGCTCCACCCCCTGCTCTTGAGATTCTCCCGGAGGTGGGCTGCATTTTGGCTGCATTTTGGGCTGGAGCTTCTTGTGGTTTGAGGCCTGGCTTGCTCCAACCCCTGCTCTTGATATTCTCCCGGATGTGGGCTGCATTTTGGCTGCATTTTGGGCTGGAGCTTCTCGTGGTTTGAGGCCTGGCTTGCTCCAACCCCTGCTCTTGAGATTCTCACGGAGGTGGGCTGGAGTTTGGCTGCATTTTGGGCTGGAGCTTCTCGTGGTTTTAGCCCTGAATTGCTCCACCCCCTGCTCTTGAGATTCTCCCGGATCTGGGCTGCATTTTGGCTGCCTGTTGGGCTGGAGCTTCTCGTGGTTTGAGGCCTCCCTTGCTCCACCCCCTGCTCTTGAGATTCTCCCGGATGTGGGCTGCATTTTGGCTTTGTTTTGGGCTGGAGCTTCTCGTGGTTTGAGGCCTGGCTTGCTCCACCCCCTGCTCTTTATTTTCTCCCGGATGTGGGCTGGATTTTGGCTGCCTTTTGGGCTGGAGCTTCTCGTAGTTTGAGGCCTGGCTTGCTCCAACATCTGCTTTTGATTTTCTCCCAGATGTGGACTGCATTTTGGCTGCCTTTTAGGCTGGAGCTTCTCGTGGTTTGAGGCCTGGCTTGCTCCACCCCTTGCTCTTGATTTTCTCCCGGATGTGGGCTGCATTTTGGCTGCATTTTGGGCTGGAGCTTCTCGTGGTTTGAGGCCTGGCTTGCTCCACCCCCTGCTCTTGAGATTCTCCCGGACGTGGGCTGGATTTTGGCTGCATTTACGGCTGGAGCTTCTCGTGGTTTGAGGCCTGGCTTGCTCCACCCCCTGCTCTTGAGATTCTCCCGGAGGTGGGCTGCATTTTGGCTGCCTTTACGGCTGGAGCTTCTTGTAGTTTGAGGCCTGGCTTGCTCCAACCTCTGCTCTTGAGATTCTCCCGGATCTGGGCTGCATTTTGGCTGCATTTTGAGCTGAAGCTTCTCGTGGTTTGAGGCCTGGCTTTCTCCACCCCCTGCTCTTGAGATTCTCCCGGAGGTGGGCTGGATTTTGGCTGCATTTTGGGCTTCAGCTTTTCGGGGTTTGAGGCCTGGCTTGCTCCAACCTCTGCTCTTGAAATTCTCCCGGATGTGGGTTGCATTTTGGCTGCCTTTTGGGCTGGAGCTTCTCATGGTTTCAGGCCTGGATTGCTGCACCCCCTGCTCTTGAGATTCTCCCGGAGGTGGGCTGGAGTTTGGCTGCCTTTGGGGCTGGAGCTTCTCGTGGTTTGAGGCCTGGCTTGCTCCACCCCCTGCTCTTGAGATTCTCCCGGATCTGGGCTGCATTTTGGCTGCCTGTTGGGCTGGAGCTTCTCGTGGTTTGAGGCCTGGCTTGCTCCAGCCCCTGCTCTTGATTTTCTCCCGGATGTGTGCTGGATGTTGGCTGCCTTTTGGGCTGGAGCTTCTCGTGGTTTGAGGCCTGGCTTGCTCCACCCCCTGCTCTTGAGATTCTCCCGGATGTGGGCTGCATTTTGGCTGCATTTTGGGCTGGAGCTTCTCGTGTTTTGAGGCCTGCCTTGCTCCACACCCTGCTCTTGAGATTCTCCCGGACGTGGGCTGGATTTTGGCTGCCTTTTGGGCTGGAGCTTCTCGAGGTTTGAGGCCTGGCTTGCTCCACCCCCTGCTCTTGAGATTCTCACGCATGTGGGCTGGATTTTGGCTGCCTTTTGAGCTGGAGCTTCTCGTGGTTTGAGCCCTGGTTTGCTCCAACCCCTGCTCTTGATATTCTCCAGGATGTGGGCTGCATTTTGGCTGCCTTTTGGGCTGGAGCTTCTCGTGGTTTGAGGCCTGGCTTGCTCCACCCCCTGCTCTTGATTTTCTCCCGGATGTGGGCTGCATTTTGGCTGCCTTTTGGGCTGGAGCTTCTCGTGGTTTGAGGCCTGGCTTGCTCCAACCCCTGCTCTTGAGATTCTCACGGAGGTGGGCTGGAGTTTGGCTGCCTTTTGGGCTGGAGTTTCTCGTGGTTTGAGGCCTGGCTTGCTCCACCCCCTGCTCTTGATATTGTCCCGGATGTGGGCTGCATTTTGGCTTTGTTTTGGGCTGGAAATTCTCGTGGTTTGAGCCCTGAATTGCTCCAAAACCTGCTCTTGATATTCTCCCTGATGTGAGCTGGATTTTGGCTGCATTTTGGGCTGGAGCTTCTCGTGGTTTGAGGCCTGGCTTGCTCCACCTCCTGCTCTTGATTTTCTACTGGATGTGGGCTGCATTTTGGCTGCCTTTTGGGCTGGAGCTTCTCGTGGTTTGAGGCCTGGCTTGCTCCAGCCCCTGCTCTTGAGGTTCTCCCGGATGTGGGCTGCATTTTGGCTGCCTTTTGGGCTGGAGCTTCTCGTGGTTTGAGGCCTGCCTTGCTCCACCCCCTGCTCTTGAGATTCTCCCGGATGTGGGCTGCATTTTGGCTGCCTTTTGGGCTGGAGTTTCTCGTGGTTTGCGGCCTGGCTTACTCCAACCCCCTGCTCTTGAGATTCTCCTGGATGTGCGCTGGATTTTCGCTGCCTTTTGGGCTGGAGCTTCTCGTGGTTTGAGGCCTGGCTTGCTCCACCCCCTGTTCTTGAGATTCTCCCGGATCTGGGCTGCATTTTGGCTGCCTGTTGGGCTGGAGCTTCTCGTGGTTTGAGGCCTGGCTTGCTCCACCCCCTGTTCTTGAGATTCTCCCGGATCTGGGCTGCATTTTGGCTGCCTTTTGGGCTGGAGCTTCTCGTGGTTTGAGGCCTGGCTTGCTCCACCCCCTGCTCTTGAGATTCTCCCGGATGTGGGCTGCATTTTGGCTTTGTTTTGGGCTGGAGCTTCTCGTGGTTTGAGGCCTGGCTTGCTCCACCCCCTGCTCTTGATATTGTCCCGGATGTGGGCTGGATTTTGGCTGCCTTTTGGGCTGGAGCTTCTCGTGGTTTGAGCCCTGAATTGCTCCAAAACCTGCTCTTGATATTCTCCCGGACGTGGGCTGGATTTTGGCTGCCTTTTGGGCTGGAGCTTCTCGAGGTTTGAGGCCTGGCTTGCTCCACCCCCTGCTCTTGAGATTCTCACGCAGGTGGGCTGGATTTTGGCTGCCTTTTGAGCTGGAGCTTCTCGTGGTTTGAGCCCTGGTTTGCTCCAACCCCTGCTCTTGAGATTCTCCAGGATGTGGGCTGCATTTTGGCTGCCTTTTGGGCTGGAGCTTCTCGTGGTTTGAGGCCTGGCTTGCTCCACCCCCTGCTCTTGATTTTCTCCCGGATGTGGGCTGCATTTTGGCTGCCTTTTGGGCTGGAGCTTCTCGTGGTTTGAGGCCTGGCTTGCTCCAACCCCTGCTCTTGAGATTCTCACGGAGGTGGGCTGGAGTTTGGCTGCCTTTTGGGCTGGAGTTTCTCGTGGTTTGAGGCCTGGCTTGCTCCACCCCCTGCTCTTGATATTCTCCCTGATGTGAGCTGGATTTTGGCTTTGTTTTGGGCTGGAGCTTCTCGTGGTTTGAGGCCTGGCTTGCTCCACCTCCTGCTCTTGATTTTCTACTGGATGTGGGCTGCATTTTGGCTGCCTTTTGGGCTGGAGCTTCTCGTGGTTTGAGGCCTGGCTTGCTCCAGCCCCTGCTCTTGAGGTTCTCCCGGATGTGGGCTGCATTTTGGCTGCCTTTTGGGCTGGAGCTTCTCGTGGTTTGAGGCCTGCCTTGCTCCACCCCCTGCTCTTGAGATTCTCCCGGATGTGGGCTGCATTTTGGCTGCATTTTGGGCTGGAGTTTCTCGTGGTTTGCGGCCTGGCTTACTCCAACCCCCTGCTCTTGAGATTCTCCTGGATGTGCGCTGGATTTTCGCTGCCTTTTGGGCTGGAGCTTCTCGTGGTTTGAGGCCTGGCTTGCTCCACCCCCTGTTCTTGAGATTCTCCCGGATCTGGGCTGCATTTTGGCTGCCTGTTGGGCTGGAGCTTCTCGTGGTTTGAGGCCTGGCTTGCTCCACCCCCTGTTCTTGAGATTCTCCCGGATCTGGGCTGCATTTTGGCTGCCTTTTGGGCTGGAGCTTCTCGTGGTTTGAGGCCTGGCTTGCTCCACCCCCTGCTCTTGAGATTCTCCTGGATGTGGGCTGCATTTTGGCTTTGTTTTGGGCTGGAGCTTCTCGTGGTTTGAGGCCTGGCTTGCTCCACCCCCTGCTCTTGATATTGTCCCGGATGTGGGCTGGATTTTGGCTGCCTTTTGGGCTGGAGCTTCTCGTGGTTTGAGCCCTGAATTGCTCCAAAACCTGCTCTTGATATTCTCCCGGATGTGGGCTGCATTTTGGCTGCCTTTTGGGCTGGAGCTTCTCGTGGTTTGAGGCCTGGCTTGCTCCACCCCCTGCTCTTGATATTCTCCCGGATGTGGGCTGGATTTTGGCTGCCTTTTGGGCTGGAGCTTCTCGTAGTTTGAGGCCTGGCTTGCTCCAACCTCTGCTTTTGATTTTCTCCCAGATGTGGACTGCATTTTGGCTGCATTTTAGGCTGGAGCTTCTCGTGGTTTGAGGCCTGGCTTGCTCCACCCCTTGCTCTTGATTTTCTCCCGGATGTGGGCTGCATTTTGGCTGCCTTTTGGGCTGGAGCTTCTCGTGGTTTGAGGCCTGGCTTGCTCCACCCCCTGCTCTTGAGATTCTCCTGGATGTGCGCTGGATTTTCGCTGCCTTTTGGGCTGGAGCTTCTCGTGGTTTGAGGCCTGGCTTGCTCCACCCCCTGCTCTTGAGATTCTCCCGGAGGTGGGCTGCATTTTGGCTGCCTTTACGGCTGGAGCTTCTCGTGGTTTGAGGCCTGGCTTGCTCCAACCTCTGCTCTTGAGATTCTCCCGGATCTGGGCTGCATTTTGGCTGCATTTTGAGCTGAAGCTTCTCGTGGTTTGAGGCCTGGCTTTCTCCACCCCCTGCTCTTGAGATTCTCCCGGAGGTGGGCTGGATTTTGGCTGCATTTTGGGCTTCAGCTTTTCGGGGTTTGAGGCCTGGCTTGCTCCAACCTCTGCTCTTGAAATTCTCCCGGATGTGGGTTGCATTTTGGCTGCCTTTTGGGCTGGAGCTTCTCATGGTTTCAGGCCTGGATTGCTCCACCCCCTGCTCTTGAGATTCTCCCGGAGGTGGGCTGGAGTTTGGCTGCCTTTGGGGCTGGAGCTTCTCGTGGTTTGAGGCCTGGCTTGCTCCACCCCCTGCTCTTGATATTCTCCCGGACGTGGGCCGCATTTTGGCTGAATATTGGGCTGGAGCTTCTCGTGGTTTGAGGCCTGGCTTGCTCCACCCCCTGCTCTTGAGATTCTCCCGGATGTGGGCTGGATTTTGGCTGCCTTTTGGGCTGGAGCTTCTCGTGGTTTGAGGCCTGGCTTGCTCCACCCCCTGCTCTTGATTTTCTCCCGGATGTGTGCTGGATGTTGGCTGCCTTTTGGGCTGGAGCTTCTCGTGGTTTGAGGCCTGGCTTGCTCCACCCCCTGCTCTTGAGATTCTCCCGGATGTGGGCTGCATTTTGGCTGCATTTTGGGCTGGAGCTTCTCGTGGTTTGAGGCCTGCCTTGCTCCACACCCTGCTCTTGAGATTCTCCCGGACGTGGGCTGGATTTTGGCTGCCTTTTGGGCTGGAGATTCTCGTGGTTTGAGGCCTGGCTTGCTCCACCCCCTGCTCTTGATTTTCTCCCGGATGTGTGCTGGATGTTGGCTGCCTTTTGGGCTGGAGCTTCTCGTGGTTTGAGGCCTGGCTTGCTCCACCCCCTGCTCTTGAGATTCTCACGGATGTGGGCTGCATTTTGGCTGCCTTTTGGGCTGGAGCTTCTCGTGGTTTGAGGCCTGGCTTGCTCCACCCCCTGCTCTTGAGATTCTCCCGGATGTGGGCTGCATTTTGGCTTTGTTTTGGGCTGGAGCTTCTCGTGGTTTGAGGCCTGGCTTGCTCCACCCCCTGCTCTTGATATTGTCCCGGATGTGGGCTGGATTTTGGCTGCCTTTTGGGCTGGAGCTTCTCGTGGTTTGAGCCCTGAATTGCTCCAAAACCTGCTCTTGATATTCTCCCGGACGTGGGCTGGATTTTGGCTGCCTTTTGGGCTGGAGCTTCTCGAGGTTTGAGGCCTGGCTTGCTCCACCCCCTGCTCTTGAGATTCTCACGCAGGTGGGCTGGATTTTGGCTGCCTTTTGAGCTGGAGCTTCTCGTGGTTTGAGCCCTGGTTTGCTCCAACCCCTGCTCTTGAGATTCTCCAGGATGTGGGCTGCATTTTGGCTGCCTTTTGGGCTGGAGCTTCTCGTGGTTTGAGGCCTGGCTTGCTCCACCCCCTGCTCTTGATTTTCTCCCGGATGTGGGCTGCATTTTGGCTGCCTTTTGGGCTGGAGCTTCTCGTGGTTTGAGGCCTGGCTTGCTCCAACCCCTGCTCTTGAGATTCTCACGGAGGTGGGCTGGAGTTTGGCTGCCTTTTGGGCTGGAGTTTCTCGTGGTTTGAGGCCTGGCTTGCTCCACCCCCTGCTCTTGATATTCTCCCTGATGTGAGCTGGATTTTGGCTTTGTTTTGGGCTGGAGCTTCTCGTGGTTTGAGGCCTGGCTTGCTCCACCTCCTGCTCTTGATTTTCTACTGGATGTGGGCTGCATTTTGGCTGCCTTTTGGGCTGGAGCTTCTCGTGGTTTGAGGCCTGGCTTGCTCCAGCCCCTGCTCTTGAGGTTCTCCCGGATGTGGGCTGCATTTTGGCTGCCTTTTGGGCTGGAGCTTCTCGTGGTTTGAGGCCTGCCTTGCTCCACCCCCTGCTCTTGAGATTCTCCCGGATGTGGGCTGCATTTTGGCTGCATTTTGGGCTGGAGTTTCTCGTGGTTTGCGGCCTGGCTTACTCCAACCCCCTGCTCTTGAGATTCTCCTGGATGTGCGCTGGATTTTCGCTGCCTTTTGGGCTGGAGCTTCTCGTGGTTTGAGGCCTGGCTTGCTCCACCCCCTGTTCTTGAGATTCTCCCGGATCTGGGCTGCATTTTGGCTGCCTGTTGGGCTGTAGCTTCTCGTGGTTTGAGGCCTGGCTTGCTCCACCCCCTGTTCTTGAGATTCTCCCGGATCTGGGCTGCATTTTGGCTGCCTTTTGGGCTGGAGCTTCTCGTGGTTTGAGGCCTGGCTTGCTCCACCCCCTGCTCTTGAGATTCTCCTGGATGTGGGCTGCATTTTGGCTTTGTTTTGGGCTGGAGCTTCTCGTGGTTTGAGGCCTGGCTTGCTCCACCCCCTGCTCTTGATATTGTCCCGGATGTGGGCTGGATTTTGGCTGCCTTTTGGGCTGGAGCTTCTCGTGGTTTGAGCCCTGAATTGCTCCAAAACCTGCTCTTGATATTCTCCCGGATGTGGGCTGCATTTTGGCTGCCTTTTGGGCTGGAGCTTCTCGTGGTTTGAGGCCTGGCTTGCTCCACCCCCTGCTCTTGATATTCTCCCGGATGTGGGCTGGATTTTGGCTGCCTTTTGGGCTGGAGCTTCTCGTAGTTTGAGGCCTGGCTTGCTCCAACCTCTGCTTTTGATTTTCTCCCAGATGTGGACTGCATTTTGGCTGCATTTTAGGCTGGAGCTTCTCGTGGTTTGAGGCCTGGCTTGCTCCACCCCTTGCTCTTGATTTTCTCCCGGATGTGGGCTGCATTTTGGCTGCCTTTTGGGCTGGAGCTTCTCGTGGTTTGAGGCCTGGCTTGCTCCACCCCCTGCTCTTGAGATTCTCCTGGATGTGCGCTGGATTTTCGCTGCCTTTTGGGCTGGAGCTTCTCGTGGTTTGAGGCCTGGCTTGCTCCACCCCCTGCTCTTGAGATTCTCCCGCAGGTGGGCTGCATTTTGGCTGCCTTTACGGCTGGAGCTTCTCGTGGTTTGAGGCCTGGCTTGCTCCAACCTCTGCTCTTGAGATTCTCCCGGATCTGGGCTGCATTTTGGCTGCATTTTGAGCTGAAGCTTCTCGTGGTTTGAGGCCTGGCTTTCTCCACCCCCTGCTCTTGAGATTCTCCCGGAGGTGGGCTGGATTTTGGCTGCATTTTGGGCTTCAGCTTTTCGGGGTTTGAGGCCTGGCTTGCTCCAACCTCTGCTCTTGAAATTCTCCCGGATGTGGGTTGCATTTTGGCTGCCTTTTGGGCTGGAGCTTCTCATGGTTTCAGGCCTGGATTGCTCCACCCCCTGCTCTTGAGATTCTCCCGGAGGTGGGCTGGAGTTTGGCTGCCTTTGGGGCTGGAGCTTCTCGTGGTTTGAGGCCTGGCTTGCTCCACCCCCTGCTCTTGATATTCTCCCGGACGTGGGCCGCATTTTGGCTGAATATTGGGCTGGAGCTTCTCGTGGTTTGAGGCCTGGCTTGCTCCACCCCCTGCTCTTGAGATTCTCCCGGATGTGGGCTGGATTTTGGCTGCCTTTTGGGCTGGAGCTTCTCGTGGTTTGAGGCCTGGCTTGCTCCACCCCCTGCTCTTGATTTTCTCCCGGATGTGTGCTGGATGTTGGCTGCCTTTTGGGCTGGAGCTTCTCGTGGTTTGAGGCCTGGCTTGCTCCACCCCCTGCTCTTGAGATTCTCCCGGATGTGGGCTGCATTTTGGCTGCATTTTGGGCTGGAGCTTCTCGTGGTTTGAGGCCTGCCTTGCTCCACACCCTGCTCTTGAGATTCTCCCGGACGTGGGCTGGATTTTGGCTGCCTTTTGGGCTGGAGATTCTCGTGGTTTGAGGCCTGGCTTGCTCCACCCCCTGCTCTTGATTTTCTCCCGGATGTGTGCTGGATGTTGGCTGCCTTTTGGGCTGGAGCTTCTCGTGGTTTGAGGCCTGGCTTGCTCCACCCCCTGCTCTTGAGATTCTCACGGATGTGGGCTGCATTTTGGCTGCCTTTTTGGCTGGAGCTTCTCGTGGTTTGAGGCCTGCCTTGCTCCACCCCCTGCTCTTGAGATTCTCCCGGACGTGGGCTGGATTTTGGCTGCCTTTTGGGCTGGAGCTTCTCGAGGTTTGAGGCCTGGCTTGCTCCACCCCCTGCTCTTGATTTTCTCCCGGATGTGGGCTGCATTTTGGCTGCCTTTTGGGCTGGAGCTTCTCGTGGTTTGAGGCCTGGCTTGCTCCACCCCCTGCTCTTGATATTGTCCCGGATGTGTGCTGGATGTTGGCTGCCTTTTGGGCTGGAGCTTCTCGTGGTTTGAGGCCTGGCTTGCTCCACCCCCTGCTCTTGAGATTCTCCCGGATGTGGGCTGCATTTTGGCTGCCTTTTTGGCTGGAGCTTCTCGTGGTTTGAGGCCTGGCTTGCTCCACCCCCTGCTCTTGATTTTCTCCCGGATGTGTGCTGGATGTTGGCTGCCTTTTGGGCTGGAGCTTCTCGTGGTTTGAGGCCTGGCTTGCTCCACCCCCTGCTCTTGAGATTCTCCCGGATGTGGGCTGCATTTTGGCTGCCTTTTGGGCTGGAGCTTCTCGTGGTTTGAGGCCTGGCTTCCTCCACCCCCTGCTCTTGATATTCTCCCGGATGTGGTCTGGATTTTGGCTGCATTTTGGGCTGGAGCTTCTCGTGGTTTGAGGCCTGGCTTGCTCCACCCCCTGCTCTTGAGATTCTCACGGAGGTGGGCTGGAGTTTGGCTGCCTTTTGGGCTGGAGTTTCTCGTGGTTTGAGGCCTGGCTTGCTCCACCCCCTGCTCTTGATATTTTCCAGGAGGTGGGCTGCATTTTGGCTTTGTTTTGGGCTGGAGCTTCTCGTGGTTTGAGCCCTGAATTGCTCCAAAACCTGCTCTTGATATTTTCCTGGATGTGAGCTGGATTTTGGCTGCATTTTGGGCTGGAGCTTCTCGTGGTTTGAGGCCTGGCTTGCTCCACCTCCCGCTCTTGATTTTCTACTGGATGTGGGCTGCATTTTGGCTGCTGTTTGGGCTGGAGCTTCTCGTGGTTTGAGCCCTGGCTTGCTCCAACCCCTGCTCTTGAGATTCTCCCGCATGTGGGCTGCATTTTGGCTGCCTTTAGGGCTGGAGCTTCTCGTGGTTTGAGGCCTGGCTTGCTCCAACCCCTGCTCTTGAGATTCTCCCGGATGTGGGCTGGATTTTGGCTGCATTTTGGGCTGGAGCTTCTCGTGGTTTGAGGCCTGGCTTGCTCCAACCCCTGCTCTTGAGATTCTCACGGAGGTGGGCTGGAGTTTGGCTGCCTTTTGGTCTGGAGCTTCTCGAGGTGTGAGGCCTGGCTTGCTCCACCGCCTGCTCTTGAGATTCTCCCGGATGTGGGCTGCATTTTGGCTGACTTTTGGGCTGGAGCTTCTCGGGGTTTGAGGCCTGGCTTGCTCCACCCCCTTGCTCTTGATATTCTCCTGGATTTGGGCTGGAGTTTGGCTGCCTTTTGGGCTGGAGCTTCTCGTGGTTTGAGGCCTGTCTTGCTCCACCCCCTGCTCTTGAGATTATCCCGGAGGTGGGCTGCATTTTGGCTGCCTTTTGGGCTGGAGCTTCTCGTGGTTTGAGCCCTGAATTGCTCCAAAACCTGCTCTTGATATTCTCCCTGATGTGAGCTGGATTTGGCTGCCTTTTGGGCTGGAGCTTCTCGTGGTTTGAGGCCTGGCTTGCTCCACCCCCTGCTCTTTATTTTCTCCCGGATGTGGGCTGCATTTTGGTTGCCTTTTGGGCTGGAGCTTCTCGTGGTTTGAGGCCTGGCCTGCTCCAACCCTGCTCTTGAGTTTCTCCCGGATGTGGGCTGGATGTTGGCTGCCTTTTGGGCTGGAGCTTCTCGTGGTTTGAGGCCTGGCTTGCTCCACCCCCTTCTCTTGAGATTCTCCCGCATGTGGGCTGCATTTTGGCTGCCTTTTGGGCTGGAGCTTCTCGTGGTTTGAGGCCTGCCTTGCTCCACCCCCTGCTCTTGAGATTCTCACGGAGGTGGGCTGGAGTTTGGCTGCCTTTTGGGCTGGAGCTTCTCGAGGTGTGAGGCCTGGCTTGCTCCACCCCCTGCTCTTGAGATTCTCCCGGATATGGGCTGGAGTTTGGCTGCCTTTTGGGCTGGAGCTTCTCGTGGTTTGAGGCCTGGCTTCCTCCACCCCCTTGCTCTTGAGATTCTCCCGGATGTGGGCTGCATTTTGGCTGCCTTTTGGGCTGGAGCTTCTCGTGGTTTGAGGCCTGGCTTGCTCCACCCCCTGCTCTTGAGATTCTCCCAGATGTGGTCTGGATTTTGGCTGCCTTTTGGGCTGGAGCTTCTCGTGGTTTGAGGCCTGGCTTGCTCCACCCCCTGCTCTTGAGATTCTCACGGAGGTGGGCTGGAGTTTGGCTGCCTTTTGGGCTGGAGCTTCTCGTGGTTTGAGGCCTGGCTTGCTCCACCCCCTGCTCTTGATATTGTCCCGGATGTGGGCTGGATTTTGGCTTTGTTTTGGGCTGGAGCTTCTCGTGGTTTGAGGCCTGGCTTGCTCCACCCCCTGCTCTTGAGATTCTCCCGGAGGTGGGCTGCATTATGGCTGCATTTTGGGCTGGAGGTTCTCGTGGTTTCAGGCCTGGCTTTCTCCACCCCCTTGCTCTTGATTTTCTCCCGGATGTGGGCTGCATTTTGGCTGCCTTTTGGGCTGGAGCTTCTCGTGGTTTGAGGCCTGGCTTGCTCCACCCCCTGCTCTTGATATTCTCCTGGATGTGAGCTGCATTTTGGCTGCCTTTAGGGCTGGAGCTTCTCGTGGTTTGAGGCCTGGCTTGCTCCACCCCCTGCTCTTGATTTTCTCCCGGATGTGGGCTGCATTTTGGCTGCCTTTTGGGCTGGAGCTTCTCGTGGTTTGAGGCCTGGCTTGCTCCACCCCCTGCTCTTGAGATTCTCCCGGATGTGGGCTGCATTTTGGCTGATTCTTGGGCTGGACCTTCTCGTGGTTTCAGGCCTGGCTTGCTCCACCCCCTGCTCTTGAGATTCTCTCGGGGGTGGGCTGCATTTTGGCTGACTTTTGGGCTGGAGCTTCTCGTGGTTTGAGGCCTGGCTTGCTCCACCCCCTGCTCTTGATTTTCTCCCGGATGTGGGCTGGATTTTGGCTGCCTTTTGGGCTGGAGCTTCTCGTGGTTTGAGGCCTGGCTTGCTCCAACCCCTGCTCTTGAGATTCTCCCGGATGTGGGCTGGAGTTTGGCTGCATTTTGGGCTGGAGCTTCTCGAGGTGTGAGGCCTGGCTTGCTCCAACCCCTGCTCTTGAGATTCTCCCGGATGTGGGCTGGAGTTTGGCTTTCTATTGGGCTGGAGCTTCTCGTGGTTTGAGCCCTGGCTTGCTCCAACCCCTGCTCTTGATATTCTCCCGGATGTGAGCTGCATTTTGGCTGCCTTTTGGGGTGGAGATTCTTGTGGTTTGAGGCCTGGCTTGCTCCACGCCCTGCTCTTGATATTCTCCCGGAGGTGGGCTGCATTTTGGCTGCATTTTGGGCTGGAGCTTCTCGTGGTTTGAGGCCTGGCTTGCTCCACCCCCTGCTCTTGAGTTTCTCCCGGAAGTGGGCTGGATTTTGGCTGCCTTTTGGGCTGGAGCTTCTCGTGGTTTGAGGCCTGGCTTGCTCCACCCCCTTGCTCTTGATATTCTCCTGGATGTGGGCTGGAGTTTGGCTGCCTTTTGGGCTGGAGCTTCTCGTGGTTTGAGGCCTGGCTTGCTCCACCCCCTGCTCTTGAGCTTATCCCGGAGGTGCGCTGGAGTTTGGCTGCCTTTTGGGCTGGAGATTCTCGTGGTTTGAGGCCTGGCTTGCTCCACCCCCTGCTCTTGATTTTCTCCCGGATGTGGGCTGCATTTTGGCTGATTCTTGGGCTGGAGCTTCTCGTGGTTTCAGGCCTGGCTTGCTCCACCCCCTGCTCTTGAGATTCTCCCGGAGGTGGGCTGGATTATGGCTGCATTTTGGGCTGGAGGTTCTCGTGGTTTGAGGCCTGGCTTGCTCCAACCCCTGCTCTTGAGATTCTCCCGGATGTGGGCTGGAGTTTGGCTTTCTATTGGGCTGGAGCTTCTCGTGGTTTGAGCCCTGGCTTGCTCCAACCCCTGCTCTTGATATTCTCCCGGATGTGAGCTGCATTTTGGCTGCCTTTTGGGCTCGAGATTCTTGTGGTTTGAGGCCTGGCTTGCTCCACGCCCTGCTCTTGAGATTCTCCCGGAGGTGGGCTGCATTTTGGCTGCCTTTTGGGCTGGAGCTTCTCGTGGTTTGAGGCCTGGCTTGCTCCACCCCCTGCTCTTGAGTTTCTCCCGGATGTGGGCTGGATTTTGGCTGCCTTTTGGGCTGGAGCTTCTCGTGGTTTGAGGCCTGGCTTGCTCCACCCCCTTGCTCTTGATATTCTCCTGGATGTGGGCTGGAGTTTGGCTGCCTTTTGGGCTGGAGCTTCTCGTGGTTTGAGGCCTGGCTTGCTCCACCCCCTGCTCTTGAGATTATCCCGGAGGTGCGCTGGAGTTTGGCTGCCTTTTGGGCTGGAGATTCTCGTGGTTTGAGGCCTGGCTTGCTCCACCCCCTGCTCTTGATTTTCTCCCGGATGTGGGCTGCATTTTGGCTGATTCTTGGGCTGGAGCTTCTCGTGGTTTCAGGCCTGGCTTGCTCCACCCCCTGCTCTTGAGATTCTCCCGCAGGTGGGCTGCATTTTGGCTGCCTTTTGGGCTGGAGCTTCTCGTGGTTTGAGGCCTGGCTTGCTCCACCCCCTGCTCTTGATATTGTCCCGGATGTGGTCTGGAGTTTGGCTGCCTTTTGGGCTGGAGCTTCCCCTGGTTTGAAGCCTCGCTTGCTCCAACCCCCTGCTCTTGAGATTCTCTCGGATGTGGGCTGTATTTTGTCTGCATTTTGGGCTGGAGCTTCTCGAGGTGTGAGCCCTGAATTGCTCCAAAACCTGCTCTTGATATTCTCCCTGATGTGAGCTGGATTTTGGCTGCCTTTTGGGCTGGAGCTTCTCGTGGTTTGAGGCCTGGCTTGCTCCACCCCCTGCTCTTGATTTTCTCCCGGATGTGGGCTGGATTTTGGCTGCCTTTTGGGCTGGAGCTTCTCGTGGTTTGAGGCCTGGCTTGCTCCACCCCCTGCTCTTGAGATTCTCCCGGATGTGGGCTGCATTTTGGCTGCCTTTTGGGCTGGAGCTTCTCGTGGTTTGAGGCCTGGCTTGCTCCACCCCCTGCTCTTGAGATTCTCCTGGATGTGGGCTGAATTTTGGCTGCCTTATGGGCTGGAGCTTCTCGTGGTTTGAGGCCTGCCTTGCTCCACACCCTGCTCTTGAGATTCTCCCGGACGTGGGCTGCATTTTGGCTGCATTTTGGGCTGGAGCTTCTCGTGGTTTGAGGCCTGGCTTGCTCCACCCCCTGCTCTTGATATTGTCACGGATGTGGAATGGATTTTGGCTGCCTTTTGGGCTGGAGCTTCTCGTGGTTTGAGGCCTGGCTTGCTCCACCCCCTGCTCTTGATTTTCTCCCGGATGTGTGCAGGATTTTGGCTGCCTTTTGGGCTGGAGCTTCTCGTGGTTTGAGGCCTGGCATGCTCCACCCCCTGCTCTTGAGATTCTCCCGGATGTGGGCTGCATTTTGGCTGCCTTTTGGGCTGGAGCTTCTCGTGGTTTGAGGCCTGCCTTGCTCCACCCCCTGCTCTTGAGATTCTCCCGGTCGTGGGCTGCATTTTGGCTGCATTTTTGGCTGGAGCTTCTCGAGGTTTGAGGCCTGGCTTGCTCCACCCCCTGCTCTTGAGTTTCTCCCGGATGTGGGCTGGATTTTGGCTGCCTTTTGGGCTGGAGCTTCTCGTGGTTTGAGGCCTGGCTTGCTCCACCCCCTTGCTCTTGATATTCTCCTGGATGTGGGCTGGAGTTTGGCTGCCTTTTGTGCTGGAGCTTCTCGTGGTTTGAGGCCTGGCTTGCTCCACCCCCTGCTCTTGAGATTATCCCGGAGGTGCGCTGGAGTTTGGCTGCCTTTTGGGCTGGAGATTCTCGTGGTTTGAGGCCTGCCTTGCTCCACCCCCTGCTCTTGATTTTCTCCCGGATGTGGGCTGCATTTTGGCTGATTCTTGGGCTGGAGCTTCTCGTGGTTTCAGGCCTGGCTTGCTCCACCCCCTGCTCTTGAGATTCTCCCGCAGGTGGGCTGCATTTTGGCTGCCTTTTGGGCTGGAGCTTCTCGTGGTTTGAGGCCTGGCTTGCTCCACCCCCTGCTCTTGATATTGTCCCGGATGTGGTCTGGAGTTTGGCTGCCTTTTGGGCTGGAGCTTCCCCTGGTTTGAAGCCTCGCTTGCTCCAACCCCCTGCTCTTGAGATTCTCTCGGATGTGGGCTGTATTTTGTCTGCATTTTGGGCTGGAGCTTCTCGAGGTGTGAGCCCTGAATTGCTCCAAAACCTGCTCTTGATATTCTCCCTGATGTGAGCTGGATTTTGGCTGCCTTTTGGGCTGGAGCTTCTCGTGGTTTGAGGCCTGGCTTGCTCCACCCCCTGCTCTTGATTTTCTCCCGGATGTGGGCTGGATTTTGGCTGCCTTTTGGGCTGGAGCTTCTCGTGGTTTGAGGCCTGGCTTGCTCCACCCCCTGCTCTTGAGATTCTCCCGGATGTGGGCTGCATTTTGGCTGCCTTTTGGGCTGGAGCTTCTCGTGGTTTGAGGCCTGGCTTGCTCCACCCCCTGCTCTTGAGATTCTCCTGGATGTGGGCTGAATTTTGGCTGCCTTATGGGCTGGAGCTTCTCGTGGTTTGAGGCCTGCCTTGCTCCACACCCTGCTCTTGAGATTCTCCCGGACGTGGGCTGCATTTTGGCTGCATTTTGGGCTGGAGCTTCTCGTGGTTTGAGGCCTGGCTTGCTCCACCCCCTGCTCTTGATATTCTCACGGATGTGGGCTGCATTTTCGCTGCATTTTGGGCTGGAGCTTCTCGTGGTTTGAGGCCTGGCTTGCTCCACCCCCTGCTCTTGATTTTCTCCCGGATGTGTGCAGGATTTTGGCTGCCTTTTGGGCTGGAGCTTCTCGTGGTTTGAGGCCTGGCTTGCTCCACCCCCTGCTCTTGAGATTCTCCCGGATGTGGGCTGCATTTTGGCTGCCTTTTGGGCTGGAGCTTCTCGTGGTTTGAGGCCTGCCTTGCTCCACCCCCTGCTCTTGAGATTCTCCCGGTCGTGGGCTGCATTTTGGCTGCCTTTTTGGCTGGAGCTTCTCGAGGTTTGAGGCCTGGCTTGCTCCACCCCCTGCTCTTGAGATTCTCCCGGAGGTGGGCTGCATTTTGGCTGCCTTTTGAGCTGGAGCTTCTCGTGGTTTGAGCCCTGGCTTGCTCCAACCCCTGCTCTTGATATTCTCCCGGATGTGGGCTGGATTTTGGCTGACTTTTGGGCTGGAGCTTCTCGTGGTTTGAGGCCTGGCTTGCTCCACCCCCTGCTCTTGATTTTCTCCCGGATGTGGGCTGGATTTTGGCTGCCTTTTGGGCTGGAGCTTCTCGTGGTTTGAGGCCTGGCTTGCTCCACCCCCTGCTCTTGATATTCTCCCAGATGTGGGCTGCATTTTGGCTGCTTTTTGGGCTGGAGCTTCTCGTGGTTTGAGGCCTGGCTTGCTCCAACCCCTGCTCTTGAGATTCTCCCGGAGGTGGGCTGGAGTTTGGCTTTATTTTGGGCTGGAGCTTCTCGTGGTTTGAGGCCTGGCTTGCTCCACCCCCTGCTCTTGAGATTCTCACGGAGGTGGGCTGGAGTTTGGCTGCATTTTTGGCTGGAGCTTCTCGAGGTTTGAGGCCTGGCTTGCTCCACCCCCTGCTCTTGATATTGTCCCGGATGTGGTCTGGAGTTTGGCTGCCTTTTGGGCTGGAGCTTCCCCTGGTTTGAAGCCTCGCTTGCTCCAACCCCCTGCTCTTGAGATTCTCTCGGATGTGGGCTGTATTTTGTCTGCATTTTGGGCTGGAGCTTCTCGAGCTGTGAGCCCTGAATTGCTCCAAAACCTGCTCTTGATATTCTCCCTGATGTGAGCTGGATTTTGGCTGCCTTTTGGGCTGGAGCTTCTCGTGGTTTGAGGCCTGGCTTGCTCCACCCCCTGCTCTTGATTTTCTCCCGGATGTGGGCTGGATTTTGGCTGCCTTTTGGGCTGGAGCTTCTCGTGGTTTGAGGCCTGGCTTGCTCC
This sequence comes from Rhynochetos jubatus, assembly GCA_027574665.1. NCBI lineage: Eukaryota > Metazoa > Chordata > Aves > Eurypygiformes > Rhynochetidae > Rhynochetos > Rhynochetos jubatus. The sequence goes on along the minus strand of JAQBHY010000095.1, from coordinate 847,341 downwards.
ACCCCCTGCTCTTGAGATTCTCCCGGATGTGGGCTGCATTTTGGCTGCCTTTTGGGCTGGAGCTTCTCGTGGTTTGAGGCCTGGCTTGCTCCACCCCCTGCTCTTGAGATTCTCCTGGATGTGGGCTGAATTTTGGCTGCCTTATGGGCTGGAGCTTCTCGTGGTTTGAGGCCTGCCTTGCTCCACACCCTGCTCTTGAGATTCTCCCGGACGTGGGCTGCATTTTGGCTGCATTTTGGGCTGGAGCTTCTCGTGGTTTGAGGCCTGGCTTGCTCCACCCCCTGCTCTTGATATTCTCACGGATGTGGGCTGCATTTTCGCTGCATTTTGGGCTGGAGCTTCTCGTGGTTTGAGGCCTGGCTTGCTCCACCCCCTGCTCTTGATTTTCTCCCTGATGTGTGCAGGATTTTGGCTGCCTTTTGGGCTGGAGCTTCTCGTGGTTTGAGGCCTGGCTTGCTCCACCCCCTGCTCTTGAGATTCTCCCGGATGTGGGCTGCATTTTGGCTGCCTTTTGGGCTGGAGCTTCTCGTGGTTTGAGGCCTGCCTTGCTCCACCCCCTGCTCTTGAGATTCTCCCGGTCGTGGGCTGCATTTTGGCTGCCTTTTTGGCTGGAGCTTCTCAAGGTTTGAGGCCTGGCTTGCTCCACCCCCTGCTCTTGAGATTCTCCCGGAGGTGGGCTGCATTTTGGCTGCCTTTTGAGCTGGAGCTTCTCGTGGTTTGAGCCCTGGCTTGCTCCAACCCCTGCTCTTGATATTCTCCCGGATGTGGGCTGGATTTTGGCTGACTTTTGGGCTGGAGCTTCTCGTGGTTTGAGGCCTGGCTTGCTCCACCCCCTGCTCTTGATTTTCTCCCGGATGTGGGCTGGATTTTGGCTGCCTTTTGGGCTGGAGCTTCTCGTGGTTTGAGGCCTGGCTTGCTCCACCCCCTGCTCTTGATATTCTCCCAGATGTGGGCTGCATTTTGGCTGCTTTTTGGGCTGGAGCTTCTCGTGGTTTGAGGCCTGGCTTGCTCCAACCCCTGCTCTTGAGATTCTCCCGGAGGTGGGCTGGAGTTTGGCTTTATTTTGGGCTGGAGCTTCTCGTGGTTTGAGGCCTGGCTTGCTCCACCCCCTGCTCTTGAGATTCTCACGGAGGTGGGCTGGAGTTTGGCTGCATTTTTGGCTGGAGCTTCTCGAGGTTTGAGGCCTGGCTTGCTCCACCCCCTGCTCTTGATATTGTCCCGGATGTGGGCTGGATTTTGGCTGCCTTTTGGGCTGGAGCTTCTCATGGTTTGAGCCCTGAATTACTCCAAAACCTGCTCTAGATATTCTCACTGATGTGAGCTGGATTTTGGCTGCCTTTTGGGCTGGAGCTTCTCGTGGTTTGAGGCGTGGCTTGCTCCAACCCCTTCTCTTGAGATTCTCCTGGATGTGGGCTGGATTGTGGCTGAATTTTGGGCTGGAGCTTCTTGTGGTTTGAGGCCTGGCTTGCTCCACCCCCTGCTCTTGAGTTTTTCCCGGATGTGGGCTGCATTTTGGCTGCCTTTTGGGCTGGAGCTTCTCGTGGTTTGAGGCCTGGCTTGCTCCACCCCCTGCTCTTGAGATTCTCCCGGACATGGGCTTTATTTTGGCTGCCTTTACGGCTGGAGCTTCTCGTGGTTTGAGGCCTGGCTTGCTCCACCCCCTGCTCTTGAGATTCTCCCTTATGTGGGCTGGATTTTGGCTGCCTTTACGGCTGGAGCTTCTCGGAGTTTGAGGCCTGGCTTGCTCCACCCCCTTGCTCTTGATATTCTCCTGGATGTGGGCTGGAGTTTGGCTGCCTTTTGGGCTGGAGCTTCTCGTGGTTTGAGGCCTGGCTTGCTCCACCCCCTGCTCTTGAGATTCTCCCGGAGGTGCGCTGGAGTTTGGCTGCCTTTTGGGCTGGAGATTCTCGTGGTTTGAGGCCTGGCTTGCTCCACCCCCTGCTCTTGAGATTCTCCCGCAGGTGGGCTGCATTTTGGCTGCCTTTTGGGCTGGAGCTTCTCGTGGTTTGAGGCCTGGCTTGCTCCACCCCCTGCTCTTGATATTCTCCCGGATGTGGGCTGGATTTTGGCTGCATTTACGGCTGGAGCTTCTCGTGGTTTGAGGCCTGGCTTGCTCCACCCCCTGCTCTTGAGATTCTCCCGGATGTGGGCTGGATTTTGGCTGCCTTTACGGCTGGAGCTTCTCATGGTTTGAGGCCTGGCTTTCTCCACCCCCTGCTCTTGAGATTCTCCCCGATGTGGGCTGCATTTTGGCTGCATTTTGGGCTGGAGCTTCTCGTGGTTTGAGGCCTTGCTTGCTCCACCCCCTGCTCTTGAGATTCTCCCAGAGGTGGGCTGCATTTTGGCTGCATTTTGAGCTGAAGCTTCTCGTGGTTTGAGGCCTGGCTTGCTCCACCCCCTGCTCTTGAGATTCTCCCAGATGTGGGCTGCATTTTGGCTGCATTTTGGGCTTCAACTTCTCGTGGTTTGAGGCCTGTCTTGCTCCACCCCCTCCTCTTGAGATTCTCCCGGACGTGGGCTGGATTTTGGCTGCCTTTTGGGCTGGAGCTTCTCGTGGTTTGAGGCCTGGCTTGCTCCACCCCCTGCTCTTGAGATTCTCCCGGATGTGGGCTGCATTTTGGCTGCCTTTGGGCTTCAAATTCTCGTGGTTTGAGGCCTGTCTTGCTCCACCCCCTGCTCTTGAGATTCTCCCGGACGTGGGCTGGATTTTGGCTGCATTTTGGGCTGGAGCTTCTCGTGGTTTGAGGCCTGGCTTGCTCCACCCCCTGCTCTTGAGATTCTCCCGGATGTGGGCTGCATTTTGGCTGCCTTTGGGCTTCAACTTCTCGTGGTTTGAGGCCTGTCTTGCTCCACCCCCTGCTCTTGAGATTCTCCCGGACGTGGGCTGGATTTTGGCTGCCTTTTGGGCTGGAGCTTCTCGTGGTTTGAGGCCTGACTTGCTCCACCCCCTGCTCTTGAGATTCTCCCGGATGTGGGCTGGAGTTTGACTGCCTTTTGGGCTGGAGCTTCTCGTGGTTTGAGGCCTGGCTTGCTCCACCCCCTGCTCTTGATATTCTCCCGGAGGTGGGCTGCATTTTCGCTGCATTTTGAGCTGGAGCTTCTCGTGGTTTCAGGCCTGGCTTTCTCCACCCCCTGCTCTTGATATTCTCCCGGATGTGGGCTGGATTTTGGCTGCCTTTTGGGCTGGAGCTTCTCCTGGTTTGAGGCCTGGCTTGCTCCACCCCCTGCTCTTGAGATTCTCCCGGATGTGGGCTGGATTTTGGCTGCCTTTTGGGTTGGAGCTTCTCGGGGTTTGAGGCCTGGCTTGCTCCACACCCTGCTCTTGAGATTCTCCCGGAGGTGGGCTGCATTTTGGCTGCCTTTTGGGCTGGAGCTTCTCGTGGTTTGAGGCCTGGCTTGCTCCACCCCCTGCTCTTGAGATTCTCCCGGATGTGGGCTGCATTTTGGCTTTCTTTTGGGCTGGAGCTTCTCGTGGTTTGAGGCCTGGCTTTCTCCACCCCCTACTCTTGAGATTCTCCCGGAGGTGGGCTGGAGTTTGGCTTTATTTTGGGCTGGAGCTTCTTGTGGTTTGAGGCCTGGCTTGCTCCAACCCCTGCTCTTGAGTTTCTCCCGGATGTGGGCTGCATTTTGGCTGCCTTTTGGGCTGGAGCTTCTCGTGGTTTGAGGCCTGGCTTGCTCCACCCTCTGCTCTTGAGATTCTCCCGGAGGTGGGCTGGAGTTTGGCTGCCTTTTGGGCTGGAGCTTCTCGTGGTTTGAGGCCTGGCTTGCTCCAACCCCTGCTCTTGATATTCTCCCGGATGTGGGCTGGATTTTGGCTGCCTTTAGGGCTGGAGCTTCTCGTGGTTTGAGGCCTGGCTTGCTCCACCCCCTGCTCTTGAGATTCTCTCGGGGGTGGGCTGCATTTTGGCTGACTTTTGGGCTGGAGCTTCTCGTGGTTTAAGGCCTGGCTTGCTCCACCCCCTGCTCTTGAGATTCTCCCGGATGTGGGCTGCATTTTGGCTGCCTTTTGGGCTGGAGCTTCTCGAGGTTTGAGGCCTGGCTTGCTCCACACCCTGCTCTTGAGATTCTCCCGGATGTGGGCTAGATTTTGGCTGCCTTTTGGGCTAGAGCTTCTCGTGGTTTGAGGCCTGGCTTGCTCCACACCCTGCTCTTGAGATTCTCCCGGAGGTGGGCTGGACTTTGGCTGCCTTTTGGGCTGGAGGTTCTTGTGGTTTGAGGCCTGGCTTGCTCCAACCCCTACTCTTGAGATTCTCACTGATGTGGAATGGATTTTGGCTGCCTTTTGGGCTGGAGCTTCTCATGGTTTGAGGCCTGGCTTGCTCCACCCCCTGCTCTTGAGATTCTCCCGGATGTGGGCTGCATTTTGGCTTTTTTTTGGGCTGGAGCTTCTCGTGGTTTGAGCCCTGGCTCGCTCCAACCCCTGCTCTTGATATTCTCCCGGAGGAGGGCTGCATTTTGGCTGCCTTTTTGGCTGGAGCTTCTTGTGGTTTGAGGCCTGGCTTGCTCCAACCCCTGCTCTTGAGTTTCTCCCGGATGTGGGCTGCATTTTGGCTGCCTTTTGGGCTGGAGCTCATCATGGTTTGAGGCCTGGCTTGCTCCACCCCCTGCTCTTGATTTTCTCCCGGATGTGTGCTGGATTTTGGCTGCATTTTGGGCTGGAGCTTCTCGTGGTTTGAGGCCTGGCTTGCTCCACCCCCTGCTCTTGAGATTCTCACGGAGGTGGGCTGGAGTTTGGCTGCCTTTTGGGCTGGAGCTTCTCGTGGTTTGAGGCCTGGCTTGCTCCAACCCCTACTCTTGAGATTCTCCCGGATGTGGAATGGATTTTGGCTGCCTTTTGGGCTGGAGCTTCTCGTGGTTTGAGGCCTGGCTTGCTCCATCCCCTGCTCATGAGATTCTCCCGGATGTGGGCTGCATTTTGGCTGCATTTTGGGCTGGAGCTTCTCGAGGTTTGAGGCCTGGCTTGCTCCACCCCCTGCTCTTGAGATTCTCCCGGATGTGGGCTGGATTTTGGCTGCCTTTAGGGCTGGAGCTTCTCGTGGTTTGAGGCCTGGCTTGCTCCAACCCCTGCTCTTGAGATTCTCTCGGGGGTGGGCTGCATTTTGGCTTCATTTTGGGCTGGAGCTTCTCGTGGTTTGAGGCCTGGCTTGCTCCACCCCCTGCTCTTGAGTTTCTCCTGGATGTGGGCTGCATTTTGGCTTCATTTTGGGTTGGAGCTTCTCGTGGTTTGAGGCCTGGCTTGCTCCACCCCCTGCTCTTGAGATTCTCCCATATGTGGGCTGGATTTTTGGTGCATTTTAGGCTGAAGCTTCTCGTGGTTTGAGGCCTGGCTTGCTCCACCCCCTTCTCTTGAGATTCTCCTGGATGTGGGCTGCATTTTGGCTGCCTTTTGGGCTGGAGCTTCTCGTGGTTTGAGGCCTGGCTTGCTCCACCCCCTGCTCTTGATTTTCTCCCGGAGGTGGGCTGCATTTTGGCTGCATTTTGGGCTGGAGCTTCTCGTGGTTTGAAGCCTGGGTTGCTCCACCCCCTGCTCTTGAGATTCTCCCGGAGGTGGGCTGGATTTTGGCTGCATTTAGGGCTGGAGCTTCTCGTGGTTTGAGGCCTGGCTTGCTCCACCCCCTGCTCTTGAGATTCTCCCGGATGTGGGCTGGATTTTGGCTGCATTTAGGGCTGGAGCTTCTCGTGGTTTGAGGCCTGGCTTGCTCCACCCCCTGCTCTTGAGATTCTCCCATAGTTGGGCTGCATTTTGTCTGCATTTAGGGCTGGAGCTTCTCGTGGTTTGAGGCCTGGCTTGCTCCACCCCCTGCTCTTGAGATTCTCCCATAGGTGGGCTGCATTTTGTCTGCATTTTTGGCTGGAGCTTCTCGTGGTTTGAGGCCTGGCTTTCTCCACCCCCTACTCTTGAGATTCTCCCGGAGGTGGGCTGCAGTTTGGCTTTATTTTGGGCTGGAGCTTCTTGTGGTTTGAGGCCTGGCTTGCTCCAACCCCTGCTCTTGAGTTTCTCCCGGATGTGGGCTGCATTTTGGCTGCCTTTTGGGCTGGAGCTCATCATGGTTTGAGGCCTGGCTTGCTCCACCCCCTGCTCTTGATTTTCTCGCGGATGTGTGCTGGATTTTGGCTGCCTTTTGGGCTGGAGCTTCTCGTGGTTTGAGGCCTGGCTTGCTCCACCCCCTGCTCTTGAGATTCTCACGGAGGTGGGCTGGAGTTTGGCTGCCTTTTGGGCTGGAGCTTCTCGTGGTTTGAGGCCTGGCTTGCTCCAACCCCTACTCTTGAGATTCTCCCGGATGTGGAATGGATTTTGGCTGCCTTTTGGGCTGGAGCTTCTCGTGGTTTGAGGTCTGGCTTGCTCCATCCCCTGCTCATGAGATTCTCCCGGATGTGGGCTGCATTTTGGCTTTCTTTTGGGCTGGAGCTTCTCGTGGTTTGAGGCCTGGCTTTCTCCACCCCCTGCTCTTGAGATTCTCCCGGATGTGGGCTGCATTTTGGCTTTCTTTTGGGCTGGAGCTTCTCGTGGTTTGAGGCCTGGCTTTCTCCACCCCCTACTCTTGAGATTCTCCCGGAGGTGGGCTGGAGTTTGGCTTTATTTTGGGCTGGAGCTTCTTGTGGTTTGAGGCCTGGCTTGCTCCAACCCCTGCTCTTGAGATTCTCCCGGATGTGGGCTGCATTTTGGCTGCCTTTTGGGCTGGAGCTTCTCGTGGTTTGAGGCCTGGCTTGCTCCACCCTCTGCTCTTGAGATTCTCCCGGAGGTGGGCTGGAGTTTGGCTGCCTTTTGGGCTGGAGCTTCTCGTGGTTTGAGGCCTGGCTTGCTCCAACCCCTGCTCTTGATATTCTCCCGGATGTGGGCTGGATTTTGGCTGCCTTTAGGGCTGGAGCTTCTCGTGGTTTGAGGCCTGGCTTGCTCCACCCCCTGCTCTTGAGATTCTCTCGGGGGTGGGCTGCATTTTGGCTGACTTTTGGGCTGGAGCTTCTCGTGGTTTAAGGCCTGGCTTGCTCCACCCCCTGCTCTTGAGATTCTCCCGGATGTGGGCTGCATTTTGGCTGCCTTTTGGGCTGGAGCTTCTCGAGGTTTGAGGCCTGGCTTGCTCCACACCCTGCTCTTGAGATTCTCCCGGATGTGGGCTGGATTTTGGCTGCCTTTTGGGCTAGAGCTTCTCGAGGTTTGAGGCCTGGCTTGCTCCACACCCTGCTCTTGAGATTCTCCCGGAGGTGGGCTGGACTTTGGCTGCCTTTTGGGCTGTAGCTTCTCGAGGTTTGAGGCCTGGCTTGCTCCAACCCCTACTCTTGAGATTCTCACTGATGTGGAATGGATTTTGGCTGCCTTTTGGGCTGGAGCTTCTCATGGTTTGAGGCCTGGCTTGCTCCATCCCCTGCTCATGAGATTCTCCCGGATGTGGGCTGCATTTTGGCTGCATTTTGGGCTGGAGCTTCTCGTGGTTTGAGGCCTGGCTTGCTCCACCCCCTGCTCTTGAGATTCTCTCGGGTGTGGGCTGCATTTTGGCTGCCTTTTGGGCTGGAGCTTCTCGTGGTTTGAGGCCTGGCTTGCTCCACCCCCTGCTCTTGAGATTCTCCCGGATGTGGGCTGCATTTTGGCTTTATTTTGGGCTGGAGCTTCTCGTGGTTTGAGCCCTGGCTTGCTCCATCACCTGCTCTTGAGATTCTCTCGGATGTGGGCTGTATTTTGGCTGCATTTTGGGCTGGAGCTTCTCGTGGTTTGAGGCCTGGCTTGCTCCACCCCCTGCTCTTGAGATTCTCTCGGATGTGGGCTGCATTTTGGCTGCATTTTGGGCTGGAGCTTCTCAGGGTTTGAGGCCTGGCTTGCTCCACCCCCTGCTCTTGAGATACTCCCGGATGTGGGCTGGATTTTGGCTGCCTTTTGGGCTGGAGCTTCTCGAGGTTTGAGGCCTGGCTTGCTCCACCCCCTGCTCTTGAGATTCTCCCGGATGTGGGCTGCATTTTGGCTTTATTTTGGGCTGGAGCTTCTCGTGGTTTGAGCCCTGGCTTGCTCCATCACCTGCTCTTGAGATTCTCCCGGATGTGGGCTGCATTTTGGCTGCCTTTTTGGCTGGAGCTTCTCGTGGTTTGAGGCCTGGCTTTCTCCACCCCCTACTCTTGAGATTCTCCCGGAGGTGGGCTGGAGTTTGGCTTTATTTTGGGCTGGAGCTTCTCGTGGTTTGAGGCCTGGCTTTCTCCACCCCCTACTCTTGAGATTCTCCCGGAGGTGGGCTGGAGTTTGGCTTTATTTTGGGCTGGAGCTTCTCGTGGTTTGAGGCCTGGCTTGCTCCAACCCCTGCTCTTGAGTTTCTCCGGGATGTGGGCTGCATTTTGGCTGCCTTTTGGGTTGGAGCTTCTCGTGGTTTGAGGCCTGGCTTGCTCCACCCCCTGCTCTTGAGATTCTCCCAGATGTGGGCTGGATTTTGGCTGCCTTTTAGGCTGAAGCTTCTCGTGGTTTGAGGCCTGGCTTGCTCCACCCCCTGCTCTTGAGATTCTCCCGGATGTGGGCTGCATTTTGGCTGCCTTTTGGGTTGGAGCTTCTCCTGGTTTGAGGCCTGCCTTGCTCCACCCCCTGCTCTTGAGATTCTCCCGGAGGTGGGCTGCATTTTGGCTGCATTTTGGGCTGGAGCTTCTCGTGGTTTGAGGCCTGGCTTGCTCCACCCCCTGCTCTTGAGATTCTCCCGGATGTGGGCTGCATTTTGGATGCCTTTTTGGCTGGAGCTTCTCGTGGTTTGAGGCCTGGCTTGCTCCACCCCCTGTTCTTGAGATTCTCCCGGAGGTGGGCTGCATTTTGGCTGCATTTTGGGCTGGAGCTTCTCGTGGTTTGAGGCCTGGCTTGCTCCAAACCCTGCTCTTGATATTCTCCCGGATGTGGGCTGCATTTTGGCTGCATTTTGGGCTGGAGCTTCTCGTGGTTTCAGGCCTGGCTTGCTCCACCCCCTGCTCTTGATATTGTCCCGGACGTGGGCTGGACTTTGGCTGCCTTTTGGGCTGGAGCTTCTCGTGGTTTGAGGCCTGGCTTGCTCCACCCCCTGCTCTTGAGATTCTCCCGGATGTGGGCTGCATTTTGGCTTTTTTTTGGGCTGGAGCTTCTCGTGGTTTGAGCCCTGGCTTGCTCCAACCCCTGCTCTTGATATTCTCCCGGATGTGGGCTGCATTTTGGCTGCCTTTTGGGCTGGAGCTCATCATGGTTTGAGGCCTGGCTTGCTCCACCCCCTGCTCTTGATTTTCTCCCGGATGTGTGCTGGATTTTGGCTGCATTTTGGGCTGGAGCTTCTCGTGGTTTGAGGCCTGGCTTGCTCCACCCCCTGCTCTTGAGATTCTCACGGAGGTGGGCTGGAGTTTGGCTGCCTTTTGGGCTGGAGCTTCTCGTGGTTTGAGGCCTGGCTTGCTCCAACCCCTACTCTTGAGATTCTCCCGGATGTGGAATGGATTTTGGCTGCATTTTGGGCTGGAGCTTCTCGTGGTTTGAGGCCTGGCTTGCTCCATCCCCTGCTCATGAGATTCTCCCGGATGTGGGCTGCATTTTGGCTGCATTTTGGGCTGGAGCTTCTCGTGGTTTGAGGCCTGGCTTGCTCCACCCCCTGCTCTTGAGATTCTCCCGGATGTGGGCTGGATTTTGGCTGCCTTTAGGGCTGGAGCTTCTCGTGGTTTGAGGCCTGGCTTGCTCCAACCCCTGCTCTTGAGATTCTCTCGGGGGTGGGCTGCATTTTGGCTGCCTTTTGGGCTGGAGCTTCTCGTGGTTTGAGGCCTGGCTTGCTCCACCCCCTGCTCTTGAGTTTCTCCTGGATGTGGGCTGCATTTTGGCTTCCTTTTGGGTTGGAGCTTCTCGTGGTTTGAGGCCTGGCTTGCTCCACCCCCTGCTCTTGAGATTCTCCCATATGTGGGCTGGATTTTGGGTGCATTTTAGGCTGAAGCTTCTCGTGGTTTGAGGCCTGGCTTGCTCCACCCCCTTCTCTTGAGATTCTCCTGGATGTGGGCTGCATTTTGGCTGCCTTTTGGGCTGGAGCTTCTCGTGGTTTGAGGCCTGGCTTGCTCCATCACCTGCTCTTGAGATTCTCTCGGATGTGGGCTGCATTTTGGCTGCATTTTGGGCTGGAGCTTCTCGTGGTTTGAGGCCTGGCTTGCTCCACCCCCTTCTCTTGAGATTCTCCTGGATGTGGGCTGTATTTTGGCTGCATTTTGGGCTGGAGCTTCTCGTGGTTTGAGGCCTGGCTTGCTCCACCCCCTGCTCTTGAGATTCTCTCGGATGTGGGCTGCATTTTGGCTGCATTTTGGGCTGGAGCTTCTCGTGGTTTGAGGCCTGGCTTGCTCCACCCCCTGCTCTTGAGTTACTCCCGGATGTGGGCTGGATTTTGGCTGCCTTTTGGGCTGGAGCTTCTCGAGGTTTGAGGCCTGGCTTGCTCCACCCCCTGCTCTTGAGATTCTCCCGGATGTGGGCTGCATTTTGGCTTTATTTTGGGCTGGAGCTTCTCGTGGTTTGAGCCCTGGCTTGCTCCATCACCTGCTCTTGAGATTCTCCCGGATGTGGGCTGCATTTTGGCTGCCTTTTTGGCTGGAGCTTCTCGTGGTTTGAGGCCTGGCTTTCTCCACCCCCTACTCTTGAGATTCTCCCGGAGGTGGGCTGGAGTTTGGCTTTATTTTGGGCTGGAGCTTCTCGTGGTTTGAGGCCTGGCTTTCTCCACCCCCTACTCTTGAGATTCTCCCGGAGGTGGGCTGGAGTTTGGCTTTATTTTGGGCTGGAGCTTCTCGTGGTTTGAGGCCTGGCTTGCTCCAACCCCTGCTCTTGAGTTTCTCCGGGATGTGGGCTGCATTTTGGCTGCCTTTTGGGTTGGAGCTTCTCGTGGTTTGAGGCCTGGCTTGCTCCACCCCCTGCTCTTGAGATTCTCCCAGATGTGGGCTGGATTTTGGCTGCCTTTTAGGCTGAAGCTTCTCGTGGTTTGAGGCCTGGCTTGCTCCACCCCCTGCTCTTGAGATTCTCCCGGATGTGGGCTGCATTTTGGCTGCCTTTTGGGTTGGAGCTTCTCCTGGTTTGAGGCCTGCCTTGCTCCACCCCCTGCTCTTGAGATTCTCCCGGAGGTGGGCTGCATTTTGGCTGCATTTTGGGCTGGAGCTTCTCGTGGTTTGAGGCCTGGCTTGCTCCACCCCCTGCTCTTGAGATTCTCCCGGATGTGGGCTGCATTTTGGCTGCATTTTGGGCTGGAGCTTCTCGTGGTTTCAGGCCTGGCTTGCTCCACCCCCTGCTCTTGATATTGTCCCGGATGTGGGCTGGACTTTGGCTGCCTTTTGGGCTGGAGCTTCTCGTGGTTTGAGGCCTGGCTTGCTCCACCCCCTGCTCTTGAGATTCTCCCGGATGTGGGCTGCATTTTGGCTTTCTTTTGGGCTGGAGCTTCTCGTGGTTTGAGCCCTGGCTTGCTCCAACCCCTGCTCTTGATATTCTCCCGGAGGAGGGCTGCATTTTGGCTGCCTTTTTGGCTGGAGCTTCTTGTGGTTTGAGGCCTGGCTTGCTCCAACCCCTGCTCTTGAGTTTCTCCCGGATGTGGGCTGCATTTTGGCTGCCTTTTGGGCTGGAGCTCATCATGGTTTGAGGCCTGGCTTGCTCCACCCCCTGCTCTTGATTTTCTCCCGGATGTGTGCTGGATTTTGGCTGCATTTTGGGCTGGAGCTTCTCGTGGTTTGAGGCCTGGCTTGCTCCACCCCCTGCTCTTGAGATTCTCACGGATGTGGGCTGGAGTTTGGCTGCCTTTTGGGCTGGAGCTTCTCGTGGTTTGAGGCCTGGCTTGCTCCAACCCCTACTCTTGAGATTCTCCCGGATGTGGAATGGATTTTGGCTGCCTTTTGGGCTGGAGCTTCTCGTGGTTTGAGGCCTGGCTTGCTCCACCCCCTGCTCTTGAGTTTCTCCTGGATGTGGGCTGCATTTTGGCTTCCTTTTGGGTTGGAGCTTCTCGTGGTTTGAGGCCTGGCTTGCTCCACCCCCTGCTCTTGAGATTCTCCCATATGTGGGCTGGATTTTGGGTGCATTTTAGGCTGAAGCTTCTCGTGGTTTGAGGCCTGGCTTGCTCCACCCCCTTCTCTTGAGATTCTCCTGGATGTGGGCTGCATTTTGGCTGCCTTTTGGGCTGGAGCTTCTCGTGGTTTGAGGCCTGGCTTGCTCCACCCCCTGCTCTTGATTTTCTCCCGGAGGTGGGCTGCATTTTGGCTGCATTTTGGGCTGGAGCTTCTCGTGGTTTGAAGCCTGGCTTGCTCCACCCCCTGCTCTTGAGATTCTCCCGGAGGTGGGCTGGATTTTGGCTGCATTTAGGGCTGGAGCTTCTCGTGGTTTGAGGCCTGGCTTGCTCCACCCCCTGCTCTTGAGATTCTCCCGGATGTGGGCTGGATTTTGGCTGCATTTAGGGCTGGAGCTTCTCGTGGTTTGAGGCCTGGCTTGCTCCACCCCCTGCTCTTGAGATTCTCCCATAGTTGGGCTGCATTTTGTCTGCATTTAGGGCTGGAGCTTCTCGTGGTTTGAGGCCTGGCTTGCTCCACCCCCTGCTCTTGAGATTCTCCCATAGGTGGGCTGCATTTTGTCTGCATTTTTGGCTGGAGCTTCTCGTGGTTTGAGGCCTGGCTTTCTCCACCCCCTACTCTTGAGATTCTCCCGGAGGTGGGCTGCAGTTTGGCTTTATTTTGGGCTGGAGCTTCTTGTGGTTTGAGGCCTGGCTTGCTCCAACCCCTGCTCTTGAGTTTCTCCCGGAAGTGGGCTGCATTTTGGCTGCCTTTTGGGCTGGAGCTCATCATGGTTTGAGGCCTGGCTTGCTCCACCCCCTGCTCTTGATTTTCTCGCGGATGTGTGCTGGATTTTGGCTGCCTTTTGGGCTGGAGCTTCTCGTGGTTTGAGGCCTGGCTTGCTCCACCCCCTGCTCTTGAGATTCTCACGGAGGTGGGCTGGAGTTTGGCTGCCTTTTGGGCTGGAGCTTCTCGTGGTTTGAGGCCTGGCTTGCTCCAACCCCTACTCTTGAGATTCTCCCGGATGTGGAATGGATTTTGGCTGCCTTTTGGGCTGGAGCTTCTCGTGGTTTGAGGTCTGGCTTGCTCCATCCCCTGCTCATGAGATTCTCCCGGATGTGGGCTGCATTTTGGCTGCATTTTGGGCTGGAGCTTCTCGTGGTTTGAGGCCTGGCTTGCTCCACCCCCTGCTCTTGAGATTCTCCCGGATGTGGGCTGGATTTTGGCTGCCTTGTGGGCTGGAGCTTCTCGTGGTTTGAGGCCTGGCTTGCTCCAACCCCTGCTCTTGAGATTCTCTCGGGGGTGGGCTGCATTTTGGCTGCCTTTTGGGCTGGAGCTTCTCGTGGTTTGAGGCCTGGCTTGCTCCACCCCCTGCACTTGAGATTCTCCCGCATGTGGGCTGCATTTTGGCTGCCTTTTGGGCTGGAGCTTCTCGTGGTTTGAGGCCTGGCTTGCTCCACCCAGTGCTCTTGAGATTCTCCCGGAGGTGGGCTGCATTTTGGCTGCCTTTTGGGCTGGAGCTTCTCGTGGTTTGAGGCCTGGCTTGCTCCACCCCCTGCTCTTGAGATTCTCCCGGAGGTGGGCTGGACTTTGGCTGCCTTCTGGGCTGGAGCTTCTCGTGGTTTGAGGCCTGGCTTGCTCCACCCCCTGCTCCTGAGATTCTCCTGGATGTGGGCTGCATTTTGGCTTTATTTTGGGCTGGAGCTTCTCGTGGTTTGTGCCCTGGCTTGCTCCATCCCCTGCTCTTGAGATTCTCCCGGATGTGGGCTGCATTTTGGCTGCATTTTTGGCTGGAGCTTCTCGTGGTTTGAGGCCTGGCTTTCTCCACCCCCTGCTCTTGAGATTCTCCCGGAGGTGGGCTGGACTTTGGCTGCCTTTTGGGCTGGAGCTTCTCGTGGTTTGAGGCCTGGCTTGCTCCAACCCCTGCTCTTGAGTTTCTCCGGGATGTGGGCTGCATTTTGGCTGCCTTTTGGGTTGGAGCTTCTCGTGGTTTGAGGCCTGGCTTGCTCCACCCCCTGCTCTTGAGATTCTCCCGGATGTGGGCTGCATTTTCGCTGCCTTTAGGGCTGGAGCTTCTCCTGGTTTGAGGCCTGTCTTGCTCCACCCCCTGCTCTTGAGATTCTCCAGGAGGTGGGATGGAGTTTGGCTGCCTTTTGGGCTGGAGCTTCTCGTGGTTTGAGGCCTGGCTTGCTTCACCCCCTGCACTTGATATTCTCCCGGAGGTGGGCTGCATTTTGGCTGTCTTTTGGGCTGGAGCTTCTCCTGGTTTGAGGCCTGGCTTGCTCCACCCCCTGCTTTTGAGATTCTCACGGAGGTGGGCTGGAGTTTGGCTGAATTTTGGGCTGGAGCTTCTTGAGGTTTGAGGCCTGGCTTGCTCCACCCCCTTCTCTTGATATTCTCCCGGTTGTGGGCTGCATATTGACTGCATTTTGGGCTGGAGCTTCTCGTGGTTTGAGGCCTGGCTTGCTCCAACCCCTGCTCTTGAGATTCTCCCGGAGGTGGGCTGCATTTTGGCTGCCTTTTGGGCTGGAGCTTCTCGTGGTTTTAGGCCTGGCTTGCTCCACCCCCTGCTCTTGATATTCTCCCGGATGTGGTTTGGATTTTGGCTGCCTTTTGGGCTGGAGCTTCTCGTGGTTTGAGGCCTGTCTTGCTCCACCCCCTGCTCTTGAGATTCTCCCGGATGTGGGCTGCATTTTCGCTGCCTTTATGGCTGGAGCTTCTCGTGGTTTGAGGCCTGTCTTGCTCCACCCCCTGCTCTTGAGATTCTCCCGGATGTGGGCTGCATTTTGGCTGCCTTTAGGGCTGGAGCTTCTCGTGGTTTGAGGCCTGGCTTGCTCCACCCCCTGCTCTTGAGATTCTCCCGGATGTGGGCTGCATTTTGGCTGCATTTTGGGCTGGAGCTTCTCGTGGTTTGAGGCCTGCCTTGCTCCACCCCCTGCTCTTGATATTGTCCCGGATGTGGGCTGCATTTTGGCTGCCTTTTGGGTTGGAGCTTCTCCTGGTTTGAGGCCTGCCTTGCTCCACAACCTGCTCTTGAGATTCTCCCAGAGGTGGGCTGCATTTTGGCTGCATTTTGGGCTGGAGCTTCTCGTGGTTTGAGGCCTGGCTTGCTCCACCCCCTGCTCTTGAGATTCTCCCGAATGTGGGCTGCATTTTGGCTGCCTTTTGGGCTGGAGCTTCTCGTGGTTTGAGGCCTGGCTTGCTCCACCCACTGCTCTTGAGATTCTCCCGGAGGTGGGCTGCATTTTGTCTGCATTTTGGGCTGGAGGTTCTAGTGGTTTGAGGCCTGGCTTGCTCCACCCCCTACTCTTGAGATTCTCCCGGATGTGGGCTGGATTTTGGCTGCCTTTTGGGCTGGAGCTTCTCGTGGTTTGAGGCCTGGCTTGCTCCACCCCCTGCTCTTGAGATTCTCCCGGATTTGGGCTGCATTTTGGCTGCCTTTTGGGCTGGAGCTTCTCGTGGTTTGAGGCCTGGCTTGCTCCACCCCCTGCTCTTGAGATTCTCCCGGATTTGGGCTGCATTTTGGCTGCCTTTTGGGCTGGAGCTTCTCGTGGTTTGAGGCCTGGCTTGCTCTACCCCCTGCTCTTGATATTCTCCCGGATGTGGGCCAGATTTTGGCTGCCTTTTGGGCTGGAGCTTCTCGTGGTTTGAGGCCTGGTTTGCTCCACCCCCTGCTCTTGAGATTATCCCGGATGTGGGCTGTATTTTTCCTGCCTTTTGGGCTGGAGCTTCTCGTGGTTTGAGGCCTGGCTTGCTCCACACCCTACTCTTGAGATTCTCCCGGATGTGGTCTGGAATTTGGCTGCCTTTAGGGCTGGAGCTTCTCGTGGTTTGAGGCCTGGCTTGCTCCACCCCCTGCTCTTGAGATTCTCCCGGATGTGGGCTGCATTTTCGCTGCCTTTAGGGCTGGAGCTTCTCGTGGTTTGAGGCCTGTCTTGCTCCACCCCCTGCTCTAGAGATTCTCCAGGAGGTGGGATGGAGTTTGGCTGCCTTTTGGGCTGGAGCTTCTCGTGGTTTGAGGCCTGGCTTGCTTCACACCCTGCACTTGATATTCTCCCGGTTCTGGGCTGCATTTTGACTGCATTTTGGGCTGGAGCTTCTCGTCGTTTGAGCCCTGGCTTGCTCCAACCCCTGCTCTTGAGATTCTCCCGGATGTGGGCTGCATTTTGGCTGCCTTTTGGGCTGGAGCTTCTCATTGTTTGAGGCCTGGCTTGCTCCACCCCCTACTCTTGAGATTCTCCCGGATGTGGCCTGCATTTTGGCTTTCTTTTGGGCTGGAGCTTCTCGTGGTTTGAGGCCTGGCTTGCTCCAACCCCTGCTCTTGATATTCTCCCGGATGTGGGCTGCATTTTGGCTGCCTTTTGGGCTGGAGCTTCTCGTGGTTTGAGGCCTGGCTTGCTCCACCCCCTGCTCTTGATAATCTCCCGGATGTGGGCTGCATTTTGGCTGCCTTTTGGGCTGGAGCTTCTCGTGGTTTGAGGCCTGGCTTGCTCCACCCCCTGCTCTTGATATTCTCCCGGATGTGTGCTGGATTTTGGCTGCCTTTTGGGCTGGAGCTTCTCGTGGTTTGAGGCCTGGCTTGCTCCACCCCCTGCTCTTGAGATTCTCCCGGATGTGGGCTGCATTTTCGCTGCCTTTATGGCTGGAGCTTCTCGTAGTTTGAGGCCTGTCTTGCTCCACCCCCTGCTCTTGAGATTCTCCCGGATGTGGGCTGCATTTTGGCTGCCTTTAGGGCTGGAGCTTCTCGTGGTTTGAGGCAAGCCTTGCTCCACACCCTGCTCTTGAGATTCTCCCAGATGTGGGCTGCATTTTGGCTGCCTTTTGGGCTGGAGCTTCTCGTGGTTTGAGGCCTGCCTTGCTCCACCCCCTGCTCTTGATATTGTCCCGGATGTGGGCTGGATTTTGGCTGCCTTTTGGGCTGGAGCTTCTCGTGGTTTGAGGCCTGGCTTGCTCCACCCCCTGCTCTTGAGATTCTCACGGAGGTGGGCTGCATTTTGGCTGCCTTTTGGGCTGGAGCTTCTCATGGTTTGAGGCCTGGCTTGCTCCACCCCCTACTCTTGAGATTCTCCCGGATGTGGGCTGCATTTTGGCTTTCTTTTGGGCTGGAGCTTCTCGTGGTTTGAGGCCTGGCTTGCTCCAACCCCTGCTCTTGATATTCTCCCGGATGTGGGCTGCATTTTGGCTGCCTTTTGGGCTGGAGCTTCTCCTGGTTTGAGGCCTGGCTTGCTCCACCCCCTGCTCTTGAGATTCTCCCGGATGTGGGCTGCATTTTGGCTGCCTTTTGGGCTGGAGCTTCTCGTGGTTTGAGGCCTGGCTTGCTCCACCCCCTGCTCTTGAGATTCTCCCGGATGTGGGCTGCATTTTCGCTGCCTTTAGGGCTGGAGCTTCTCGTGGTTTGAGGCCTGGCTTGCTCCACCCCCTGCTCTTGAGATTCTCCCGGATGTGGGCTGGATTTTGGCTGCCTTTAGGGCTGGAGCTTCTCGTGGTTTGAGGCAAGCCTTGCTCCACACCCTGCTCTTGAGATTCTCCCGGATGTGGGCTGCATTTTGGCTGCCTTTTGGGCTGGAGCTTCTCGTGGTTTGAGGCCTGCCTTGCTCCACCCCCTGCTCTTGATATTGTCCCGGATGTGGGCTGCATTTTGGCTGCCTTTTGGGTTGGAGCTTCTCGTGGTTTGAGGCCTGGCATGCTCCACAAACTGCTCTTGAGATTCTCCCGGAGGTGGGCTGCATTTTGGCTGCATTTTGGGCTGGAGGTTCTCGTGGTTTGAGGCCTGGCTTGCTCCACCCCCTACTCTTGAGATTCTCCCGGATGTGGGCTGGATTTTGGCTTTCTTTTGGGCTGGAGCTTCTCGTGGTTTGAGGCCTGCCTTGCTCCAACCCCTGCTCTTGATATTCTCCCGGATGTGGGCTGGATTTTGGCTGCCTTTTGGGCTGGAGCTTCTCGTGGTTTGAGGCCTGGCTTGCTCCATCCCCTGCTCTTGAGATTGTCCCGGACGTGGGCTGGATTTTAGCTGCCTTTTGGGCAGGAGCTTCTCGTGGTTTGAGGCCTGGCTTGCTCCACACCCTACTCTTGAGATTCTCCCGGATGTGGTCTGGAATTTGGCTGCCTTTAGGGCTGGAGCTTCTCGTGGTTTGAGGCCTGGCTTGCTCCACCCCCTGCTCTTGATATTCTCCCGGATGTGGGCTGCATTTTGGCTGCCTTTTGGGCTGGAGCTTCTCGTGGTTTGAGGCCTGGCTTGCTCCACCCCCTGCTCTTGAGATTCTCCCGGATATGGGCAGCATTTTGGCTGCCTTTTGGGCTGGAGCTTCTCATGGTTTGAGGCCTGGCTTGCTCCACCACCTGCTCTTGAGATTCTCCAAGATGTGGGCTGGATTTTGGATCATGTTTGGGCTGGAGCTTCTCGTGGTTTGAGGCCTGGCTTGCTCCACCCCCTGCTCTTGAGATTCTCCCGGAGGTGGGCTTCATTTTGGCTGCCTTTTGGGCTGGAGCTTCTCGTGGTTTGAGGCCTGGCTTGCTCCACCCCCTGCTCTTGAGTTTCTCCCGGATGTGGGCTGGATTTTGGCTGCCTTTTGGGCTGGAGCTTCTCGTGGTTTGAGGCCTGTCTTGCTCCACCCACTGCTCTTGGTATTATTCCAGAGGTGGGCTGCATTTTGGCTGCCTTTTGGGTTGGAGCTTCTCGTGGTTTGAGGCCTGGCTTCCTCCACCCCCTGCTCTTGATATTCTCCCGGATATGGGCTGCATTTTGGCTGCCTTTTGGGCTGGAGCTTCTCGTGGTTTGAGGCCTGGCTTGCTCCACCCCCTGCTCTTGAGATTCTCCCATAGGTGGGCTGCATTTTGGCTGCCTTTTGGGATGGAGCTTCTCGTGGTTTGAGGCCTGGCTTGCTCAACCCCCTGCTCTTGAGATTCTCCCGGATGTGGGCTGCATTTTGGCTGCCTTTTGGGCTGGAGCTTCTCGTGGTTTGAGGCCTGGCTTGCTCCACGCCCTGCTTTTGAGATTCTCACGGAGGTGGGCTGGAGTTTGGCTGAATTTTGGGCTGGAGCTTCTTGAGGTTTGAGGCCTGGCTTACTCCACCCCCTGCTCTTGATATTCTCCCGGTTGTGGGCTGGATTTTGACTGCATTTTGGGCTGGAGCTTCTCGTCGTTTGAGCCCTGGCTTACTCCAACCCCTGCTCTTGATATTCTCCCGGATGTGGGCTGCATTTTGGCTGCCTTTTGGGCTGGAGCTTCTCGTGGTTTGAGGCCTGGCTTGCTCCACCCCCTGCTCTTGATAATCTCCCAGATGTGGGCTGCATTTTGGCTGCCTTTTGGGCTGGAGCTTCTCGTGGTTTGAGGCCTGGCTTGCTCCAACCCCTGCTCTTGATATTCTCCCGGATGTGGGCTGCATTTTGGCTGCCTTTTGGGCTGGAGCTTCTCGTGGTTTGAGGCCTGGCTTTCTCCACCCCCTGCTCTTGAGATTCTCCCGGATGTGGGCTGCATTTTGGCTGCATTTTGGGCTGGAGCTTCTCGTGGTTTGAGGCCTGGCTTGCTCCACCCCCTGCTCTTGAGTTTCTCCCGGATGTGGGCTGGATTTTGGCTGCCTTTTGGGCTGGAGCTTCTCGTGGTTTGAGGCCTGTCTTGCTCCACCCATTGCTCTTGATATTCTTCCAGAGGTGGGCTGAATTTTGGCTGCCTTTTGGGCTGGAGCTTCTCGTGGTTTGAGGCCTGGCTTGCTCCACCCCCTGCTCTTGAGATTCTCCAAGATGTGAGCTGGATTTTGGCTGCCTTTTGGGCTGGAGCTTCTCGTGGTTTGAGGCCTGGCTTGCTCCACCCCCTGCTCTTGATTTTCTCCCGGATATGTGCTGGATTATGGCTGCCTTTTGGGCTGGAGCTTCTCGTGGTTTGAGGCCTGGCTTGCTCCACCCCCTGCTCTTGAGTTTCTCCCGGATGTGGGCTGGAGTTTGGCTGCATTTTGGGCTGGAGCTTCTCGTGGTTTGAGGCCTGGCTTGCTCCACCCCCTGCTCCTGAGATTCTCCCGGATGTGTGCTGCATTTTGGCTGCCTTTTGGGCTGGAGCTTCTCGTGGTTTGAGGCCTGGCTTGCTCCAACCCCTGCTCTTGAGATTCTCCCAGATGTGGGCTGCATTTTGGCTGATTCTTGGGCTGGAGCTTGTCGTGGTTTGAGGCCTGGCTTGCTCCAACCCCTGCTCTTGAGATTCTCCCAGATGTGGGCTGCATTTTGGCTGCATTTTGGGCTGGAGCTTCTCGTGGTTTGAGGCCTGGCTTGCTCCAACCCCTGCTCTTGAGATTCTCCCGGATGTGGGCTGCATTTTGGCTACATTTTGGGGTGGAGCTTCTCCTGGTTTGAGGCCTGGCTTGCTCCACCCCCTGCTCTTTATTTTCTCCCGGATGTGGGCTGGATTTTGGCTGCCTTTTGGGCTGGAGCTTCTCGTAGTTTGAGGCCTGGCTTGCTCCAACCTCTGCTTTTGATTTTCTCCCAGATGTGGACTGCATTTTGGCTGCATTTTAGGCTGGAGCTTCTCGTGGTTTGAGGCCTGGCTTGCTCCACCCCTTGCTCTTGATTTTCTCCCGGATGTGGGCTGCATTTTGGCTGCCTTTTGGGCTGGAGCTTCTCGTGGTTTGAGGCCTGGCTTGCTCCACCCCCTGCTCTTGAGATTCTCCTGGATGTGCGCTGGATTTTCGCTGCCTTTTGGGCTGGAGCTTCTCGTGGTTTGAGGCCTGGCTTGCTCCACCCCCTGCTCTTGAGATTCTCCCGGAGGTGGGCTGCATTTTGGCTGCCTTTACGGCTGGAGCTTCTCGTGGTTTGAGGCCTGGCTTGCTCCAACCTCTGCTCTTGAGATTCTCCCGGATCTGGGCTGCATTTTGGCTGCATTTTGAGCTGAAGCTTCTCGTGGTTTGAGGCCTGGCTTTCTCCACCCCCTGCTCTTGAGATTCTCCCGGAGGTGGGCTGGATTTTGGCTGCATTTTGGGCTTCAGCTTTTCGGGGTTTGAGGCCTGGCTTGCTCCAACCTCTGCT
Source organism: Rhynochetos jubatus (assembly GCA_027574665.1). Taxonomy (NCBI): domain Eukaryota; kingdom Metazoa; phylum Chordata; class Aves; order Eurypygiformes; family Rhynochetidae; genus Rhynochetos; species Rhynochetos jubatus. The sequence continues at coordinate 826,356 of JAQBHY010000095.1, read as the reverse complement.
CTTGAAATTCTCCCGGATGTGGGTTGCATTTTGGCTGCCTTTTGGGCTGGAGCTTCTCATGGTTTCAGGCCTGGATTGCTCCACCCCCTGCTCTTGAGATTCTCCCGGAGGTGGGCTGGAGTTTGGCTGCCTTTGGGGCTGGAGCTTCTCGTGGTTTGAGGCCTGGCTTGCTCCACCCCCTGCTCTTGATATTCTCCCGGACGTGGGCCGCATTTTGGCTGAATATTGGGCTGGAGCTTCTCGTGGTTTGAGGCCTGGCTTGCTCCACCCCCTGCTCTTGAGATTCTCCCGGATGTGGGCTGGATTTTGGCTGCCTTTTGGGCTGGAGCTTCTCGTGGTTTGAGGCCTGGCTTGCTCCACCCCCTGCTCTTGATTTTCTCCCGGATGTGTGCTGGATGTTGGCTGCCTTTTGGGCTGGAGCTTCTCGTGGTTTGAGGCCTGGCTTGCTCCACCCCCTGCTCTTGAGATTCTCCCGGATGTGGGCTGCATTTTGGCTGCATTTTGGGCTGGAGCTTCTCGTGGTTTGAGGCCTGCCTTGCTCCACCCCCTGCTCTTGAGATTCTCCCGGACGTGGGCTGGATTTTGGCTGCCTTTTGGGCTGGAGATTCTCGTGGTTTGAGGCCTGGCTTGCTCCACCCCCTGCTCTTGATTTTCTCCCGGATGTGTGCTGGATGTTGGCTGCCTTTTGGGCTGGAGCTTCTCGTGGTTTGAGGCCTGGCTTGCTCCACCCCCTGCTCTTGAGATTCTCACGGATGTGGGCTGCATTTTGGCTGCCTTTTTGGCTGGAGCTTCTCGTGGTTTGAGGCCTGCCTTGCTCCACCCCCTGCTCTTGAGATTCTCCCGGACGTGGGCTGGATTTTGGCTGCCTTTTGGGCTGGAGCTTCTCGAGGTTTGAGGCCTGGCTTGCTCCACCCCCTGCTCTTGATTTTCTCCCGGATGTGGGCTGCATTTTGGCTGCCTTTTGGGCTGGAGCTTCTCGTGGTTTGAGGCCTGGCTTGCTCCACCCCCTGCTCTTGATATTCTCCCGGATGTGTGCTGGATGTTGGCTGCCTTTTGGGCTGGAGCTTCTCGTGGTTTGAGGCCTGGCTTGCTCCACCCCCTGCTCTTGAGATTCTCCCGGATGTGGGCTGCATTTTGGCTGCCTTTTTGGCTGGAGCTTCTCGTGGTTTGAGGCCTGGCTTGCTCCACCCCCTGCTCTTGATTTTCTCCCGGATGTGTGCTGGATGTTGGCTGCCTTTTGGGCTGGAGCTTCTCGTGGTTTGAGGCCTGGCTTGCTCCACCCCCTGCTCTTGAGATTCTCCCGGATGTGGGCTGCATTTTGGCTGCCTTTTGGGCTGGAGCTTCTCGTGGTTTGAGGCCTGGCTTCCTCCACCCCCTGCTCTTGATATTCTCCCGGATGTGGTCTGGATTTTGGCTGCATTTTGGGCTGGAGCTTCTCGTGGTTTGAGGCCTGGCTTGCTCCACCCCCTGCTCTTGAGATTCTCACGGAGGTGGGCTGGAGTTTGGCTGCCTTTTGGGCTGGAGTTTCTCGTGGTTTGAGGCCTGGCTTGCTCCACCCCCTGCTCTTGATATTTTCCAGGAGGTGGGCTGCATTTTGGCTTTGTTTTGGGCTGGAGCTTCTCGTGGTTTGAGCCCTGAATTGCTCCAAAACCTGCTCTTGATATTTTCCTGGATGTGAGCTGGATTTTGGCTGCATTTTGGGCTGGAGCTTCTCGTGGTTTGAGGCCTGGCTTGCTCCACCTCCCGCTCTTGATTTTCTACTGGATGTGGGCTGCATTTTGGCTGCTGTTTGGGCTGGAGCTTCTCGTGGTTTGAGCCCTGGCTTGCTCCAACCCCTGCTCTTGAGATTCTCCCGCATGTGGGCTGCATTTTGGCTGCCTTTAGGGCTGGAGCTTCTCGTGGTTTGAGGCCTGGCTTGCTCCAACCCCTGCTCTTGAGATTCTCCCGGATGTGGGCTGGATTTTGGCTGCATTTTGGGCTGGAGCTTCTCGTGGTTTGAGGCCTGGCTTGCTCCAACCCCTGCTCTTGAGATTCTCCTGGATTTGGGCTGGAGTTTGGCTGCCTTTTGGGCTGGAGCTTCTCGTGGTTTGAGGCCTGTCTTGCTCCACCCCCTGCTCTTGAGATTATCCCGGAGGTGGGCTGCATTTTGGCTGCCTTTTGGGCTGGAGCTTCTCGTGGTTTGAGCCCTGAATTGCTCCAAAACCTGCTCTTGATATTCTCCCTGATGTGAGCTGGATTTGGCTGCCTTTTGGGCTGGAGCTTCTCGTGGTTTGAGGCCTGGCTTGCTCCACCCCCTGCTCTTTATTTTCTCCCGGATGTGGGCTGCATTTTGGTTGCCTTTTGGGCTGGAGCTTCTCGTGGTTTGAGGCCTGGCCTGCTCCAACCCTGCTCTTGAGTTTCTCCCGGATGTGGGCTGGATGTTGGCTGCCTTTTGGGCTGGAGCTTCTCGTGGTTTGAGGCCTGGCTTGCTCCACCCCCTGCTCTTGAGATTCTCCCGCATGTGGGCTGCATTTTGGCTGCCTTTTGGGCTGGAGCTTCTCGTGGTTTGAGGCCTGCCTTGCTCCACCCCCTGCTCTTGAGATTCTCACGGAGGTGGGCTGGAGTTTGGCTGCCTTTTGGGCTGGAGCTTCTCGAGGTGTGAGGCCTGGCTTGCTCCACCCCCTGCTCTTGAGATTCTCCCGGATATGGGCTGGAGTTTGGCTGCCTTTTGGGCTGGAGCTTCTCGTGGTTTGAGGCCTGGCTTCCTCCACCCCCTTGCTCTTGAGATTCTCCCGGATGTGGGCTGCATTTTGGCTGCCTTTTGGGCTGGAGCTTCTCGTGGTTTGAGGCCTGGCTTGCTCCAACCCCTGCTCTTGAGATTCTCCCAGATGTGGTCTGGATTTTGGCTGCCTTTTGGGCTGGAGCTTCTCGTGGTTTGAGGCCTGGCTTGCTCCACCCCCTGCTCTTGAGATTCTCACGGAGGTGGGCTGGAGTTTGGCTGCCTTTTGGGCTGGAGCTTCTCGTGGTTTGAGGCCTGGCTTGCTCCACCCCCTGCTCTTGATATTGTCCCGGATGTGGGCTGGATTTTGGCTTTGTTTTGGGCTGGAGCTTCTCGTGGTTTGAGGCCTGGCTTGCTCCACCCCCTGCTCTTGAGATTCTCCCGGAGGTGGGCTGCATTATGGCTGCATTTTGGGCTGGAGGTTCTCGTGGTTTGAGGCCTGGCTTGCTCCACCCCCTGCTCTTGAGATTCTCCCGGATGTGGGCTGCATTTTGGCTGATTCTTGGGCTGGAGCTTCTCGTGGTTTCAGGCCTGGCTTTCTCCACCCCCTGCTCTTGAGATTCTCCCGGATGTGGGCTGCATTTTGGCTGCCTTTTGGGCTGGAGCTTCTCGTGGTTTGAGGCCTGGCTTGCTCCACCCCCTTGCTCTTGATTTTCTCCCGGATGTGGGCTGCATTTTGGCTGCCTTTTGGGCTGGAGCTTCTCGTGGTTTGAGGCCTGGCTTGCTCCACCCCCTGCTCTTGATATTCTCCTGGATGTGAGCTGCATTTTGGCTGCCTTTTGGGCTGGAGCTTCTCGTGGTTTGAGGCCTGGCTTGCTCCACCCCCTGCTCTTGATTTTCTCCCGGATGTGGGCTGCATTTTGGCTGCCTTTTGGGCTGGAGCTTCTCGTGGTTTGAGGCCTGGCTTGCTCCACCTCCTGCTCTTGAGATTCTCCTGGATGTGGGCTGCATTTTGGCTGCCTTTTGGGCTGGAGCTTCTCGAGGTTTGAGGCCTGGCTTGCTCCAGCCCCTGCTCTTGAGGTTCTCCCGGATGTGGGCTGCATTTTGGCTGCCTTTTGGGCTGGAGCTTCTCGTGGTTTGAGGCCTGGCTTGCTCCACCCCCTGCTCTTGAGATTCTCCCGGATGTGGGCTGCATTTTGGCTGCCTTTTGGGCTGGAGCTTCTCGTGGTTTGCGGCCTGGCTTACTCCAACCCCCTGCTCTTGATATTGTCCCGGATGTGCGCTGGATTTTGGCTGCCTTTTGGGCTGGAGCTTCTCGTGGTTTGAGGCCTGGCTTGCTCCACCCCCTGTTCTTGAGATTCTCCCGGATCTGGGCTGCATTTTGGCTGCATTTTGGGCTGGAGCTTCTCGTGGTTTGAGGCCTGGCTTGCTCCACCCCCTGCTCTTGAGGTTCTCCCGGATGTGGGCTGGATGTTGGCTGCATTTTGGGCTGGAGCTTCTCGTGGTTTGAGGCCTGGCTTGCTCCACCCCCTGCTCTTGAGATTCTCCCGGATGTGGGCTGCATTTTGGCAGCCTTTTTGGCTGGAGCTTCTCGTGGTTTGAGGCCTGCCTTGCTCCACACCCTGCTCTTGAGATTCTCCCGGACGTGGGCTGGATTTTGGCTGCCTTTTGGGCTGGAGCTTCTTGTGGTTTGAGGCCTGGCTTGCTCCACCCCCTGCTCTTGAGATTCTCCCAGATGTGGTCTGGATTTTGGCTGTCTTTTGGGCTGGAGCTTCTCGTGGTTTGAGGCCTGGCTTGCTCCACCCCCTGCTCTTGAGATTCTCACGGTGGTGGGCTGGAGTTTGGCTGCCTTTTGGGCTGGAGTTTCTCGTGGTTTGAGGCCTGGCTTGCTCCACCCCCTGCTCTTGATATTGTCCCGGATGTGGGCTGCATTTTGGCTTTGTTTTGGGCTGGAGCTTCTCGCGGTTTGAGCCCTGAATTGCTCCAAAACCTGCTCATGATATTCTCCCTGATGTGAGCTGCATTTTGGCTGCCTTTTGGGCTGGAGCTTCTCGTGGTTTGAGGCCTGGCTTGCTCCACCCCCTGCTCTTGAGATTCTCCCGGATGTGGGATGTATTTTGGCTGCATTTTGGGCTGGAGCTTCTCGTGGTTTGAGGCCTGGCTTGCTCCACCGCCTGCTCTTGAGATTCTCCCGGAGGTGGGCTGGAGTTTGGCTGCCTTTTGGGCTGGAGCTTCTCGTGGTTTGAGCCCTGAATTGCTCCAAAACCTGCTCTTGATTTTCTCCAGGATGTGTGCTGGATTTTGGCTGCCTTTTGGGCTGGAGCTTCTTGTGGTTTGAGGCCTGGCTTGCTCCACCCCCTGCTCTTGAGATTCTCATGGAGGTGGGCTGGATTATGGCTGCATTTTGGGCTGGAGGTTCTCGTGGTTTGAGCCCTGGCTTGCTCCAACCCCTGCTCTTGAGATTCTCCCGGATGTGGGCTGGAGTTTGGCTTTCTTTTGGGCTGGAGCTTCTCGTGGTTTGAGCCCTGGCTTGCTCCAACCCCTGCTCTTGATATTCTCCTGGATGTGAGCTGCATTTTGGCTGCCTTTTGGGCTGGAGATTCTTGTGGTTTGAGGCCTGGCTTGCTCCACCCCCTGCTCTTGAGTTTCTCCCAGAGGTGGGCTGGATTTTGGCTGCCTTTTGGGCTGGAGCTTCTCGTGGTTTGAGGCCTGGCTTCCTCCACCCCCTTGCTCTTGATATTCTCCTGGATGTGGGCTGGAGTTTGGCTGCCTTTTTGGCTGGAGCTTCTCGTGGTTTGAGGCCTGGCTTGCTCCACCCCCTGCTCTTGAGATTCTCCTGGATGTGGCCTGTATTTTGGCTGGTTCTTGGTCTGGAGCTTCTCGTGGTTTCAGGCCTGGCTTGCTCCACCCCCTGCTCTTGAGATTCTCCCGCAGGTGGGCTGCATTTTGGCTGCCTTTTGGGCTGGAGCTTCTCGTGGTTTGAGGCCTGGCTTGCTCCACCCCCTGCTCTTGATTTTCTCCCGGATGTGGGCTGCATTTTGGCTGCCTTTTGGGCTGGAGCTTCTCGTGGTTTGAGGCCTGGCTTGCTCCAACCCCTGCTCTTGAGATTCTCACGGAGCTGGGCTGGAGTTTGGCTGCCTTTTGGGCTGGAGTTTCTTGTGGTTTGAGGCCTGGCTTGCTCCACCCCCTGCTCTTGATATTGTCCCGGATGTGGGCTGGATTTTGGCTTTGTTTTGGGCTGGAGCTTCTCGTGGTTTGAGCCCTGAATTGCTCCAAAACCTGCTCATGATATTCTCCCTGATATGAGCTGGATTTTGGCTGCATTTTGGGCTGGAGCTTCTCGTGGTTTGAGGCCTGGCTTGCTCCACCCCCTGCTCTTGATTTTCTACTGGATGTGGGCTGCATTTTGGCTGCCTTTTGGGCTGGAGCTTCTCGTGGTTTGAGGCCTGGCTTGCTCCAACCCCTGCTCTTGAGATTCTCCCGGATGTGGGCTGTATTTGGCTGCATTTTGGGCTGGAGCTTCTCGTGGTTTGAGGCATGGCTTGCTCCACCCCCTTGCTCTTGAGATTCTCCTGGATGTGGGCTGGAGTTTGGCTGCCTTTTGGGCTGGAGCTTCTCGAGGTGTGAGTCCTGTCTTCCTCCACCCCCTGCTCTTGAGATTATCCCGGAGGTGGGCTGGAGTTTGGCTGCCTTTTGGGCTGGAGCTTCTCGTGGTTTGAGGTCTGGCTTGCTCCAACCCCTGCTCTTGATATTCTCCCGGATGTGGGCTGCATTTTGGCTGCCTTTTGGGCTGGAGTTTCTCGTGGTTTGAGGCCTGGCTTGCTCCACCCCCTGCTCTTGAGATTCTCACGGAGGTGGGCTGGAGTTTGGCTGCCTTTTGGGCTGGAGTTTCTCGTGGTTTGAGGCCTGGCTTGCTCCACCCCCTGCTCTTGATATTGTCCCGGATGTGGGCTGGATTTTGGCTTTGTTTTGGGCTGGAGCTTCTCGTGGTTTGAGCCCTGAATTGCTCCAAAACCTGCTCATGATATTCTCCCTGATGTGAGCTGGATTTTGGCTGCATTTTGGGCTGGAGCTTCTCGTGGTTTGAGGCCTGGCTTGCTCCACCCCCTGCTCTTCATTTTCTACTGGATGTGGGCTGCATTTTGGCTGCCTTTTGGGCTGGAGCTTCTCGAGGTTTGAGGCCTGGCTTGCTCCACCCCCTGCTCTTGAGATTCTCCCGGATGTGGGCTGTATTTTGGCTGCATTTTGGGCTGGAGGTTCTCGTGGTTTGAGGCCTGGCTTGCTCCACCCCCTGCTCTTGAGATTCTCCCGGAGGTGGGCTGGAGTTTGGCTGCCTTTTGGGCTGGAGCTTCTCGTGGTTTGAGCCCTGAATTGCTCCAAAACCTGCTCTTGATTTTCTCCAGGATGTGTGCTGGATTTTGGCTGCCTTTTGGGCTGGAGCTTCTCGTGGTTTGAGGCCTGGCTTGCTCCACCCCCTTGCTCTAGATATTCTCCTGGATGTGGGTTGGAGTTTGGCTGCCTTTTGGGCTGGAGCTTCTTGAGGTGTGAGGCCTGTCTTGCTCCACCCCCTGCTCTTGAGATTATCCCGGAGGTGGGCTGGAGTTTGGCTGCCTTTTGGGCTGGAGCTTCTCGTGGTTTGAGGCCTGGCTTGCTCCACCCCCTGCTCTTGAGATTCTCCCGGAGGTGGGCTGGATTATGGCTGCATTTTGGGCTGGAGCTTCTCGTGGTTTGAGGCCTGGCTTGCTCCACCCCCTGCTCTTGTGATTCTCCCGGAGGTGGGCTCGATTATGGCTGCATTTTGGGCTGGAGGTTCTTGTGGTTTGAGGCCTGGCTTGCTCCACCCCCTGCTCTTGAGATTCTCCCGGATGTGGGCTGGAGTTTGGCTTTCTTTTGGGCTGGAGCTTCTCGTGGTTTGAGCCCTGGCTTGCTCCAACCCCTGCTCTTGATATTCTCCTGGATGTGAGCTGCATTTTGGCTGCCTTTTGGGCTGGAGATTCTTGTGGTTTGAGGCCTGGCTTGCTCCACCCCCTGCTCTTGAGATTCTCCCGCAGGTGGGCTGCATTTTGGCTTCCTTTTGGGCTGGAGCTTCTCGTGGTTTGAGGCCTGGCTTGCTCCACCCCCTGCTCTTGATTTTCTCCAGGATGTGTGCTGGATTTTGGCTGCCTTTTGGGCTGGAGCTTCTTGTGGTTTGAGGCCTGGCTTGCTCCACCCCCTGCTCTTGAGATTCTCCCGGAGGTGGGCTGGATTATGGCTGCATTTTGGGCTGGAGGTTCTCGTGGTTTGAGCCCTGGCTTGCTCCAACCCCTGCTCTTGAGATTCTCCCGGAGGTGGGCTGGATTATGGCTGCATTTTGGGCTGGAGGTTCTTGTGGTTTGAGGCCTGGCTTGCTCCACCCCCTGCTCTTGAGATTCTCCCGGATGTGGGCTGGAGTTTGGCTTTCTTTTGGGCTGGAGCTTCTCGTGGTTTGAGCCCTGGCTTGCTCCAACCCCTGCTCTTGATATTCTCCTGGATGTGAGCTGCATTTTGGCTGCCTTTTGGGCTGGAGATTCTTGTGGTTTGAGGCCTGGCTTGCTCCACCCCCTGCTCTTGAGTTTCTCCCGGAGGTGGGCTGGATTTTGGCTGCCTTTTGGGCTGGAGCTTCTCGTGGTTTGAGGCCTGGCTTCCTCCACCCCCTTGCTCTTGATATTCTCCTGGATGTGGGCTGGAGTTTGGCTGCCTTTTTGGCTGGAGCTTCTCGTGGTTTGAGGCCTGGCTTGCTCCACCCCCTGCTCTTGAGATTATCCCGGAGGTGCGCTGGAGTTTGGCTGCCTTTTGGGCTGGAGATTCTCGTGGTTTGAGGCCTGGCTTGCTCCACCCCCTGCTCTTGAGATTCTCCTGGATGTGGCCTGTATTTTGGCTGGTTCTTGGTCTGGAGCTTCTCGTGGTTTCAGGCCTGGCTTGCTCCACCCCCTGCTCTTGAGATTCTCCCGCAGGTGGGCTGCATTTTGGCTGCCTTTTGGGCTGGAGCTTCTCGTGGTTTGAGGCCTGGCTTGCTCCACCCCCTGCTCTTGATTTTCTCCCGGATGTGGGCTGCATTTTGGCTGCCTTTTGGGCTGGAGCTTCTCGTGGTTTGAGGCCTGGCTTGCTCCAACCCCTGCTCTTGAGATTCTCACGGAGCTGGGCTGGAGTTTGGCTGCCTTTTGGGCTGGAGCTTCTCGTGGTTTGAGGCCTGGCTTGCTCCACCCCCTGCTCTTGATTTTCTCCCGGATATGGGCTGGATTTTGGCTGCCTTTTGGGCTGGAGCTTCTCGTGGTTTGAGGCCTGGCTTGCTCCAACCCCTGCTCTTGATATTCTCCCGGATATGGGCTGCATTTTGGCTGCCTTTTGGGCTGGAGCTTCTCGTGGTTTGAGGCCTGGCTTGCTCCACCCCCTGCTCTTGATATTCTCACGGAAGTGGGCTGGAGTTTGGCTGCCTTTTGGGCTGGAGTTTCTTGTGGTTTGAGGCCTGGCTTGCTCCACCCCCTGCTCTTGATATTGTCCCGGATGTGGGCTGGATTTTGGCTTTGTTTTGGGCTGGAGCTTCTCGTGGTTTGAGCCCTGAATTGCTCCAAAACCTGCTCATGATATTCTCCCTGATATGAGCTGGATTTTGGCTGCATTTTGGGCTGGAGCTTCTCGTGGTTTGAGGCCTGGCTTGCTCCACCCCCTGCTCTTGATTTTCTACTGGATGTGGGCTGCATTTTGGCTGCTTTTTGGGCTGGAGCTTCTCGTGGTTTGAGGCCTGGCTTGCTCCAACCCCTGCTCTTGAGATTCTCCCGGATGTGGGCTGTATTTGGCTGCATTTTGGGCTGGAGCTTCTCGTGGTTTGAGGCATGGCTTGCTCCACCCCCTTGCTCTTGAGATTCTCCTGGATGTGGGCTGGAGTTTGGCTGCCTTTTGGGCTGGAGCTTCTCGAGGTGTGAGTCCTGTCTTCCTCCACCCCCTGCTCTTGAGATTATCCCGGAGGTGGGCTGGAGTTTGGCTGCCTTTTGGGCTGGAGCTTCTCGTGGTTTGAGGTCTGGCTTGCTCCAACCCCTGCTCTTGATATTCTCCCGGATGTGGGCTGCATTTTGGCTGCCTTTTGGGCTGGAGCTTCTCGTGGTTTGAGGCCTGGCTTGCTCCACCCCCTGCTCTTGAGATTCTCACGGAGGTGGGCTGGAGTTTGGCTGCCTTTTGGGCTGGAGTTTCTCGTGGTTTGAGGCCTGGCTTGCTCCACCCCCTGCTCTTGATATTGTCCCGGATGTGGGCTGGATTTTGGCTTTGTTTTGGGCTGGAGCTTCTCGTGGTTTGAGCCCCGAATTGCTCCAAAACCTGCTCATGATATTCTCCCTGATGTGAGCTGGATTTTGGCTGCATTTTGGGCTGGAGCTTCTCGTGGTTTGAGGCCTGGCTTGCTCCACCCCCTGCTCTTCATTTTCTACTGGATGTGGGCTGCATTTTGGCTGCCTTTTGGGCTGGAGCTTCTCGAGGTTTGAGGCCTGGCTTGCTCCACCCCCTGCTCTTGAGATTCTCCCGGATGTGGGCTGTATTTTGGCTGCATTTTGGGCTGGAGGTTCTCGTGGTTTGAGGCCTGGCTTGCTCCACCCCCTGCTCTTGAGATTCTCCCGGAGGTGGGCTGGAGTTTGGCTGACTTTTGGGCTGGAGCTTCTCGTGGTTTGAGCCCTGAATTGCTCCAAAACCTGCTCTTGATTTTCTCCAGGATGTGTGCTGGATTTTGGCTGCCTTTTGGGCTGGAGCTTCTCGTGGTTTGAGGCCTGTCTTGCTCCACCCCCTGCTCTTGAGATTATCCCGGAGGTGGGCTGGAGTTTGGCTGCCTTTTGGGCTGGAGCTTCTCGTGGTTTGAGGCCTGGCTTGCTCCACCCCCTGCTCTTGAGATTCTCCCGGATGTGGGCTGGATTATGGCTGCATTTTGGGCTGGAGCTTCTCGTGGTTTGAGGCCTGGCTTGCTCCACCCCCTGCTCTTGAGATTCTCCCGGAGGTGGGCTCGATTATGGCTGCATTTTGGGCTGGAGGTTCTTGTGGTTTGAGGCCTGGCTTGCTCCACCCCCTGCTCTTGAGATTCTCCCGGATGTGGGCTGGAGTTTGGCTTTCTTTTGGGCTGGAGCTTCTCGTGGTTTGAGGCCTGGCTTGCTCCACCCCCTGCTCTTGAGATTCTCCCGGAGGTGGGCTGGATTATGGCTGCATTTTGGGCTGGAGCTTCTCGTGGTTTGAGGCCTGGCTTGCTCCACCCCCTGCTCTTGAGATTCTCCCGGAGGTGGGCTCGATTATGGCTGCATTTTGGGCTGGAGGTTCTTGTGGTTTGAGGCCTGGCTTGCTCCACCCCCTGCTCTTGAGATTCTCCCGGATGTGGGCTGGAGTTTGGCTTTCTTTTGGGCTGGAGCTTCTCGTGGTTTGAGCCCTGGCTTGCTCCAACCCCTGCTCTTGAGATTCTCCCGCAGGTGGGCTGCATTTTGGCTTCCTTTTGGGCTGGAGCTTCTCGTGGTTTGAGGCCTGGCTTGCTCCACCCCCTGCTCTTGATTTTCTCCCGGATGTGGGCTGCATTTTGGCTGCCTTTTGGGCTGGAGCTTCTCGTGGTTTGAGGCCTGGCTTGCTCCAACCCCTGCTCTTGAGATTCTCACGGAGCTGGGCTGGAGTTTGGCTGCCTTTTGGGCTGGAGCTTCTCGTGGTTTGAGGCCTGGCTTGCTCCACCCCCTGCTCTTGATTTTCTCCCGGATATGGGCTGGATTTTGGCTGCCTTTTGGGCTGGAGCTTCTCGTGGTTTGAGGCCTGGCTTGCTCCAACCCCTGCTCTTGATATTCTCCCGGATGTGGGCTGCATTTTGGCTGCCTTTTGGGCTGGAGCTTCTCGTGGTTTGAGGCCTGGCTTGCTCCACCCCCTGCTCTTGATATTCTCCCGGATGTGGGCTGGAGTTTGGCTGCCTTTTGGGCTGGAGCTTCTCGTGGTTTGAGGCATGGCTTGCTCCACCCCCTTGCTCTTGAGATTCTCCTGGATGTGGGCTGGATTTTGGCTGCCTTTTGGGCTGGAGCTTCTCGAGGTGTGAGGCCTGTCTTCCTCCACCCCCTGCTCTTGAGATTCTCACGGAGGTGGGCTGGAGTTTGGCTGCCTTTTGGGCTGGAGCTTCTCGTGGTTTGAGGTCTGGCTTGCTCCAACCCCTGCTCTTGATATTATCCCGGATGTGGGCTGCATTTTGGCTGCCTTTTGGGCTGGAGCTTCTCGTGGTTTGAGGCCTGGCTTGCTCCACCCCCTGCTCTTGATATTCTCACGGAGGTGGGCTGGAGTTTGGCTGCCTTTTGGGCTGGAGTTTCTCGTGGTTTGAGGCCTGGCTTGCTCCACCCCCTGCTCTTGAGATTCTCCCGGATGTGGGCTGGAGTTTGGCTGCCTTTTGGGCTGGAGCTTCTCGTGGTTTGAGCCCTGAATTGCTCCAAAACCTGCTCTTGATTTTCTCCAGGATGTGTGCTGGATTTTGGCTGCCATTTGGGCTGGAGCTTCTCGTGGTTTGAGGCCTGGCTTGCTCCACCCCCTTGCTCTTGATATTCTCCTGGATGTGGGCTGGAGTTTGGCTGCCTTTTGGGCTGGAGCTTCTCGAGGTGTGAGGCCTGTCTTGCTCCACCCCCTGCTCTTGAGATTATCCCGGAGGTGGGCTGGAGTTTGGCTGCCTTTTGGGCTGGAGCTTCTCCTGGTTTGAGGCCTGGCTTGCTCCACCCCCTGCTCTTGAGATTCTCCCGGAGGTGGGCTGGATTATGGCTGCATTTTGGGCTGGAGGTTCTCGTGGTTTGAGGCCTGGCTTGCTCCAGCCCCTGCTCTTGAGATTCTCCCGGATGTGTGCTGGATGTTGGCTTCCTTTTGGGCTGGAGCTTCTCGTGGTTTGAGCCCTGGCTTGCTCCAACCCCTGCTCTTGATATTCTCCCGGATGTGGGCTGCATTTTGGCTGCCTTTTGGGCTGGAGATTCTTGTGGTTTGAGGCCTGGCTTGCTCCACCCCCTGCTCTTGAGATTCTCCCGGATGTGGGCTGCATTTTGGCTGCCTTTTGGGCTGGAGCTTCTCGTGGTTTGAGGCCTGGCTTGCTCCACCCCCTGCTCTTGAGTTTCTCCCGGAGGTGGGCTGGATTTTGGCTGCCTTTTGGGCTGGAGCTTCTCGTGGTTTGAGGCCTGGCTTGCTCCACCCCCTTGCTCTTGATATTCTCCTGGATGTGGGCTGGAGTTTGGCTGCCTTTTGGGCTGGAGCTTCTCGTGGTTTGAGGCCTGGCTTGCTCCACCCCCTGCTCTTGAGATTATGCCGGAGGTGCGCTGGAGTTTGGCTGCCTTTTGGGCTGGAGATTCTCGTGGTTTGAGGCCTGGCTTGCTCCACCCCCTGCTCTTGAGATTCTCCCGGATGTGGGCTGCATTTTGGCTGATTCTTGGGCTGGACCTTCTCGTGGTTTCAGTCCTGGCTTGCTCCACCCCCTGCTCTTGAGATTCTCTCGGGGGTGGGCTGCATTTTGGCTGACTTTTGGGCTGGAGCTTCTCGTGGTTTGAGGCCTGGCTTGCTCCACCCCCTGCTCTTGATTTTCTCCCGGATGTGGGCTGTATTTTGGCTGCCTTTTGGGCTGGAGCTTCTCGTGGTTTGAGGCCTGGCTTGCTCCAACCCCTGCTCTTGAGATTCTCCCGGATGTGGGCTGGAGTTTGGCTGCATTTTGGGCTGGAGCTTCTCGAGGTGTGAGGCCTGGCTTCCTCCAACCCCTGCTCTTGAGATTCTCCCGGATGTGGGCTGCATTTTGGCTGCCTTTTGGGCTGGAGCTTCTCGTGGTTTGAGGCCTGGCTTGCTCCATCCCCTGCTCTTGAGATTCTCCCGGATGTGGGCTGCATTTTGGCTGCCTTTTGGGCTGGAGCTTCTCGTGGTTTGAGGCCTGGCTTGCTCCAACCCCTGCTCTTGATATTCTCCCGGATGTGGGCTGCATTTTGGCTGCCTTTTGGGCTGGAGCTTCTCGTGGTTTGAGGCCTGGCTTGCTCCACCCCCTGCTCTTGATATTGTCCCGGATGTGGGCTGCATTTTGGCTTTGTTTTGGGCTGGAGCTTCTCGTGGTTTGAGCCCTGAATTGCTCCAAAACCTGCTCATGATATTCTCCCTGATGTGAGCTGGATTTTGGCTGCATTTTGGGCTGGAGCTTCTCGTGGTTTGAGGCCTGGCTTGCTCCACCCCCTGCTCTTGAGTTTCTACTGGATGTGGGCTGCATTTTGGCTGCCTTTTGGGCTGGAGGTTCTCGTGGTTTGAGGCCTGGCTTGCTCCACCCCCTGCTCTTGAGATTCTCCCGGATGTGGGCTGTATTTGGCTGCATTTTGGGCTGGAGCTTCTCGTGGTTTGAGGCCTGGCTTGCTCCACCCCCTGCTCTTGAGATTCTCCCGGATGTGGGCTGGAGTTTGGCTGCCTTTTGGGCTGGAGCTTCTCGTGGTTTGAGCCCTGAATTGCTCCAAAACCTGCTCTTGATTTTCTCCAGGATGTGTGCTGGATTTTGGCTGCCATTTGGGCTGGAGCTTCTCGTGGTTTGAGGCCTGGCTTGCTCCACCCCCTTGCTCTTGATATTCTCCTGGATGTGGGCTGGAGTTTGGCTGCCTTTTGGGCTGGAGCTTCTCGAGGTGTGAGGCCTGTCTTGCTCCACCCCCTGCTCTTGAGATTATCCCGGAGGTGGGCTGGAGTTTGGCTGCCTTTTGGGCTGGAGCTTCTCATGGTTTGAGGCCTGGCTTGCTCCACCCCCTGCTCTTGAGATTCTCCCGGAGGTGGGCTGGATTATGGCTGCATTTTGGGCTGGAGGTTCTCGTGGTTTGAGGCCTGGCTTGCTCCAGCCCCTGCTCTTGAGATTCTCCCGGATGTGGGCTGGAGTTTGGCTTTCTTTTGGGCTGGAGCTTCTCGTGGTTTGAGCCCTGGCTTGCTCCAACCCCTGCTCTTGATATTCTCCCGGATGTGGGCTGCATTTTGGCTGCCTTTTGGGCTGGAGATTCTTGTGGTTTGAGGCCTGGCTTGCTCCACCCCCTGCTCTTGAGATTCTCCCGGATGTGGGCTGCATTTTGGCTGCCTTTTGGGCTGGAGCTTCTCGTGGTTTGAGGCCTGGCTTGCTCCACCCCCTTGCTCTTGATATTCTCCTGGATGTGGGCTGGAGTTTGGCTGCCTTTTGGGCTGGAGCTTCTCGTGGTTTGAGGCCTGGCTTGCTCCACCCCCTGCTCTTGAGATTATCCCGGAGGTGCGCTGGAGTTTGGCTGCCTTTTGGGCTGGAGATTCTCGTGGTTTGAGGCCTGGCTTGCTCCACCCCCTGCTCTTGAGATTCTCCCGGATGTGGGCTGCATTTTGGCTGATTCTTGGGCTGGACCTTCTCGTGGTTTCAGGCCTGGCTTGCTCCACCCCCTGCTCTTGAGATTCTCTCGGGGGTGGGCTGCATTTTGGCTGACTTTTGGGCTGGAGCTTCTCGTGGTTTGAGGCCTGGCTTGCTCCACCCCCTGCTCTTGATTTTCTCCCGGATGTGGGCTGGATTTTGGCTGCCTTTTGGGCTGGAGCTTCTCGTGGTTTGAGGCCTGGCTTGCTCCAACCCCTGCTCTTGAGATTCTCCCGGATGTGGGCTGGAGTTTGGCTGCATTTTGGGCTGGAGCTTCTCGAGGTGTGAGGCCTGGCTTGCTCCAACCCCTGCTCTTGAGATTCTCCCGGATGTGGGCTGCATTTTGGCTGACTTTTGGGCTGGAGCTTCTCGTGGTTTGAGGCCTGGCTTGCTCCACCCCCTGCTCTTGATATTCTCCCGGATGTGGGCTGCATTTTGGCTGCCTTTTGGGCTGGAGTTTCTCGTGGTTTGAGGCCTGGCTTGCTCCACCCCCTGCTCTTGATATTGTCCCGGATGTGGGCTGGATTTTGGCTTTGTTTTGGGCTGGAGCTTCTCGTGGTTTGAGCACTGAATTGCTCCAAAATCTGTTCATGATATTCTCCCTGATGTGAGCTGCATTTTGGCTGCATTTTGGGCTGGAGCTTCTCGTGGTTTGAGGCCTGGCTTGCTCCACCCCCTGCTCTTGATTTTCTACTGGATGTGGGCTGCATTTTGGCTGCCTTTTGGGCTGGAGCTTCTCGTGGTTTGAGGCCTGGCTTGCTCCACCCCCTGCTCTTGAGATTCTCCCGGATGTGGGCTGTATTTTGGCTGCATTTTGGGCTGGAGCTTCTCGTGGTTTGAGGCCTGGCTTGCTCCACCCCCTGCTCTTGAGATTCTCCCGGAGGTGGGCTGGAGTTTGGCTGCCTTTTGGGCTGGAGCTTCTCGTGGTTTGAGCCCTGAATTGCTCCAAAACCTGCTATTGATTTTCTCCAGGATGTGTGCTGGATTTTGGCTGCCTTTTGGGCTGGAGCTTCTCGTGGTTTGAGGCCTGGCTTGCTCCACCCCCTTGCTCTTGATATTCTCCTGGATGTGGGCTGGAGTTTGGCTGCCTTTTGGGCTGGAGCTTCTCGAGGTGTGAGGCCTGTCTTGCTCCACCCCCTGCTCTTGAGATTATCCCGGAGGTGGGCTGGAGTTTGGCTGCCTTTTGGGCTGGAGCTTCTCGTGGTTTGAGGCCTGGCTTGCTCCACCCCCTGCTCTTGAGATTCTCCCGGAGGTGGGCTGGATTATGGCTGCATTTTGGGCTGGAGGTTCTCGTGGTTTGAGGCCTGGCTTGCTCCAACCCCTGCTCTTGAGATTCTCCCGGATGTGGGCTGGAGTTTGGCTTTCTATTGGGCTGGAGCTTCTCGTGGTTTGAGCCCTGGCTTGCTCCAACCCCTGCTCTTGATATTCTCCCGGATGTGAGCTGCATTTTGGCTGCCTTTTGGGGTGGAGATTCTTGTGGTTTGAGGCCTGGCTTGCTCCACGCCCTGCTCTTGAGATTCTCCCGGAGGTGGGCTGCATTTTGGCTGCATTTTGGGCTGGAGCTTCTCGTGGTTTGAGGCCTGGCTTGCTCCACCCCCTGCTCTTGAGTTTCTCCCGGAAGTGGGCTGGATTTTGGCTGCCTTTTGGGCTGGAGCTTCTCGTGGTTTGAGGCCTGGCTTGCTCCACCCCCTTGCTCTTGATATTCTACTGGATGTGGGCTGGAGTTTGGCTGCCTTTTGGGCTGGAGCTTCTCGTGGTTTGAGGCCTGGCTTGCTCCACCCCCTGCTCTTGAGCTTATCCCGGAGGTGCGCTGGAGTTTGGCTGCCTTTTGGGCTGGAGATTCTCGTGGTTTGAGGCCTGGCTTGCTCCACCCCCTGCTCTTGATTTTCTCCCGGATGTGGGCTGCATTTTGGCTGATTCTTGGGCTGGAGCTTCTCGTGGTTTCAGGCCTGGCTTGCTCCACCCCCTGCTCTTGAGATTCTCCCGGAGGTGGGCTGGATTATGGCTGCATTTTGGGCTGGAGGTTCTCGTGGTTTGAGGCCTGGCTTGCTCCAACCCCTGCTCTTGAGATTCTCCCGGATGTGGGCTGGAGTTTGGCTTTCTATTGGGCTGGAGCTTCTCGTGGTTTGAGCCCTGGCTTGCTCCAACCCCTGCTCTTGATATTCTCCCGGATGTGAGCTGCATTTTGGCTGCCTTTTGGGCTCGAGATTCTTGTGGTTTGAGGCCTGGCTTGCTCCACGCCCTGCTCTTGAGATTCTCCCGGAGGTGGGCTGCATTTTGGCTGCCTTTTGGGCTGGAGCTTCTCATGGTTTGAGGCCTGGCTTGCTCCACCCCCTGCTCTTGAGTTTCTCCCGGATGTGGGCTGGATTTTGGCTGCCTTTTGGGCTGGAGCTTCTCGTGGTTTGAGGCCTGGCTTGCTCCACCCCCTTGCTCTTGATATTCTCCTGGATGTGGGCTGGAGTTTGGCTGCCTTTTGGGCTGGAGCTTCTCGTGGTTTGAGGCCTGGCTTGCTCCACCCCCTGCTCTTGAGATTATCCCGGAGGTGCGCTGGAGTTTGGCTGCCTTTTGGGCTGGAGATTCTCGTGGTTTGAGGCCTTCCTTGCTCCACCCCCTGCTCTTGATTTTCTCCCGGATGTGGGCTGCATTTTGGCTGATTCTTGGGCTGGAGCTTCTCGTGGTTTCAGGCCTGGCTTGCTCCACCCCCTGCTCTTGAGATTCTCCCGCAGGTGGGCTGCATTTTGGCTGCCTTTTGGGCTGGAGCTTCTCGTGGTTTGAGGCCTGGCTTGCTCCACCCCCTGCTCTTGATATTGTCCCGGATGTGGTCTGGAGTTTGGCTGCCTTTTAGGCTGGAGCTTCCCCTGGTTTGAAGCCTCGCTTGCTCCAACCCCCTGCTCTTGAGATTCTCTCGGATGTGGGCTGTATTTTGTCTGCATTTTGGGCTGGAGCTTCTCGAGGTGTGAGCCCTGAATTGCTCCAAAACCTGCTCTTGATATTCTCCCTGATGTGAGCTGGATTTTGGCTGCCTTTTGGGCTGGAGCTTCTCGTGGTTTGAGGCCTGGCTTGCTCCACCCCCTGCTCTTGATTTTCTCCCGGATGTGGGCTGGATTTTGGCTGCCTTTTGGGCTGGAGCTTCTCGTGGTTTGAGGCCTGGCTTGCTCCACCCCCTGCTCTTGAGATTCTCCCGGATGTGGGCTGCATTTTGGCTGCCTTTTGGGCTGGAGCTTCTCGTGGTTTGAGGCCTGGCTTGCTCCACCCCCTGCTCTTGAGATTCTCCTGGATGTGGGCTGAATTTTGGCTGCCTTATGGGCTGGAGCTTCTCGTGGTTTGAGGCCTGCCTTGCTCCACACCCTGCTCTTGAGATTCTCCCGGACGTGGGCTGCATTTTGGCTGCATTTTGGGCTGGAGCTTCTCGTGGTTTGAGGCCTGGCTTGCTCCACCCCCTGCTCTTGATATTCTCACGGATGTGGGCTGCATTTTCGCTGCATTTTAGGCTGGAGCTTCTCGTGGTTTGAGGCCTGGCTTGCTCCACCCCCTGCTCTTGATTTTCTCCCGGATGTGTGCAGGATTTTGGCTGCCTTTTGGGCTGGAGCTTCTCGTGGTTTGAGGCCTGGCTTGCTCCACCCCCTGCTCTTGAGATTCTCCCGGATGTGGGCTGCATTTTGGCTGCCTTTTGGGCTGGAGCTTCTCGTGGTTTGAGGCCTGCCTTGCTCCACCCCCTGCTCTTGAGATTCTCCCGGTCGTGGGCTGCATTTTGGCTGCCTTTTTGGCTGGAGCTTCTCGAGGTTTGAGGCCTGGCTTGCTCCACCCCCTGCTCTTGAGATTCTCCCGGAGGTGGGCTGCATTTTGGCTGCCTTTTGAGCTGGAGCTTCTCGTGGTTTGAGCCCTGGCTTGCTCCAACCCCTGCTCTTGATATTCTCCCGGATGTGGGCTGGATTTTGGCTGACTTTTGGGCTGGAGCTTCTCGTGGTTTGAGGCCTGGCTTGCTCCACCCCCTGCTCTTGATTTTCTCCCGGATGTGGGCTGGATTTTGGCTGCCTTTTGGGCTGGAGCTTCTCGTGGTTTGAGGCCTGGCTTGCTCCACCCCCTGCTCTTGATATTCTCCCAGATGTGGGCTGCATTTTGGCTGCTTTTTGGGCTGGAGCTTCTCGTGGTTTGAGGCCTGCCTTGCTCCAACCCCTGCTCTTGAGATTCTCCCGGAGGTGGGCTGGAGTTTGGCTTTATTTTGGGCTGGAGCTTCTCGTGGTTTGAGGCCTGGCTTGCTCCACCCCCTGCTCTTGAGATTCTCACGGAGGTGGGCTGGAGTTTGGCTGCATTTTTGGCTGGAGCTTCTCGAGGTTTGAGGCCTGGCTTGCTCCACCCCCTGCTCTTGATATTGTCCCGGATGTGGTCTGGAGTTTGGCTGCCTTTTGGGCTGGAGCTTCCCCTGGTTTGAAGCCTCGCTTGCTCCAACCCCCTGCTCTTGAGATTCTCTCGGATGTGGGCTGTATTTTGTCTGCATTTTGGGCTGGAGCTTCTCGAGCTGTGAGCCCTGAATTGCTCCAAAACCTGCTCTTGATATTCTCCCTGATGTGAGCTGGATTTTGGCTGCCTTTTGGGCTGGAGCTTCTCGTGGTTTGAGGCCTGGCTTGCTCCACCCCCTGCTCTTGATTTTCTCCCGGATGTGGGCTGGATTTTGGCTGCCTTTTGGGCTGGAGCTTCTCGTGGTTTGAGGCCTGGCTTGCTCCACCCCCTGCTCTTGAGATTCTCCCGGATGTGGGCTGCATTTTGGCTGCCTTTTGGGCTGGAGCTTCTCGTGGTTTGAGGCCTGGCTTGCTCCACCCCCTGCTCTTGAGATTCTCCTGGATGTGGGCTGAATTTTGGCTGCCTTATGGGCTGGAGCTTCTCGTGGTTTGAGGCCTGCCTTGCTCCACACCCTGCTCTTGAGATTCTCCCGGACGTGGGCTGCATTTTGGCTGCATTTTGGGCTGGAGCTTCTCGTGGTTTGAGGCCTGGCTTGCTCCACCCCCTGCTCTTGATATTCTCACGGATGTGGGCTGCATTTTCGCTGCATTTTGGGCTGGAGCTTCTCGTGGTTTGAGGCCTGGCTTGCTCCACCCCCTGCTCTTGATTTTCTCCCTGATGTGTGCAGGATTTTGGCTGCCTTTTGGGCTGGAGCTTCTCGTGGTTTGAGGCCTGGCTTGCTCCACCCCCTGCTCTTGAGATTCTCCCGGATGTGGGCTGCATTTTGGCTGCCTTTTGGGCTGGAGCTTCTCGTGGTTTGAGGCCTGCCTTGCTCCACCCCCTGCTCTTGAGATTCTCCCGGTCGTGGGCTGCATTTTGGCTGCCTTTTTGGCTGGAGCTTCTCGTGGTTTGAGGCCTGGCTTGCTCCACCCCCTGCTCTTGAGATTCTCCCGGAGGTGGGCTGCATTTTGGCTGCCTTTTGAGCTGGAGCTTCTCGTGGTTTGAGCCCTGGCTTGCTCCAACCCCTGCTCTTGATATTCTCCCGGATGTGGGCTGGATTTTGGCTGACTTTTGGGCTGGAGCTTCTCGTGGTTTGAGGCCTGGCTTGCTCCACCCCCTGCTCTTGATTTTCTCCCGGATGTGGGCTGGATTTTGGCTGCCTTTTGGGCTGGAGCTTCTCGTGGTTTGAGGCCTGGCTTGCTCCACCCCCTGCTCTTGATATTCTCCCAGATGTGGGCTGCATTTTGGCTGCTTTTTGGGCTGGAGCTTCTCGTGGTTTGAGGCCTGGCTTGCTCCACCCCCTGCTCTTGATTTTCTCCCGGAGGTGGGCTGGAGTTTGGCTTTATTTTGGGCTGGAGCTTCTCGTGGTTTGAGGCCTGGCTTGCTCCACCCCCTGCTCTTGAGATTCTCACGGAGGTGGGCTGGAGTTTGGCTGCATTTTTGGCTGGAGCTTCTCGAGGTTTGAGGCCTGGCTTGCTCCACCCCCTGCTCTTGATATTGTCCCGGATGTGGGCTGGATTTTGGCTGCCTTTTGGGCTGGAGCTTCTCATGGTTTGAGCCCTGAATTACTCCAAAACCTGCTCTAGATATTCTCACTGATGTGAGCTGGATTTTGGCTGCCTTTTGGGCTGGAGCTTCTCGTGGTTTGAGGCGTGGCTTGCTCCAACCCCTTCTCTTGAGATTCTCCTGGATGTGGGCTGGATTGTGGCTGAATTTTGGGCTGGAGCTTCTTGTGGTTTGAGGCCTGGCTTGCTCCACCCCCTGCTCTTGAGTTTTTCCCGGATGTGGGCTGCATTTTGGCTGCCTTTTGGGCTGGAGCTTCTCGTGGTTTGAGGCCTGGCTTGCTCCACCCCCTGCTCTTGAGATTCTCCCGGACATGGGCTGGATTTTGGCTGCCTTTACGGCTGGAGCTTCTCGTGGTTTGAGGCCTGGCTTGCTCCACCCCCTGCTCTTGAGATTCTCCCTTATGTGGGCTGGATTTTGGCTGCCTTTACGGCTGGAGCTTCTCGGAGTTTGAGGCCTGGCTTGCTCCACCCCCTTGCTCTTGATATTCTCCTGGATGTGGGCTGGAGTTTGGCTGCCTTTTGGGCTGGAGCTTCTCGTGGTTTGAGGCCTGGCTTGCTCCACCCCCTGCTCTTGAGATTCTCCCGGAGGTGCGCTGGAGTTTGGCTGCCTTTTGGGCTGGAGATTCTCGTGGTTTGAGGCCTGGCTTGCTCCACCCCCTGCTCTTGAGATTCTTCCGCAGGTGGGCTGCATTTTGGCTGCCTTTTGGGCTGGAGCTTCTCGTGGTTTGAGGCCTGGCTTGCTCCACCCCCTGCTCTTGATATTCTCCCGGATGTGGGCTGGATTTTGGCTGCATTTACGGCTGGAGCTTCTCGTGGTTTGAGGCCTGGCTTGCTCCACCCCCTGCTCTTGAGATTCTCCCGGATGTGGGCTGGATTTTGGCTGCCTTTACGGCTGGAGCTTCTCATGGTTTGAGGCCTGGCTTTCTCCACCCCCTGCTCTTGAGATTCTCCCCGATGTGGGCTGCATTTTGGCTGCATTTTGGGCTGGAGCTTCTCGTGGTTTGAGGCCTTGCTTGCTCCACCCCCTGCTCTTGAGATTCTCCCAGAGGTGGGCTGCATTTTGGCTGCATTTTGAGCTGAAGCTTCTCGTGGTTTGAGGCCTGGCTTGCTCCACCCCCTGCTCTTGAGATTCTCCCAGATGTGGGCTGCATTTTGGCTGCATTTTGGGCTTCAACTTCTCGTGGTTTGAGGCCTGTCTTGCTCCACCCCCTCCTCTTGAGATTCTCCCGGACGTGGGCTGGATTTTGGCTGCCTTTTGGGCTGGAGCTTCTCGTGGTTTGAGGCCTGGCTTGCTCCACCCCCTGCTCTTGAGATTCTCCCGGATGTGGGCTGCATTTTGGCTGCCTTTGGGCTTCAAATTCTCGTGGTTTGAGGCCTGTCTTGCTCCACCCCCTGCTCTTGAGATTCTCCCGGACGTGGGCTGGATTTTGGCTGCATTTTGGGCTGGAGCTTCTCGTGGTTTGAGGCCTGGCTTGCTCCACCCCCTGCTCTTGAGATTCTCCCGGATGTGGGCTGCATTTTGGCTGCCTTTGGGCTTCAACTTCTCGTGGTTTGAGGCCTGTCTTGCTCCACCCCCTGCTCTTGAGATTCTCCCGGACGTGGGCTGCATTTTGGCTGCCTTTTGGGCTGGAGCTTCTCGTGGTTTGAGGCCTGACTTGCTCCACCCCCTGCTCTTGAGATTCTCCCGGATGTGGGCTGGAGTTTGACTGCCTTTTGGGCTGGAGCTTCTCGTGGTTTGAGGCCTGGCTTGCTCCACCCCCTGCTCTTGATATTCTCCCGGAGGTGGGCTGCATTTTCGCTGCATTTTGAGCTGGAGCTTCTCGTGGTTTCAGGCCTGGCTTTCTCCACCCCCTGCTCTTGATATTCTCCCGGATGTGGGCTGGATTTTGGCTGCCTTTTGGGCTGGAGCTTCTCCTGGTTTGAGGCCTGCCTTGCTCCACCCCCTGCTCTTGAGATTCTCCCGGATGTGGGCTGGATTTTGGCTGCCTTTTGGGTTGGAGCTTCTCGTGGTTTGAGGCCTGGCTTGCTCCACACCCTGCTCTTGAGATTCTCCCGGAGGTGGGCTGGACTTTGGCTGCCTTTTGGGCTGGAGCTTCTCGTGGTTTGAGGCCTGGCTTGCTCCACCCCCTGCTCTTGAGATTCTCCCGGATGTGGGCTGCATTTTGGCTTTCTTTTGGGCTGGAGCTTCTCGTGGTTTGAGGCCTGGCTTTCTCCACCCCCTACTCTTGAGATTCTCCCGGAGGTGGGCTGGAGTTTGGCTTTATTTTGGGCTGGAGCTTCTTGTGGTTTGAGGCCTGGCTTGCTCCAACCCCTGCTCTTGAGTTTCTCCCGGATGTGGGCTGCATTTTGGCTGCCTTTTGGGCTGGAGCTTCTCGTGGTTTGAGGCCTGGCTTGCTCCACCCTCTGCTCTTGAGATTCTCCCGGAGGTGGGCTGGAGTTTGGCTGCCTTTTGGGCTGGAGCTTCTCGTGGTTTGAGGCCTGGCTTGCTCCAACCCCTGCTCTTGATATTCTCCCGGATGTGGGCTGGATTTTGGCTGCCTTTAGGGCTGGAGCTTCTCGTGGTTTGAGGCCTGGCTTGCTCCACCCCCTGCTCTTGAGATTCTCTCGGGGGTGGGCTGCATTTTGGCTGACTTTTGGGCTGGAGCTTCTCGTGGTTTAAGGCCTGGCTTGCTCCACCCCCTGCTCTTGAGATTCTCCCGGATGTGGGCTGCATTTTGGCTGCCTTTTGGGCTGGAGCTTCTCGAGGTTTGAGGCCTGGCTTGCTCCACACCCTGCTCTTGAGATTCTCCCGGATGTGGGCTGGATTTTGGCTGCCTTTTGGGCTAGAGCTTCTCGTGGTTTGAGGCCTGGCTTGCTCCACACCCTGCTCTTGAGATTCTCCCGGAGGTGGGCTGGACTTTGGCTGCATTTTGGGCTGGAGGTTCTCGTGGTTTGAGGCCTGGCTTGCTCCAACCCCTACTCTTGAGATTCTCACTGATGTGGAATGGATTTTGGCTGCCTTTTGGGCTGGAGCTTCTCATGGTTTGAGGCCTGGCTTGCTCCACCCCCTGCTCTTGAGATTCTCCCGGATGTGGGCTGCATTTTGGCTTTTTTTTGGGCTGGAGCTTCTCGTGGTTTGAGCCCTGGCTTGCTCCAACCCCTGCTCTTGATATTCTCCCGGAGGAGGGCTGCATTTTGGCTGCCTTTTTGGCTGGAGCTTCTTGTGGTTTGAGGCCTGGCTTGCTCCAACCCCTGCTCTTGAGTTTCTCCCGGATGTGGGCTGCATTTTGGCTGCCTTTTGGGCTGGAGCTCATCATGGTTTGAGGCCTGGCTTGCTCCACCCCCTGCTCTTGATTTTCTCCCGGATGTGTGCTGGATTTTGGCTGCATTTTGGGCTGGAGCTTCTCGTGGTTTGAGGCCTGGCTTGCTCCACCCCCTGCTCTTGAGATTCTCACGGAGGTGGGCTGGAGTTTGGCTGCCTTTTGGGCTGGAGCTTCTCGTGGTTTGAGGCCTGGCTTGCTCCAACCCCTACTCTTGAGATTCTCCCGGATGTGGAATGGATTTTGGCTGCCTTTTGGGCTGGAGCTTCTCGTGGTTTGAGGCCTGGCTTGCTCCATCCCCTGCTCATGAGATTCTCCCGGATGTGGGCTGCATTTTGGCTGCATTTTGGGCTGGAGCTTCTCGAGGTTTGAGGCCTGGCTTGCTCCACCCCCTGCTCTTGAGATTCTCCCGGATGTGGGCTGGATTTTGGCTGCCTTTAGGGCTGGAGCTTCTCGTGGTTTGAGGCCTGGCTTGCTCCAACCCCTGCTCTTGAGATTCTCTCGGGGGTGGGCTGCATTTTGGCTGCCTTTTGGGCTGGAGCTTCTCGTGGTTTGAGGCCTGGCTTGCTCCACCCCCTGCTCTTGAGTTTCTCCTGGATGTGGGCTGCATTTTGGCTTCCTTTTGGGTTGGAGCTTCTCGTGGTTTGAGGCCTGGCTTGCTCCACCCCCTGCTCTTGAGATTCTCCCATATGTGGGCTGGATTTTGGGTGCATTTTAGGCTGAAGCTTCTCGTGGTTTGAGGCCTGGCTTGCTCCACCCCCTTCTCTTGAGATTCTCCTGGATGTGGGCTGCATTTTGGCTGCCTTTTGGGCTGGAGCTTCTCGTGGTTTGAGGCCTGGCTTGCTCCACCCCCTGCTCTTGATTTTCTCCCGGAGGTGGGCTGCATTTTGGCTGCATTTTGGGCTGGAGCTTCTCGTGGTTTGAAGCCTGGCTTGCTCCACCCCCTGCTCTTGAGATTCTCCCGGAGGTGGGCTGGATTTTGGCTGCATTTAGGGCTGGAGCTTCTCGTGGTTTGAGGCCTGGCTTGCTCCACCCCCTGCTCTTGAGATTCTCCCGGATGTGGGCTGGATTTTGGCTGCATTTAGGGCTGGAGCTTCTCGTGGTTTGAGGCCTGGCTTGCTCCACCCCCTGCTCTTGAGATTCTCCCATAGTTGGGCTGCATTTTGTCTGCATTTAGGGCTGGAGCTTCTCGTGGTTTGAGGCCTGGCTTGCTCCACCCCCTGCTCTTGAGATTCTCCCATAGGTGGGCTGCATTTTGTCTGCATTTTTGGCTGGAGCTTCTCGTGGTTTGAGGCCTGGCTTTCTCCACCCCCTACTCTTGAGATTCTCCCGTAGGTGGGCTGCAGTTTGGCTTTATTTTGGGCTGGAGCTTCTTGTGGTTTGAGGCCTGGCTTGCTCCAACCCCTGCTCTTGAGTTTCTCCCGGATGTGGGCTGCATTTTGGCTGCCTTTTGGGCTGGAGCTCATCATGGTTTGAGGCCTGGCTTGCTCCACCCCCTGCTCTTGATTTTCTCGCGGATGTGTGCTGGATTTTGGCTGCCTTTTGGGCTGGAGCTTCTCGTGGTTTGAGGCCTGGCTTGCTCCACCCCCTGCTCTTGAGATTCTCACGGAGGTGGGCTGGAGTTTGGCTGCCTTTTGGGCTGGAGCTTCTCGTGGTTTGAGGCCTGGCTTGCTCCAACCCCTACTCTTGAGATTCTCCCGGATGTGGAATGGATTTTGGCTGCCTTTTGGGCTGGAGCTTCTCGTGGTTTGAGGTCTGGCTTGCTCCATCCCCTGCTCATGAGATTCTCCCGGATGTGGGCTGCATTTTGGCTTTCTTTTGGGCTGGAGCTTCTCGTGGTTTGAGGCCTGGCTTTCTCCACCCCCTGCTCTTGAGATTCTCCCGGATGTGGGCTGCATTTTGGCTTTCTTTTGGGCTGGAGCTTCTCGTGGTTTGAGGCCTGGCTTTCTCCACCCCCTACTCTTGAGATTCTCCCGGAGGTGGGCTGGAGTTTGGCTTTATTTTGGGCTGGAGCTTCTTGTGGTTTGAGGCCTGGCTTGCTCCAACCCCTGCTCTTGAGTTTCTCCCGGATGTGGGCTGCATTTTGGCTGCCTTTTGGGCTGGAGCTTCTCGTGGTTTGAGGCCTGGCTTGCTCCACCCTCTGCTCTTGAGATTCTCCCGGAGGTGGGCTGGAGTTTGGCTGCCTTTTGGGCTGGAGCTTCTCGTGGTTTGAGGCCTGGCTTGCTCCAACCCCTGCTCTTGATATTCTCCCGGATGTGGGCTGGATTTTGGCTGCCTTTAGGGCTGGAGCTTCTCGTGGTTTGAGGCCTGGCTTGCTCCACCCCCTGCTCTTGAGATTCTCTCGGGGGTGGGCTGCATTTTGGCTGACTTTTGGGCTGGAGCTTCTCGTGGTTTAAGGCCTGGCTTGCTCCACCCCCTGCTCTTGAGATTCTCCCGGATGTGGGCTGCATTTTGGCTGCCTTTTGGGCTGGAGCTTCTCGAGGTTTGAGGCCTGGCTTGCTCCACACCCTGCTCTTGAGATTCTCCCGGATGTGGGCTGGATTTTGGCTGCCTTTTGGGCTAGAGCTTCTCGAGGTTTGAGGCCTGGCTTGCTCCACACCCTGCTCTTGAGATTCTCCCGGAGGTGGGCTGGACTTTGGCTGCCTTTTGGGCTGTAGCTTCTCGAGGTTTGAGGCCTGGCTTGCTCCAACCCCTACTCTTGAGATTCTCACTGATGTGGAATGGATTTTGGCTGCCTTTTGGGCTGGAGCTTCTCATGGTTTGAGGCCTGGCTTGCTCCATCCCCTGCTCATGAGATTCTCCCGGATGTGGGCTGCATTTTGGCTGCATTTTGGGCTGGAGCTTCTCGTGGTTTGAGGCCTGGCTTGCTCCACCCCCTGCTCTTGATATTCTCCCGGATGTGGGCTGCATTTTGGCTGCATTTAGGGCTGGAGCTTCTCGTGGTTTGAGGCCTGGCTTGCTCCACCCCCTGCTCTTGAGATTCTCTCGGGTGTGGGCTGCATTTTGGCTGCCTTTTGGGCTGGAGCTTCTCGTGGTTTGAGGCCTGGCTTGCTCCACCCCCTGCTCTTGAGATTCTCCCGGATGTGGGCTGCATTTTGGCAGCCTGTTGGGCTGGAGCTTCTCGTGGTTTGAGCCCTGGCTTGCTCCATCACCTGCTCTTGAGATTCTCTCGGATGTGGGCTGTATTTTGGCTGCATTTTGGGCTGGAGCTTCTCGTGGTTTGAGGCCTGGCTTGCTCCACCCCCTGCTCTTGAGATTCTCTCGGATGTGGGCTGCATTTTGGCTGCATTTTGGGCTGGAGCTTCTCAGGGTTTGAGGCCTGGCTTGCTCCACCCCCTGCTCTTGAGATACTCCCGGATGTGGGCTGGATTTTGGCTGCCTTTTGGGCTGGAGCTTCTCGAGGTTTGAGGCCTGGCTTGCTCCACCCCCTGCTCTTGAGATTCTCCCGGATGTGGGCTGCATTTTGGCTTTATTTTGGGCTGGAGCTTCTCGTGGTTTGAGCCCTGGCTTGCTCCATCACCTGCTCTTGAGATTCTCCCGGATGTGGGCTGCATTTTGGCTGCCTTTTTGGCTGGAGCTTCTCGTGGTTTGAGGCCTGGCTTTCTCCACCCCCTACTCTTGAGATTCTCCCGGAGGTGGGCTGGAGTTTGGCTTTATTTTGGGCTGGAGCTTCTCGTGGTTTGAGGCCTGGCTTTCTCCACCCCCTACTCTTGAGATTCTCCCGGAGGTGGGCTGGAGTTTGGCTTTATTTTGGGCTGGAGCTTCTCGTGGTTTGAGGCCTGGCTTGCTCCAACCCCTGCTCTTGAGTTTCTCCGGGATGTGGGCTGCATTTTGGCTGCCTTTTGGGTTGGAGCTTCTCGTGGTTTGAGGCCTGGCTTGCTCCACCCCCTGCTCTTGAGATTCTCCCAGATGTGGGCTGGATTTTGGCTGCCTTTTAGGCTGAAGCTTCTCGTGGTTTGAGGCCTGGCTTGCTCCACCCCCTGCTCTTGAGATTCTCCCGGATGTGGGCTGCATTTTGGCTGCCTTTTGGGTTGGAGCTTCTCCTGGTTTGAGGCCTGCCTTGCTCCACCCCCTGCTCTTGAGATTCTCCCGGAGGTGGGCTGCATTTTGGCTGCATTTTGGGCTGGAGCTTCTCGTGGTTTGAGGCCTGGCTTGCTCCACCCCCTGCTCTTGAGATTCTCCCGGATGTGGGCTGCATTTTGGATGCCTTTTTGGCTGGAGCTTCTCGTGGTTTGAGGCCTGGCTTGCTCCACCCCCTGTTCTTGAGATTCTCCCGGAGGTGGGCTGCATTTTGGCTGCATTTTGGGCTGGAGCTTCTCGTGGTTTGAGGCCTGGCTTGCTCCAAACCCTGCTCTTGATATTCTCCCGGATGTGGGCTGCATTTTGGCTGCATTTTGGGCTGGAGCTTCTCGTGGTTTCAGGACTGGCTTGCTCCACCCCCTGCTCTTGATATTGTCCCGGATGTGGGCTGGACTTTGGCTGCCTTTTGGGCTGGAGCTTCTCGTGGTTTGAGGCCTGGCTTGCTCCACCCCCTGCTCTTGAGATTCTCCCGGATGTGGGCTGCATTTTGGCTTTTTTTTGGGCTGGAGCTTCTCGTGGTTTGAGCCCTGGCTTGCTCCAACCCCTGCTCTTGATATTCTCCCGGAGGAGGGCTGCATTTTGGCTGCCTTTTTGGCTGGAGCTTCTTGTGGTTTGAGGCCTGGCTTGCTCCAACCCCTGCTCTTGAGTTTCTCCCGGATGTGGGCTGCATTTTGGCTGCCTTTTGGGCTGGAGCTCATCATGGTTTGAGGCCTGGCTTGCTCCACCCCCTGCTCTTGATTTTCTCCCGGATGTGTGCTGGATTTTGGCTGCATTTTGGGCTGGAGCTTCTCGTGGTTTGAGGCCTGGCTTGCTCCACCCCCTGCTCTTGAGATTCTCACGGAGGTGGGCTGGAGTTTGGCTGCCTTTTGGGCTGGAGCTTCTCGTGGTTTGAGGCCTGGCTTGCTCCAACCCCTACTCTTGAGATTCTCCCGGATGTGGAATGGATTTTGGCTGCCTTTTGGGCTGGAGCTTCTCGTGGTTTGAGGCCTGGCTTGCTCCATCCACTGCTCATGAGATTCTCCCGGATGTGGGCTGCATTTTGGCTGCATTTTGGGCTGGAGCTTCTCGTGGTTTGAGGCCTGGCTTGCTCCACCCCCTGCTCTTGAGATTCTCCCGGATGTGGGCTGGATTTTGGCTGCCTTTAGGGCTGGAGCTTCTCGTGGTTTGAGGCCTGGCTTGCTCCAACCCCTGCTCTTGAGATTCTCTCGGGGGTGGGCTGCATTTTGGCTGCCTTTTGGGGTGGAGCTTCTCGTGGTTTGAGGCCTGGCTTGCTCCACCCCCTGCTCTTGAGTTTCTCCTGGATGTGGGCTGCATTTTGGCTTCCTTTTGGGTTGGAGCTTCTCGTGGTTTGAGGCCTGGCTTGCTCCACCCCCTGCTCTTGAGATTCTCCCATATGTGGGCTGGATTTTGGGTGCATTTTAGGCTGAAGCTTCTCGTGGTTTGAGGCCTGGCTTGCTCCACCCCCTTCTCTTGAGATTCTCCTGGATGTGGGCTGCATTTTGGCTGCCTTTTGGGCTGGAGCTTCTCGTGGTTTGAGGCCTGGCTTGCTCCATCACCTGCTCTTGAGATTCTCTCGGATGTGGGCTGTATTTTGGCTGCATTTTGGGCTGGAGCTTCTCGTGGTTTGAGGCCTGGCTTGCTCCACCCCCTGCTCTTGAGATTCTCTCGGATGTGGGCTGCATTTTGGCTGCATTTAGGGCTGGAGCTTCTCGTGGTTTGAGGCCTGGCTTGCTCCACCCCCTGCTCTTGAGATACTCCCGGATGTGGGCTGGATTTTGGCTGCCTTTTGGGCTGGAGCTTCTCGAGGTTTGAGGCCTGGCTTGCTCCACCCCCTGCTCTTGAGATTCTCCCGGATGTGGGCTGCATTTTGGCTTTATTTTGGGCTGGAGCTTCTCGTGGTTTGAGTCCTGGCTTGCTCCATCACCTGCTCTTGAGATTCTCCCGGATGTGGGCTGCATTTTGGCTGCCTTTTTGGCTGGAGCTTCTCGTGGTTTGAGGCCTGGCTTTCTCCACCCCCTACTCTTGAGATTCTCCCGGAGGTGGGCTGGAGTTTGGCTTTATTTTGGGCTGGAGCTTCTCGTGGTTTGAGGCCTGGCTTTCTCCACCCCCTACTCTTGAGATTCTCCCGGAGGTGGGCTGGAGTTTGGCTTTATTTTGGGCTGGAGCTTCTCGTGGTTTGAGGCCTGGCTTGCTCCAACCCCTGCTCTTGAGTTTCTCCGGGATGTGGGCTGCATTTTGGCTGCCTTTTGGGTTGGAGCTTCTCGTGGTTTGAGGCCTGGCTTGCTCCACCCCCTGCTCTTGAGATTCTCCCAGATGTGGGCTGGATTTTGGCTGCCTTTTAGGCTGAAGCTTCTCGTGGTTTGAGGCCTGGCTTGCTCCACCCCCTGCTCTTGAGATTCTCCCGGATGTGGGCTGCATTTTGGCTGCCTTTTGGGTTGGAGCTTCTCCTGGTTTGAGGCCTGCCTTGCTCCACCCCCTGCTCTTGAGATTCTCCCGGAGGTGGGCTGCATTTTGGCTGCATTTTGGGCTGGAGCTTCTCGTGGTTTGAGGCCTGGCTTGCTCCACCCCCTGCTCTTGAGATTCTCCCGGATGTGGGCTGCATTTTGGCTGCATTTTGGGCTGTAGCTTCTCGTGGTTTGAGGCCTGGCTTGCTCCACCCCCTGCTCTTGATATTGTCCCGGATGTGGGCTGGACTTTGGCTGCCTTTTGGGCTGGAGCTTCTCGTGGTTTGAGGCCTGGCTTGCTCCACCCCCTGCTCTTGAGATTCTCCCGGATGTGGGCTGCATTTTGGCTTTTTTTTGGTCTGGAGCTTCTCGTGGTTTGAGCCCTGGCTTGCTCCAACCCCTGCTCTTGATATTCTCCCGGAGGAGGGCTGCATTTTGGCTGCCTTTTTGGCTGGAGCTTCTTGTGGTTTGAGGCCTGGCTTGCTCCAACCCCTGCTCTTGAGTTTCTCCCGGATGTGGGCTGCATTTTGGCTGCCTTTTGGGCTGGAGCTCATCATGGTTTGAGGCCTGGCTTGCTCCACCCCCTGCTCTTGATTTTCTCCCGGATGTGTGCTGGATTTGGCTGCATTTTGGGCTGGAGCTTCTCGTGGTTTGAGGCCTGGCTTGCTCCACCCCCTGCTCTTGAGATTCTCACGGAGGTGGGCTGGAGTTTGGCTGCCTTTTGGGCTGGAGCTTCTCGTGGTTTGAGGCCTGGCTTGCTCCAACCCCTACTCTTGAGATTCTCCCGGATGTGGAATGGATTTTGGCTGCCTTTTGGGCTGGAGCTTCTCGTGGTTTGAGGCCTGGCTTGCTCCATCCCCTGCTCATGAGATTCTCCCGGATGTGGGCTGCATTTTGGCTGCATTTTGGGCTGGAGCTTCTCGTGGTTTGAGGCCTGGCTTGCTCCACCCCCTGCTCTTGAGATTCTCCCGGATGTGGGCTGGATTTTGGCTGCCTTTAGGGCTGGAGCTTCTCGTGGTTTGAGGCCTGGCTTGCTCCAACCCCTGCTCTTGAGATTCTCTCGGGGGTGGGCTGCATTTTGGCTGCCTTTTGGGCTGGAGCTTCTCGTGGTTTGAGGCCTGGCTTGCTCCACCCCCTGCTCTTGAGTTTCTCCTGGATGTGGGCTGCATTTTGGCTTCCTTTTGGGTTGGAGCTTCTCGTGGTTTGAGGCCTGGCTTGCTCCACCCCCTGCTCTTGAGATTCTCCCATATGTGGGCTGGATTTTGGGTGCATTTTAGGCTGAAGCTTCTCGTGGTTTGAGGCCTGGCTTGCTCCACCCCCTGCTCTTGAGATTCTCCTGGATGTGGGCTGCATTTTGGCTGCCTTTTGGGCTGGAGCTTCTCGTGGTTTGAGGCCTGGCTTGCTCCACCCCCTGCTCTTGATTTTCTCCCGGAGGTGGGCTGCATTTTGGCTGCATTTTGGGCTGGAGGTTCTCGTGGTTTGAAGCCTGGCTTGCTCCACCCCCTGCTCTTGAGATTCTCCCGGAGGTGGGCTGGATTTTGGCTGCATTTAGGGCTGGAGCTTCTCGTGGTTTGAGGCCTGGCTTGCTCCACCCCCTGCTCTTGAGATTCTCCCGGATGTGGGCTGGATTTTGGCTGCATTTAGGGCTGGAGCTTCTCGTGGTTTGAGGCCTGGCTTGCTCCACCCCCTGCTCTTGAGATTCTCCCATAGTTGGGCTGCATTTTGTCTGCATTTAGGGCTGGAGCTTCTCGTGGTTTGAGGCCTGGCTTGCTCCACCCCCTGCTCTTGAGATTCTCCCATATGTGGGCTGCATTTTGTCTGCATTTTTGGCTGGAGCTTCTCGTGGTTTGAGGCCTGGCTTTCTCCACCCCCTACTCTTGAGATTCTCCCGGAGGTGGGCTGCAGTTTGGCTTTATTTTGGGCTGGAGCTTCTTGTGGTTTGAGGCCTGGCTTGCTCCAACCCCTGCTCTTGAGTTTCTCCCGGAAGTGGGCTGCATTTTGGCTGCCTTTTGGGCTGGAGCTCATCATGGTTTGAGGCCTGGCTTGCTCCACCCCCTGCTCTTGATTTTCTCGCGGATGTGTGCTGGATTTTGGCTGCCTTTTGGGCTGGAGCTTCTCGTGGTTTGAGGCCTGGCTTGCTCCACCCCCTGCTCTTGAGATTCTCACGGAGGTGGGCTGGAGTTTGGCTGCCTTTTGGGCTGGAGCTTCTCGTGGTTTGAGGCCTGGCTTGCTCCAACCCCTACTCTTGAGATTCTCCCGGATGTGGAATGGATTTTGGCTGCCTTTTGGGCTGGAGCTTCTCGTGGTTTGAGGTCTGGCTTGCTCCATCCCCTGCTCATGAGATTCTCCTGGATGTGGGCTGCATTTTGGCTGCATTTTGGGCTGGAGCTTCTCGTGGTTTGAGGCCTGGCTTGCTCCACCCCCTGCTCTTGAGATTCTCCCGGATGTGGGCTGGATTTTGGCTGCCTTGTGGGCTGGAGCTTCTCGTGGTTTGAGGCCTGGCTTGCTCCAACCCCTGCTCTTGAGATTCTCTCGGGGGTGGGCTGCATTTTGGCTGCCTTTTGGGCTGGAGCTTCTCGTGGTTTGAGGCCTGGCTTGCTCCACCCCCTGCACTTGAGATTCTCCCGCATGTGGGCTGCATTTTGGCTGCCTTTTGGGCTGGAGCTTCTCGTGGTTTGAGGCCTGGCTTGCTCCACCCCCTGCTCTTGAGATTCTCCCGGAGGTGGGCTGCATTTTGGCTGCCTTTTGGGCTGGAGCTTCTCGTGGTTTGAGGCCTGGCTTGCTCCACCCCCTGCTCTTGAGATTCTCCCGGAGGTGGGCTGGACTTTGGCTGCCTTCTGGGCTGGAGCTTCTCGTGGTTTGAGGCCTGGCTTGCTCCACCCCCTGCTCCTGAGATTCTCCTGGATGTGGGCTGCATTTTGGCTTTATTTTGGGCTGGAGCTTCTCGTGGTTTGTGCCCTGGCTTGCTCCATCCCCTGCTCTTGAGATTCTCCCGGATGTGGGCTGCATTTTGGCTGCATTTTTGGCTGGAGCTTCTCGTGGTTTGAGGCCTGGCTTTCTCCACCCCCTGCTCTTGAGATTCTCCCGGAGGTGGGCTGGACTTTGGCTGCCTTTTGGGCTGGAGCTTCTCGTGGTTTGAGGCCTGGCTTGCTCCAACCCCTGCTCTTGAGTTTCTCCGGGATGTGGGCTGCATTTTGGCTGCCTTTTGGGTTGGAGCTTCTCGTGGTTTGAGGCCTGGCTTGCTCCACCCCCTGCTCTTGAGATTCTCCCGGATGTGGGCTGCATTTTCGCTGCCTTTAGGGCTGGAGCTTCTCCTGGTTTGAGGCCTGTCTTGCTCCACCCCCTGCTCTTGAGATTCTCCAGGAGGTGGGATGGAGTTTGGCTGCCTTTTGGGCTGGAGCTTCTCGTGGTTTGAGGCCTGGCTTGCTTCACCCCCTGCACTTGATATTCTCCCGGAGGTGGGCTGCATTTTGGCTGTCTTTTGGGCTGGAGCTTCTCCTGGTTTGAGGCCTGGCTTGCTCCACCCCCTGCTTTTGAGATTCTCACGGAGGTGGGCTGGAGTTTGGCTGAATTTTGGGCTGGAGCTTCTTGAGGTTTGAGGCCTGGCTTGCTCCACCCCCTTCTCTTGATATTCTCCCGGTTGTGGGCTGCATATTGACTGCATTTTGGGCTGGAGCTTCTCGTGGTTTGAGGCCTGGCTTGCTCCACCCCCTGCTCTTGAGATTCTCCCGGAGGTGGGCTGCATTTTGGCTGCCTTTTGGGCTGGAGCTTCTCGTGGTTTTAGGCCTGGCTTGCTCCACCCCCTGCTCTTGATATTCTCCCGGATGTGGTTTGGATTTTGGCTGCCTTTTGGGCTGGAGCTTCTCGTGGTTTGAGGCCTGTCTTGCTCCACCCCCTGCTCTTGAGATTCTCCCGGATGTGGGCTGCATTTTCGCTGCCTTTTGGGCTGGAGCTTCTCGTGGTTTGAGGCCTGTCTTGCTCCACCCCCTGCTCTTGAGATTCTCCCGGATGTGGGCTGCATTTTGGCTGCCTTTTGGGTTGGAGCTTCTCGTGGTTTGAGGCCTGGCTTGCTCCACCCCCTGCTCTTGAGATTCTCCCGGATGTGGGCTGCATTTTGGCTGCCTTTTGGGCTGGAGCTTCTCGTGGTTTGAGGCCTGCCTTGCTCCACCCCCTGCTCTTGATATTGTCCCGGATGTGGGCTGCATTTTGGCTGCCTTTTGGGTTGGAGCTTCTCCTGGTTTGAGGCCTGCCTTGCTCCACAACCTGCTCTTGAGATTCTCCCAGAGGTGGGCTGCATTTTGGCTGCATTTTGGGCTGGAGCTTCTCGTGGTTTGAGGCCTGGCTTGCTCCACCCCCTGCTCTTGAGATTCTCCCGAATGTGGGCTGCATTTTGGCTGCCTTTTGGGCTGGAGCTTCTCGTGGTTTGAGGCCTGGCTTGCTCCACCCACTGCTCTTGAGATTCTCCCGGAGGTGGGCTGCATTTTGGCTGCATTTTGGGCTGGAGGTTCTTGTGGTTTGAGGCCTGGCTTGCTCCACCCCCTACTCTTGAGATTCTCCCGGATGTGGGCTGGATTTTGGCTGCCTTTTGGGCTGGAGCTTCTCGTGGTTTGAGGCCTGGCTTGCTCCACCCCCTGCTCTTGAGATTCTCCCGGATTTGGGCTGCATTTTGGCTGCCTTTTGGGCTGGAGCTTCTCGTGGTTTGAGGCCTGGCTTGCTCCACCCCCTGCTCTTGATATTCTCCCGGATGTGGGCCAGATTTTGGCTGCCTTTTGGGCTGGAGCTTCTCGTGGTTTGAGGCCTGGTTTGCTCCACCCCCTGCTCTTGAGATTATCCCGGATGTGGGCTGTATTTTTCCTGCCTTTTGGGCTGGAGCTTCTCGTGGTTTGAGGCCTGGCTTGCTCCACACCCTACTCTTGAGATTCTCCCGGATGTGGTCTGGAATTTGGCTGCCTTTAGGGCTGGAGCTTCTCGTGGTTTGAGGCCTGGCTTGCTCCACCCCCTGCTCTTGAGATTCTCCCGGATGTGGGCTGCATTTTCGCTGCCTTTAGGGCTGGAGCTTCTCGTGGTTTGAGGCCTGTCTTGCTCCACCCCCTGCTCTAGAGATTCTCCAGGAGGTGGGATGGAGTTTGGCTGCCTTTTGGGCTGGAGCTTCTCGTGGTTTGAGGCCTGGCTTGCTTCACCCCCTGCACTTGATATTCTCCCGGTTCTGGGCTGCATTTTGACTGCATTTTGGGCTGGAGCTTCTCGTCGTTTGAGCCCTGGCTTGCTCCAACCCCTGCTCTTGAGATTCTCCCGGATGTGGGCTGCATTTTGGCTGCCTTTTGGGCTGGAGCTTCTCATTGTTTGAGGCCTGGCTTGCTCCACCCCCTACTCTTGAGATTCTCCCGGATGTGGCCTGCATTTTGGCTTTCTTTTGGGCTGGAGCTTCTCGTGGTTTGAGGCCTGGCTTGCTCCAACCCCTGCTCTTGATATTCTCCCGGATGTGGGCTGCATTTTGGCTGCCTTTTGGGCTGGAGCTTCTCGTGGTTTGAGGCCTGGCTTGCTCCACCCCCTGCTCTTGATAATCTCCCGGATGTGGGCTGCATTTTGGCTGCCTTTTGGGCTGGAGCTTCTCGTGGTTTGAGGCCTGGCTTGCTCCACCCCCTGCTCTTGATATTCTCCCGGATGTGGGCTGGATTTTGGCTGCCTTTTGGGCTGGAGCTTCTCGTGGTTTGAGGCCTGGCTTGCTCCACCCCCTGCTCTTGAGATTCTCCCGGATGTGGGCTGCATTTTCGCTGCCTTTATGGCTGGAGCTTCTCGTAGTTTGAGGCCTGTCTTGCTCCACCCCCTGCTCTTGAGATTCTCCCGGAGGTGGGCTGCATTTTGGCTGCCTTTAGGGCTGGAGCTTCTCGTGGTTTGAGGCAAGCCTTGCTCCACACCCTGCTCTTGAGATTCTCCCGGATGTGGGCTGCATTTTGGCTGCATTTTGGGCTGGAGGTTCTCGTGGTTTGAGGCCTGGCTTGCTCCACCCCCTACTCTTGAGATTCTCCCGGATGTGGGCTGGATTTTGGCTTTCTTTTGGGCTGGAGCTTCTCGTGGTTTGAGGCCTGCCTTGCTCCAACCCCTGCTCTTGATATTCTCCCGGATGTGGGCTGGATTTTGGCTGCCTTTTGGGCTGGAGCTTCTCGTGGTTTGAGGCCTGGCTTGCTCCATCCCCTGCTCTTGAGATTGTCCCGGACGTGGGCTGGATTTTAGCTGCCTTTTGGGCAGGAGCTTCTCGTGGTTTGAGGCCTGGCTTGCTCCACACCCTACTCTTGAGATTCTCCCGGATGTGGTCTGGAATTTGGCTGCCTTTAGGGCTGGAGCTTCTCGTGGTTTGAGGCCTGGCTTGCTCCACCCCCTGCTCTTGATATTCTCCCGGATGTGGGCTGCATTTTGGCTGCCTTTTGGGCTGGAGCTTCTCGTGGTTTGAGGCCTGGCTTGCTCCACCCCCTGCTCTTGAGATTCTCCCGGATATGGGCAGCATTTTGGCTGCCTTTTGGGCTGGAGCTTCTCATGGTTTGAGGCCTGGCTTGCTCCACCACCTGCTCTTGAGATTCTCCAAGATGTGGGCTGGATTTTGGATCATGTTTGGGCTGGAGCTTCTCGTGGTTTGAGGCCTGGCTTGCTCCACCCCCTGCTCTTGAGATTCTCCCGGAGGTGGGCTTCATTTTGGCTGCCTTTTGGGCTGGAGCTTCTCGTGGTTTGAGGCCTGGCTTGCTCCACCCCCTGCTCTTGAGTTTCTCCCGGATGTGGGCTGGATTTTGGCTGCCTTTTGGGCTGGAGCTTCTCGTGGTTTGAGGCCTGTCTTGCTCCACCCACTGCTCTTGGTATTATTCCAGAGGTGGGCTGCATTTTGGCTGCATTTTGGGTTGGAGCTTCTCGTGGTTTGAGGCCTGGCTTCCTCCACCCCCTGCTCTTGATATTCTCCCGGATATGGGCTGCATTTTGGCTGCCTTTTGGGCTGGAGCTTCTCGTGGTTTGAGGCCTGGCTTGCTCCACCCCCTGCTCTTGAGATTCTCCCATAGGTGGGCTGCATTTTGGCTGCCTTTTGGGATGGAGCTTCTCGTGGTTTGAGGCCTGGCTTGCTCAACCCCCTGCTCTTGAGATTCTCCCGGATGTGGGCTGCATTTTGGCTGCCTTTTGGGCTGGAGCTTCTCGTGGTTTGAGGCCTGGCTTGCTCCACGCCCTGCTTTTGAGATTCTCACGGAGGTGGGCTGGAGTTTGGCTGAATTTTGGGCTGGAGCTTCTTGAGGTTTGAGGCCTGGCTTACTCCACCCCCTGCTCTTGATATTCTCCCGGTTGTGGGCTGGATTTTGACTGCATTTTGGGCTGGAGCTTCTCGTCGTTTGAGCCCTGGCTTACTCCAACCCCTGCTCTTGATATTCTCCCGGATGTGGGCTGCATTTTGGCTGCCTTTTGGGCTGGAGCTTCTCGTGGTTTGAGGCCTGGCTTGCTCCACCCCCTGCTCTTGATAATCTCCCAGATGTGGGCTGCATTTTGGCTGCCTTTTGGGCTGGAGCTTCTCGTGGTTTGAGGCCTGGCTTGCTCCAACCCCTGCTCTTGATATTCTCCCGGATGTGGGCTGCATTTTGGCTGCCTTTTGGGCTGGAGCTTCTCGTGGTTTGAGGCCTGGCTTTCTCCACCCCCTGCTCTTGAGATTCTCCCGGATGTGGGCTGCATTTTGGCTGCATTTTGGGCTGGAGCTTCTCGTGGTTTGAGGCCTGGCTTGCTCCACCCCCTGCTCTTGAGTTTCTCCCGGATGTGGGCTGGATTTTGGCTGCCTTTTGGGCTGGAGCTTCTCGTGGTTTGAGGCCTGTCTTGCTCCACCCATTGCTCTTGATATTCTTCCAGAGGTGGGCTGAATTTTGGCTGCCTTTTGGGCTGGAGCTTCTCGTGGTTTGAGGCCTGGCTTGCTCCACCCCCTGCTCTTGAGATTCTCCAAGATGTGAGCTGGAGTTTGGCTGCATTTTGGGCTGGAGCTTCTCGTGGTTTGAGGCCTGGCTTGCTCCACCCCCTGCTCCTGAGATTCTCCCGGATGTGTGCTGCATTTTGGCTGCCTTTTGGGCTGGAGCTTCTCGTGGTTTGAGGCCTGGCTTGCTCCAACCCCTGCTCTTGAGATTCTCCCAGATGTGGGCTGCATTTTGGCTGATTCTTGGGCTGGAGCTTGTCGTGGTTTGAGGCCTGGCTTGCTCCAACCCCTGCTCTTGAGATTCTCCCAGATGTGGGCTGCATTTTGGCTGCATTTTGGGCTGGAGCTTCTCGTGGTTTGAGGCCTGGCTTGCTCCAACCCCTGCTCTTGAGATTCTCCCGGATGTGGGCTGCATTTTGGCTACATTTTGGGGTGGAGCTTCTCCTGGTTTGAGGCCTGGCTTGCTCCACCCCCTGCTCTTTATTTTCTCCCGGATGTGGGCTGGATTTTGGCTGCCTTTTGGGCTGGAGGTTCTCGTGGTTTGAGGCCTGGCTTGCTCCACCCCCTGCTCTTGAGATTCTCCCGGATGTGGGCTGGAGTTTGGCTGCCGTTTTTTGCTGGAGCTTCACGTGGTTTGAAGCCTGGCTTCCTCCACCCCCTGCTCTTGAGATTCTCCCGGATGTGGGCTGCATTTTGTCTGCATTTTGGGCTGGAGCTTCTCGTGGTTTGAGGTCTGTCTTGCTCCACCCCCTACTCTTGAGATTCTCCCGGATGTGGGCTGGATTTTGGCTTTCTTTTGGGCTGGAGGTTCTCGTGGTTTGAGGCCTGGCTTGCTCCAACCCCTGCTCTTGATATTCTCCCGGATGTGGGCTGGATTTTGGCTGCCTTTTGGGCTGGAGCTTCTCGTGGTTTGAGGCCTGTCTTGCTCCACCCATTGCTCTTGAGTTTCTCCCGGATGTGGGCTGTATTTTGGCTGTCTTTTGGGCTGGAGCTTCTCGTGGTTTGAGGCCTGTCTTGCTCCACCCATTGCTCTTGATATTCTTCCAGAGGTGGGCTGAATTTTGGCTGCCTTTTGGGCTGGAGCTTCTCGTGGTTTGAGGCCTGGCTTGCTCCACCCCCTGCTCTTGAGATTCTCCAAGATGTGAGCTGGATTTTGGCTGCCTTTTGGGCTGGAGCTTCTCGTGGTTTGAGGCCTGGCTTGCTCCACCCCCTGCTCTTGTTTTTCTCCCGGATGTGGGCTGGATTATGGCTGCTTTTTGGGCTGGAGCTTCTCGTGGTTTGAGGCCTGGCTTTCTCCACCCCCTGCTCTTGAGTTTCTCCCGGATGTGGGCTGGAGTTTGGCTGCCTTTTGGGCTGGAGCTTCTCGTGGTTTGAGGCCTGGCTTGCTCCACCCCCTGCTCTTGAGATTCTCACGGAGGTGGGCTGGATTATGGCTGCATTTTGGGCTGGAGCTTCTCGTGGTTTGAGGCCTGGCTTGCTCCACCCCCTGCTCTTGAGATTCTCCCGGATGTGGGCTGGAGTTTGGCTTTCTTTTGGGCTGGAGCTTCTCGTGGTTTGAGCCCTGGCTTGCTCCACCCCCTGCTCTTGATATTCTCCCGGATGTGAGCTGCATTTTGGGCTGCCTTTTGGGCTGAAGCTTCTCGTGGTTTGAGGCCTGGCTTCCTCCACCCCCTGCTCTTGAGATTCTCCCGGAGGTGGGCTGCATTTTGGCTGCCTTTTGGGCTGGAGCTTCTCGTGGTTTGAGGCCTGGCTTGTTCCACCCCCTGCTCCTGAGATTCTCCCGGAGGTGGTCTGCATTTTGGCTGCCTTTTGGGCTGGAGCTTCTCGTGGTTTGAGGCCTGGCTTGCTCCACCACCTGCTCTTGAGATTCTCCCGGAGGTGGGCTGGATTTTGGCTGCCTTTTGGGCTGGAGCTTCTCGTGGTTTGAGGCCTGGCTTGCTCCAACCCCTGCTCTTGAGATTCTCCCGGATGTGGGCTGCATTTTGGCTTTCTTTTGGGCTGGAGCTTCTCGTGGTTTGAGGCCTGGCTTGCTCCACCCCCTGCTCTTGAGATTGTCCCAGATGTGGGCTGGAGTTTGGCTGCCGTTTTTTGCTGGAGCTTCACGTGGTTTGAAGCCTGGCTTCCTCCAACCCCTGCTCTTGATATTCTCCCGGATGTGGGCTGGATTTTGGCTGCCTTTTGGGCTGGAGCTTCTCGTGGTTTGAGGCCTGTCTTGCTCCACCCATTGCTCTTGATATTCTTCCAGAGGTGGGCTGAATTTTGGCTGCCTTTTGGGCTGGAGCTTCTCGTGGTTTGAGGCCTGGCTTGCTCCACCCCCTGCTCTTGAGATTCTCCAAGATGTGAGCTGGATTTTGGCTGCCTTTTGGGCTGGAGCTTCTCGTGGTTTGAGGCCTGAGTTGCTCCACCCCCTGCTCTTGATTTTCTCCCGGATGTGTGCTGGATTATGGCTGCCTTTTGGGCTGGAGCTTCTCGTGGTTTGAGGCCTGGCTTGCTCCACCCCCTGCTCTTGAGTTTCTCCCGGATGTGGGCTGGAGTTTGGCTGCCTTTTGGGCTGGAGCTTCTCGTGGTTTGAGGCCTGGCTTGCTCCACCCCCTGCTCTTGAGATTCTCCCGGAGATGGGCTGGATTATGGCTGCATTTTGGGCTGGAGCTTCTCGTGGTTTGAGGCCTGGCTTGCTCCACCCCCTGCTCTTGAGATTCTCACGGAGGTGGGCTGGAGTTTGGCTTTCTTTTGGGCTGGAGCTTCTCGTGGTTTGAGGCCTGGCTTGCTCCACCCCCTGCTCTTGATATTCTCCCGGATGTGAGCTGCATTTTGGGCTGCCTTTTGGGCTGAAGCTTCTCGTGGTTTGAGGCCTGGCTTGCTCCACCCCCTGCTCTTGAGATTCTCCCGGAGGTGGGCTGCATTTTGGCTGCCTTTTGGGCTGGAGCTTCTCGTGGTTTGAGGCCTGGCTTGTTCCACCCCCTGCTCCTGAGATTCTCCCGGAGGTGGTCTGCATTTTGGCTGCCTTTTGGGCTGGAGCTTCTCGTGGTTTGAGGCCTGGCTTGCTCCACCCCCTGCTCTTGAGATTCTCCCGGAGGTGGGCTGCATTTTGGCTGCCTTTGGGGCTGGAGCTTCTCGTGGTTTGAGGCCTGGCTTGCTCCAACCCCTGCTCTTGAGATTCTCCCAGATGTGGGCTGCATTTTGGCTGCCTTTTGGGCTGGAGCTTCTCGTGGTTTGAGGCCTGGCTTGTTCCACCCCCTGCTCCTGAGATTCTCCCGGAGGTGGTCTGCATTTTGGCTGACTTTTGGGCTGGAGCTTCTCGTGGTTTGAGGCCTGGCTTGCTCCAAGCCCTGCTCTTGAGATTCTCCCGGATGTGGGCTGCATTTTGGCTACATTTTGGGGTGGAGCTTCTCCTGGTTTGAGGCCTGGCTTGCTCCACCCCCTGCTCTTTATTTTCTCCCGGATGTGGGCTGGATTTTGGCTGCCTTTTGGGCTGGAGGTTCTCGTGGTTTGAGGCCTGGCTTGCTCCACCCCCTGCTCTTGAGATTCTCCCGGATGTGGGCTGGAGTTTGGCTGCCGTTTTTTGCTGGAGCTTCACGTGGTTTGAAGCCTGGCTTCCTCCACCCCCTGCTCTTGAGATTCTCACGGAGGTGGGCTGCATTTTGTCTGCATTTTGGGCTGGAGCTTCTCGTGGTTTGAGGTCTGTCTTGCTCCACCCCCTACTCTTGATATTCTCCCGGATGTGGGCTGTATTTTGGCTGCCTTTTGGGCTGGAGCTTCTCGTGGTTTGAGGCCTGTCTTGCTCCACCCATTGCTCTTGATATTCTTCCAGAGGTGGGCTGAATTTTGGCTGCCTTTTGGGCTGGAGCTTCTCGTGGTTTGAGGCCTGGCTTGCTCCACCCCCTGCTCTTGATATTCTCCCGGTTGTGGGCTGGATTATGGCTGCATTTTGGGCTGGAGCTTCTCGTGGTTTGAGGCCTGGCTTGCTCCACCCCCTGCTCTTGAGATTCTCCCGGATGTGGGCTGGAGTTTGGCTTTCTTTTGGGCTGGAGCTTCTCGTGGTTTGAGCCCTGGCTTGCTCCACCCCCTGCTCTTGATATTCTCCCGGATGTGAGCTGCATTTTGGGCTGCCTTTTGGGCTGAAGCTTCTCGTGGTTTGAGGCCTGGCTTGCTCAACCCCCTGCTCTTGAGATTCTCCCGGATGTGGGCTGCATTTTGGCTGCCTTTTGGGCTGGAGCTTCTCGTGGTTTGAGGCCTGGCTTGTTCCACCCCCTGCTCCTGAGATTCTCCCGGAGGTGGTCTGCATTTTGGCTGCATTTTGGGCTGGAGCTTCTCGTGGTTTGAGGCCTGGCTTGCTCCACCACCTGCTCTTGAGATTCTCCCGGAGGTGGGCTGGATTTTGGCTGCCTTTTGGGCTGGAGCTTCTCGTGGTTTGAGGCCTGGCTTGCTCCAACCCCTGCTCTTGAGATTCTCCCAGATGTGGGCTGGATTTTGGCTGCCTTTTGGGCTGGAGCTTCTCGTGGTTTGAGGCCTGGCTTGTTCCACCCCCTGCTCCTGAGATTCTCCCGGAGGTGGTCTGCATTTTGGCTGCCTTTTGGGCTAGAGCTTCTCGTGGTTTGAGGCCTGGCTTGCTCCACCACCTGCTCTTGAGATTCTCCCGGAGGTGGGCTGGATTTTGGCTGCCTTTTGGGCTGGAGCTTCTCGTGGTTTGAGGCCTGGCTTGCTCCAACCCCTGCTCTTGAGATTCTCCCGGATGTGGGCTGCATTTTGGCTGCCTTTTGGGCTGGAGCTTCTCGTGGTTTGAGGCCTGGCTTGCTCCAACCCCTGCTCTTGAGATTCTCCCAGATGTGGGCTGGAGTTTGGCTGCCGTTTTTTGCTGGAGCTTCACGTGGTTTGAAGCCTGGCTTGCTCCACCCCCTGCTCTTGAGATTCTCCCAGATGTGGGCTGGAGTTTGGCTGCATTTTCAGCTGGAGCTTCTCCTGGTTTGAGGCCTGGCTTGCTCCACCCCCTGCTCTTGAGATTCTCAGGGAGGTGGGCTGGAGTTTGACTGCCTTTTGGGCTGGAGCTTCTCGTGGTTTGAGGCCTGGCTTGCTCCAGCCCCTGCTCTTGAAATTCTCCCGGATGTGGGCTGCATTTTGGCTGCCTGTTGGGCTGGAGCTTC
Organism: Rhynochetos jubatus; assembly: GCA_027574665.1. Taxonomy (NCBI): domain Eukaryota; kingdom Metazoa; phylum Chordata; class Aves; order Eurypygiformes; family Rhynochetidae; genus Rhynochetos; species Rhynochetos jubatus. Next base: position 782,398 of record JAQBHY010000095.1, on the reverse strand, counting down.
TTGTGGTTTGAGGCCTGGCTTGCTCCACCCCCTGCTCTTGAGATTCTCCCGCATGTGGGCTGCATTTTGGCTGCCTTTTGGGCTGGAGCTTCTTGTGGTTTGAGGCCTGGCTTGCTCCACCCCCTGCTCTTGATATTCTCCCGGATGTGAGCTGCATTTTGGGCTGCCTTTTGGGCTGAAGCTTCTCGTGGTTTGAGGCCTGGCTTGCTCAACCCCCTGCTCTTGAGATTCTCCCGGATGTGGGCTGCATTTTGGCTGCCTTTTGGGCTGGAGCTTCTCGTGGTTTGAGGCCTGGCTTGTTCCACCCCCTGCTCCTGAGATTCTCCCGGAGGTGGTCTGCATTTTGGCTGCATTTTGGGCTGGAGCTTCTCGTGGTTTGAGGCCTGGCTTGCTCCACCACCTGCTCTTGAGATTCTCCCGGAGGTGGGCTGGATTTTGGCTGCCTTTTGGGCTGGAGCTTCTCGTGGTTTGAGGCCTGGCTTGCTCCAACCCCTGCTCTTGAGATTCTCCCAGATGTGGGCTGGATTTTGGCTGCCTTTTGGGCTGGAGCTTCTCGTGGTTTGAGGCCTGGCTTGTTCCACCCCCTGCTCCTGAGATTCTCCCGGAGGTGGTCTGCATTTTGGCTGCCTTTTGGGCTAGAGCTTCTCGTGGTTTGAGGCCTGGCTTGCTCCACCACCTGCTCTTGAGATTCTCCCGGAGGTGGGCTGGATTTTGGCTGCCTTTTGGGCTGGAGCTTCTCGTGGTTTGAGGCCTGGCTTGCTCCAACCCCTGCTCTTGAGATTCTCCCGGATGTGGGCTGCATTTTGGCTGCCTTTTGGGCTGGAGCTTCTCGTGGTTTGAGGCCTGGCTTGCTCCAACCCCTGCTCTTGAGATTCTCCCAGATGTGGGCTGCATTTTGGCTGCATTTTGGGCTGGAGCTTCTCGTGGTTTGAGGCCTGGCTTGCTCCACCCCCTGCTCTTGAGATTCTCAGGGAGGTGGTCTGCATTTTGGCTTTCTTTTGGGCTGGAGCTTCTCGAGGTTTGAGGCCTGGCTTGCTCCACCCCCTGCTCTTGAGATTCTCCCAGATGTGGGCTGGAGTTTGGCTGCCGTTTTTTGCTGGAGCTTCACGTGGTTTGAAGCCTGGCTTCCTCCACCCCCTGCTCTTGAGATTCTCCCGGATGTGGGCTGCATTTTGTCTGCATTTTGGGCTGGAACTTCTCGTGGTTTGAGGTCTGTCTTGCTCCATCCCCTGCTCTTGATATTCTCCCGGATATTGGCTGCATTTTGGCTGCCTTTTGGGCTGGAGCTTCTCGTGGTTTGAGGCCTGGCTTGCTCCACCCCCTGCTCTTGAGATTCTCCCAGATGTGGGCTGCATTTTGGCTGCCTTTTGGGCTGGAGCTTCTCGTGGTTTGAGGCCTGGCTTGCTCCACTCCCTGCTCTTGAGATTCTCCCGGATGTGGGCTGGAGTTTGGCTGCCTTTTGGGCTGGAGCTTCCCCTGGTTTGAAGACTGGCTTGCTCCACCCCCTGCTCTTGATATTCTCCCGGATGTGGGCTGCATTTTGGCTGACTTTTGGGCTGGAGCTTCTCGTGGTTTGAGGCCTGGCTTGCTCCACCCCTGCTCTTGAGATTCTCCCGGATGTGGGCTGCATTTTGGCTGCCTGTTGGGCTGGAGCTTCTTGTGGTTTGAGGCCTGGCTTTCTCCACCCCCTGCTCTTGAGATTCTCCCGCATGTGGGCTGCATTTTGGCTGCCTTTTGGGCTGGAGCTTCTCGTGGTTTGAGGCCTGGCTTGCTCCACCCCCTACTCTTGATATTCTCCCGGATGTGGGCTGCATTTTGGCTGCATTTTGGGCTGGAGCTTCTCGTGGTTTGAGGCCTGGCTTGCTCCACCCCCTGCTCTTGAGATTCTCCCGGATGTGGGCTGGATTTTGGCTGCCTTTGGGGCTGGAGCTTCTCGTGGTTTGAGGCCTGCCTTGCTCCAGCCCCTGCTCTTGAGATTCTCCCGGATGTGGGCTGGAGTTTGGCTGCCTTTTGGGCTGGAGCTTCTCGTGGTTTGAGGCCTGGCTTGCTCCACCCCCTGCTCTTGAGATTCTCCCGGATGGGGGCTGCATTTTGTCTGCATTTTGGGCTGGAGCTTCTCGTGGTTTGAGGCCTGCCTTGCTCCACCCCCTTCTCTTGATATTCTCCCGGATGTGGGCTGCATTTTGGCTGCCTTTTGGGCTGGAGCTTCTCGTGGTTTGAGGCCTGGCTTGCTCCACCCCCTGCTCTTGAGATTCTCCCGGAGGTGGGCTGGAGTTTGGCTGCCTTTTGGGCTGGAGTTTCTCGTGGTTTGAGGCCTGGCTTGATCCACCCCCTGCTCTTGAGATTCTCCCGGACGTGGGCTGGATTTTGGCTGCATTTACGGCTGGAGCTTCTCGTGGTTTGAGGCCTGTCTTGATCCACCCCCTGCTCTTGAGATTCTCCCGCATGTGGGCTGCATTTTGGCTGCCTTTTGGGCTGGAGCTTCTCGTGGTTTGAGGCCTGGCTTGCTCCACCCCCTGCTCTTGAGATTCTCAGGGAGGTGGGCTGGAGTTTGACTGCCTTTTGGGCTGGAGCTTCTCGTGGTTTGAGGCCTGGCTTGCTCCCGCCCCTGCTCTTGAAATTCTCCCGGATGTGGGCTGGATTTTGGCTGCCTTTGGGGCTGGAGCTTCTCGTGGTTTGAGGCCTGGCTTGCTCCACCCCCTGCTCTTGAGATTCTCCCGGATGTGGGCTGGAGTTTGGCTGCCTTTTGGGCTGGAGCTTCTCGTGGTTTGAGGCCTGGCTTGCTCCACCCCCTTGCTCTTGATATTCTCCTGGATGTGGGCTGGAGTTTGGCTGCCTTTTGGGCTGGAGCTTCTCGAGGTTTGAGGCCTGGCTTGCTCCACCCTCTGCTCTTGAGATTCTCGCGGAGGTGGCCTGGAGTTTGGCTGCATTTTGGGCTGGAGCTTCTCGTGTTTTGAGGCCTGGCTTGCTCCACCCCCTGCTCTTGAGATTCTCACGGAGGTGGGCTGGAGTTTGGCTGCATTTTGGGCTGGAGCATCTCGAGGTTTGAGGCCTGGCTTGCTCCACCCCCTGCTCTTGATATTCTCCCTGAGGTGGGCTGCATTTTGGCTGCCTTTTGGGCTGGAGCTTCTCGTGGTTTGAGGCCTGGCTTGCTCCACCCCCTGCTCTTGAGTTTCTCCCGGATGTGGGCTGCATTTTGACTGCCTTTTGGGCTGGAGCTTCTCGTGGTTTGAGGCCTGGCTTGCTCCACCCCCTTGCTCTTGATATTCTCCTGGATGTGGGCTGGAGTTTGGCTGCCTTTTGGGCTGGAGCTTCTCGAGGTTTGAGGCCTGGCTTGCTCCACCCTCTGCTCTTGAGATTCTCGCGGAGGTGGCCTGGAGTTTGGCTGCATTTTGGGCTGGAGCTTCTCGTGTTTTGAGGCCTGGCTTGCTCCACCCCCTGCTCTTGAGATTCTCACGGAGGTGGGCTGGAGTTTGGCTGCATTTTGGGCTGGAGCATCTCGAGGTTTGAGGCCTGGCTTGCTCCACCCCCTGCTCTTGAGATTCTCCCGGAGGTGGGCTGGATTTTTGCTGCATTTACGGCTGGAGCTTCTCGTGGTTTGAGGCCTGGCTTGATCCACTCCCTGCTCTTGAGATTCTCCCGGATGTGGGCTGGATTTTGGCTGCCTTTTGGGCTGGAGCTTCTCGTGGTTTGAGGCCTGTCTTGATCCACCCCCTGCTCTTGAGATTCTCCCGGATGTGGGCTGGAGTTTGACTGTCTTTTGGGCTGGAGCTTCTCGTGGTTTGAGGCCTGGCTTGCTCCACCACCTGCTCTTTATTTTCTCCCGGATGTGGGCTGGATTTTGGCTGCCTTTTGGGCTGGAGGTTCTCGTGGTTTGAGGCCTGGCTTGCTCCACCCCCTACTCTTGAGATTCTCCCAGATGTGGGCTGGAGTTTGGCTGCCTTTTGGGCTGGAGCTTCTCGTGGTTTGAGGCCTGGCTTGCTCCACCCCCTGCTCTTGAGATTCTCCCGGATGTGGGCTGGATTTTGGCTGCCTTTTGGGCTGGAGCTTCTCGTGGTTTGAGGCCTGGCTTGCTCCACCCCCTGCTCTTGAGATTCTCCCGGACGTGGGCTGGATTTTGGCTGCATTTACGGCTGGAGCTTCTCGTGGTTTGAGGCCTGTCTTGATCCACCCCCTGCTCTTGAGATTCTCCCGCAGGTGGGCTGCATTTTGGCTGCATTTTGAGCTGGAGCTTCTCCTGGTTTGAGGCCTGGCTTGCTCCACCCCCTGCTCTTGAGATTCTCCCGGATGTGGGCTGGAGTTTGACTGCCTTTTGGGCTGGAGCTTCTCGTGGTTTGAGGCCTGGCTTGCTCCACCCCCTGCTCTTGATATTCTCCCGGATGTGGGCTGCATTTTGGCTGCCTGTTGGGCTGGAGCTTCTTGTGGTTTGAGGCCTGGCTTGCTCCACCCCCTGATCTTGAGATTCTCCCGCATGTGGGCTGCATTTTGGCTGCCTTTTGGGCTGGAGCTTCTCGTGGTTTGAGGCCTGGCTTGCTCCACCCCCTACTCTTGATATTCTCCCGGATGTGGGCTGCATTTTGGCTGCATTTTGGGCTGGAGCTTCTCGTGGTTTGAGGCCTGGCTTGCTCCACCCCCTGCTCTTGAGATTCTCCCGGAGGTGGGCTGGATTTTGGCTGCCTTTGGGGCTGGAGCTTCTCGTGGTTTGAGGCCTGCCTTGCTCCAGCCCCTGCTCTTGAGATCCTCCCGGATGTGGGCTGGAGTTTGGCTGCCTTTTGGGCTGGAGCTTCTCGTGGTTTGAGGCCTGGCTTGCTCCACCACCTGCTCTTGAGATTCTCCCGGATGGGGGCTGCATTTTGTCTGCATTTTGGGCTGGAGCTACTCGTGGTTTGAGGCCTGGCTTGCTCCACCCCCTGCTCTTGATATTCTCCCGGATGTGGGCTGGAGTTTGGCTGCCTTTTGGGCTGGAGCTTCTCGTGGTTTGAGGCCTGGCTTGCTCCAACCTCTGCTCTTGATATTCTCCCTGAGGTGGGCTGCATTTTGGCTGCCTTTTGGGCTGGAGCTTCTCGTGGTTTGAGGCCTGGCTTGCTCCACCCCCTGCTCTTGAGTTTCTCCCGGATGTGGGCTGCATTTTGACTGCCTTTTGGGCTGGAGCTTCTCGTGGTTTGAGGCCTGGCTTGCTCCACCCCCTTGCTCTTGAGATTCTCCTGGATGTGGGCTGGAGTTTGGCTGCCTTTTGGGCTGGAGCTTCTCGAGGTTTGAGGCCTGGCTTGCTCCACCCTCTGCTCTTGAGATTCTCACGGAGGTGGCCTGGAGTTTGGCTGCATTTTGGGCTGGAGGTTCTCGTGTTTTGAGGCCTGGCTTGCTCCACCCCCTGCTCTTGAGATTCTCACGGATGTGGGCTGGAGTTTGGCTGCATTTTGGGCTGGAGCATCTCGAGGTTTGAGGCCTGGCTTGCTCCACCCCCTGCTCTTGAGATTCTCCCGGATGTGGGCTGGATTTTGGCTGCATTTACGGCTGGAGCTTCTCGTGGTTTGAGGCCTGGCTTGATCCACTCCCTGCTCTTGAGATTCTCCCGGATGTGGGCTGGATTTTGGCTGCCTTTTGGGCTGGAGCTTCTCGTGGTTTGAGGCCTGTCTTGATCCACCCCCTGCTCTTGAGATTCTCCCGGATGTGGGCTGGAGTTTGACTGTCTTTTGGGCTGGAGCTTCTCGTGGTTTGAGGCCTGGCTTGCTCCACCCCCTGCTCTTGAGATTCTCCCGGATGTGGGCTGCATTTTGGCTGCCTGTTGGGCTGGAGCTTCTCGTGGTTTGAGGCCTGGCTTGCTCCACACCCTGCTCTTGAGATTCTCCCGGACGTGGGCTGCATTTTGGCTGCCTTTTGGGCTGGAGCTTCTCGTGGTTTGAGGCCTGGCTTGCTCCACCCCCTGCTCTTGAGATTCTCACGGAGGTGGGCTGGAGTTTGGCTTTCTTTTGGGCTGGAGCTTCTCGTGGTTTGAGCCCTGGCTTGCTCCAACCCCTGCTCTTGATATTCTCCCGGATGTGAGCTGCATTTTGGCTGCCTTTTGGGCTGGAGCTTCTCGTGGTTTGAGGCCTGGCTTGCTCCACGCCCTGCTCTTGAGATTCTCACGGAGGTGGGCTGGAGTTTGGCTGAATTTTGGGCTGGAGCTTCTTGAGGTTTGAGGCCTGGCTTACTCCACCCCCTGCTCTTGAGATTCTCCCGGTTGTGGGCTGCATTTTGACTGCCTTTTGGGCTGGAGCTTCTCGTGGTTTGAGGCCTGGCTTGCTCCACCCCCTGCTCTTGATATTCTCCCGGACGTGGGCTGCATTTTGGCTGCCTTTAGGGCTGGAGCTTCTCGTGGTTTGAGGCCTGGCTTGCTCCACCCCCTGCTCTTGATATTGTCCCGGATGTGGGCTGCATTTTCGCTGCCTTTATGCCTGGAGCTTCTCGTGGTTTGAGGCCTGGCTTCCTCCACCCCCTGCTCTTGATATTCCCCCGGATATGGGCTGCATTTTGGCTGCCTTTTGGGCTGGAGCTTCTCGTGGTTTGAGGCCTGGCTTGCCCCACCCCTGCTCTTGATATTGTCTTAGATGTGGGCTGAATTTTGGCTGCATTTTGGGTTGGAGCTTCTCCTGGTTTGAGGCCTGCCTTGCTCCACAACCTGCTCTTGAGATTCTCCCGGAGGTGGGCTGCATTTTGGCTGCCTTTTGGGCTGGAGATTCTTGTGGTTTGAGGCCTGGCTTGCTCCACCCCCTGCTCTTGATTTTCTCCCGCATGTGTGCTGGATTATGGCTGCATTTTGGGCTGGAGGTTCTCGTGGTTTGAGGCCTGGCTTGCTCCACCCCCTGCTCTTGAGATTCTCCCGGATGTGGGCTGCATTTTGGCTGCATTTTGGGCTGGAGCTTCTCGTGGTTTGAGGTCTGTCTTGCTCCACCCCCTGCTCTTGATATTCTCCCGGATATTGGCTGCATTTTGGCTGCCTTTTGGGCTGGAGCTTCTCGTGGTTTGAGGCCTGGCTTGCTCCACCCCCTGCTCTTGAGATTCTCCCGGATGTGGGCTGCATTTTGGCTGCCTTTTGGGCTGGAGCTTCTCGTGGTTTGAGGCCTGGCTTGCTCCACCCCCTGCTCTTGAGATTCTCCCGGATGTGGGCTGCATTTTGGCTGCATTTTGGGCTGGAGCTTCTCGTGGTTTGAGGCCTTGGTTGCTCCACCCCCTGCTCTTGAGATTCTCCGGGATGTGGGCTGGAGTTTGGCTGCATTTTGGGGTGGAGCTTCTCGTGGCTTGAGGCCTGGCTTGCTCCACCCCCTGCTCTTGATATTGTCACGGATGTGGGCTGCATTTTGGCTGCCTTTGGGGCTGGAGCTTCTCGTGGTTTGAGGCCTGGCTTGCTCCAACCCCTGCTCTTGAGATTCTCCCGGATGTGGGCTGGAGTTTGGCTGCATTTTGGGCTGGAGCTTCTCGTGGTTTGAGGCCTGGCTTGCTCCACCCCCTGCTCTTGATATTGTCCCGGATGTGGGCTGCATTTTGGCTGACTTTGGGGCTGGAGCTTCTCGTGGTTTGAGGCCTGGCTTACTCCACTCCCTGCTCTTGAGATTCTCACGGAGGTGGGCTGGAGTTTGTCTGCATTTTGGGGTGGAGCTTCTCCTGGTTTGGGGGCTGGCTTGCTCCACCCCCTGCTCTTGAGATTCTCCCGGACGTGGGCTGGATTTTGGCTGCCTTTACGGCTGGAGCTTCTCGTGGTTTGAGGCCTGTCTTGATCCACCCCCTGCTCTTGAGATTCTCCCGGATGTGGGCTGGAGTTTGTCTGCCTTTTGGGCTGGAGCTTCTCGTGGTTTGAGGCCTGGCTTGCTCCAGCCCCTGCTCTTGATATTCTCCCGGATGTGGGCTGGAGTTTGTCTGCCTTTTGGGCTGGAGCTTCTCGTGGTTTGAGGCCTGGCTTGCTCCAGCCCCTGCTCTTGATATTCTCCCGGATGTGGGCTGGATTTTGGCTGCATTTTGGGCTGGAGCTTCTCGTAGTTTGAGGCCTGGCTTGCTCCAACCTCTGCTCTTGATATTCTCCCGGAGGTGGGCTGCATTTTGGCTGCCTTTTGGGCTGGAGCTTCTCGTGGTTTGAGGCCTGGCTTGCTCCACCCCCTGCTCTTGATATTCTCCCGGATGTGGGCTGGATTTTGGCTGCCTTTTGGGCTGGAGCTTCTCGTGGTTTGAGGCCTGGCTTGCTCCACCCCCTTGCTCTTGATATTCTCCTGGATGTGGGCTGGAGTTTGGCTGCCTTTTGGGCTGGAGCTTCTCGAGGTTTGAGGCCTGGCTTGCTCCAACCCCTGCTCTTGAGATTCTCCCGGAGGTGGGCTGGATTTTGGCTGCATTTACGGCTGGAGCTTCTCGTGGTTTGAGGCCTGTCTTGATCCACTCCCTGCTCTTGAGATTCTCCGGGAGGTGGGCTGGATTTTGGCTGCCTTTTGGGCTGGAGCTTCTCGTGGTTTGAGGCCTGGCTTGATCCACCCCCTGCTCTTGAGATTCTCCCGGATGTGGGCTGTATTTTGGCTGCCTTTTGGGCTGGAGCTTCTCCTGGTTTGAGGCCTGGCTTGCTCCACCCCCTGCTCTTTATTTTCTCCCGGATGTGGGCTGGATTTTGGCTGCCTTTTGGGCTGGAGGTTCTCCTGGTTTGAGGCTTGGCTTGCTCCACCCCCTGCTCTTGAGATTCTCCCGGACGTGGGCTGCATTTTGGCTGCCTTTTGGGCTGGAGCTTCTCGTGGTTTGAGGCCTGGCTTGCTCCACCCCCTGCTCTTGATATTCTCCCGGATGTGGGCTGCATTTTGGCTTTATTTTGGGCTGGAGCTTCTCGTGGTTTGAGGCCTGGCTTGCTCCACCCCCTGCTCTTGAGATTCTCACGGATGTGGGCTGGAGTTTGGCTACATTTTGGGGTGGAGCTTCTCGTGGCTTGAAGCCTGGCTTGCTCCACCCCCTGCTCTTGAGATTCTCCCGGATGTGGGCTGGAGTTTGGCTACATTTTGGGGTGGAGCTTCTCGTGGCTTGAGGCCTGGCTTGCTCCACCCCCTGCTCTTGATATTGTCCCGGATGTGGGCTGCATTTTAGCTGCCTTTGGGGCTGGAGCTTCTCGTGGTTTGAGGCCTGGATTGCTCCAGCCCCTGCTCTTGAGATTCTCCCGCATGTGGGCTGGATTTTGGCTGCATTTTGGGCTGGAGCTTCTCGTGGTTTGAGGCCTGGCTTGCTCCACCCCCTCCTCTTGATATTGTCCCGGATGTGGGCTGCATTTTGGCTGCCTTTGGGGCTGGAGCTTCTCGTGGTTTGAGGCCTGGCTTACTCCACTCCCTGCTCTTGAGATTCTCACGGAGGTGGGCTGGAGTTTGTCTGCCTTTTGGGCTGGAGCTTCTCCTGGTTTGGGGGCTGGCTTGCTCCACCCCCTTCTCTTGAGATTCTCCCGGAGGTGGGCTGGATTTTGGCTGCCTTTACGGCTGGAGCTTCTCGTGGTTTGAGGCCTGGCTTGATCCACCCCCTGCTCTTGAGATTCTCCCGCAGGTGGGCTGCATTTTGGCTGCCTTTTGAGCTGGAGCTTCTCCTGGTTTGAGGCCTGGCTTGCTCCACCCCCTGCTCTTGAGATTCTCCCGGATGTGGGCTGGAGTTTGACTGCCTTTTGGGCTGGAGCTTCTCGTGGTTTGAGGCCTGGCTTGCTCCAGCCCCTGCTCTTGATATTCTCCCGGATGTGGGCTGCATTTTGGCTGCCTTTTGGGCTGGAGCTTCTCGTGGTTTGAGGCCTGGCTTGCTCCACCCCCTGCTCTTGATATTCTCCCGGAGGTGGGCTGCATTTTGGCTGCCTTTTGGGCTGGAGCTTCTCGTGGTTTGAGGCCTGCCTTGCTCCAACCCCTGCTCTTGAGTTTCTCCCGGATGTGGGCTGCATTTTGGCTGCCTTTTGGGCTGGAGCTTCTCGTGGTTTGAGGCCTGGCTTGCTCCACCCCCTTGCTCTTGATATTCTCCTGGATGTGGGCTGGAGTTTGGCTGCCTTTTGGGCTGGAGCTTCTCGAGGTTTGAGGCCTGGCTTGCTCCACCCTCTGCTCTTGAGATTCTCATGGAGGTGGCCTGGAGTTTGGCTGCATTTTGGGCTGGAGGTTCTCGTGGTTTGAGGCCTGGCTTGCTCCACCCCCTGCTCTTGAGATTCTCACGGAGGTGGGCTGGAGTTTGGCTGCATTTTGGGCTGGAGCTTCTCGAGGTTTGAGGCCTGGCTTGCTCCACCCCCTGCTCTTGAGATTCTCCTGGAGGTGGGCTGGAGTTTGGCTTTCTTTTGGGCTGGAGCTTCTCGTGGTTTGAGCCCTGGCTTGCTCCAACCCCTGCTCTTGATATTCTCCCGGATGTGAGCTGCATTTTGGCTGCATTTTGGGCTGGAGCTTCTCGTGGTTTGAGGCCTGGCTTGCTCCACCCCCTGCTCTTGAGATTCTCACGGAGGTGGGCTGGAGTTTGGCTTTCTTTTGGGCTGGAGCTTCTCGTGGTTTGAGCCCTGGCTTGCTCCAACCCCTGCTCTTGAGATTCTCCCGGATGTGAGCTGCATTTTGGCTGGATTTGGGCTGGAGCTTCTCGTGGTTTGAGGCCTGGCTTGCTCCACCCCCTGCTCTTGATTTTCTCCCGGATGTGGGCTGCATTTTGGCTGCCTTTTGGGTTGGAGCTTCTCGTGGTTTGAGGCCTGGCTTGCTCCACCCCCTGCTCTTGATATTCTCCCGGATGTGGGCTGCATTTTGGCTTTCTTTTGGGCTGGAGCTTCTCGTGGTTTGAGGCCTGGATTGCTCCACCCCCTGCTCTTGAGATTCTCCCGGATGTGGGCTGGAGTTTGGCTACATTTTGGGGTGGAGCTTCTCGTGGCTTGAGGCCTGGCTTGCTCCACCCCCTGCTCTTGAGATTCTCCCGGATGTGGGCTGGAGTTTGGCTACTTTTTGGGGTGGAGCTTCTCGTGGCTTGAGGCCTGGCTTGCTCCACCCCCTGCTCTTGATATTGTCCCGGATGTGGGCTGCATTTTGGCTGCCTTTGGGGCTGGAGCTTCTCGTGGTTTGAGGCCTGGCTTACTCCACTCCCTGCTCTTGAGATTCTCACGGAGGTGGGCTGGAGTTTGACTGGCTTTTGGGCTGGAGCTTCTCGTGGTTTGAGGCCTGGCTTGCTCCAGCCCCTGCTCTTGATATTCTCCCGGATGTGGGCTGGAGTTTGGCTGCCTTTGGGGCTGGAGCTTCTCGTGGTTTGAGGCCTGGCTTACTCCACTCCCTGCTCTTGAGATTCTCATGGAGGTGGGCTGGAGTTTGACTGGCTTTTGGGCTGGAGCTTCTCGTGGTTTGAGGCCTGGCTTGCTCCAGCCCCTGCTCTTGATATTCTCCCGGATGTGGGCTGCATTTTGGCTGCCTTTTGGGCTGGAGCTTCTCGTGGTTTGAGGCCTGGCTTGCTCCACCCCCTGCTCTTTATTTTCTCCCGGATGTGGGCTGGATTTTGGCTGCCTTTTGGGCTAGAGCTTCTCGTAGTTTGAGGCCTGGCTTGCTCCAACCTCTGCTCTTGATATTCTCCCGGAGGTGGGCTGCATTTTGGCTCCTTTTTGGGCTGGAGCTTCTCGTGGTTTGAGGCCTGGCTTGCTCCAACCCCTGCTCTTGAGTTTCTCCCGGATGTGGGCTGCATTTTGGCTGCCTTTTGGGCTGGAGCTTCTCGTGGTTTGAGGCCTGGCTTGCTCCACCCCCTTGCTCTTGATATTCTCCTGGATGTGGGCTGGAGTTTGGCTGCCTTTTGGGCTGGAGCTTCTCGAGGTTTGAGGCCTGGCTTGCTCCACCCTCTGCTCTTGAGATTCTCACGGAGGTGGCCTGGAGTTTGGCTGCATTTTGGGCTGGAGGTTCTCGTGGTTTGAGGCCTGGCTTGCTCCACCCCCTGCTCTTGAGATTCTCCCGGACGTGGGCTGCATTTTGGCTGCATTTTGGGCTGGAGCTTCTCGAGGTTTGAGGCCTGGCTTGCTCCACCCCCTGCTCTTGAGATTCTCCCGGATGTGGGCTGGAGTTTGGCTACATTTTGGGGTGGAGCTTCTCGTGGCTTGAGGCCTGGCTTGCTCCACCCCCTGCTCTTGAGATTCTCCCGGATGTGGGCTGCATTTTGGCTGCCTTGTGGGCTGGAGCTTCTCGTGGTTTGAGGCCTGTCTTGATCCACCCCCTGCTCTTGAGATTCTCCCGGATGTGGGCTGGAGTTTGACTGTCTTTTGGGCTGGAGCTTCTCGTGGTTTGAGGCCTGGCTTGCTCCACCCCCTGCTCTTTATTTTCTCCCGGATGTGGGCTGGATTTTGGCTGCATTTTGGGCTGGAGGTTCTCGTGGTTTGAGGCCTGGCTTGCTCCACCCTCTGCTCTTGAGATTCTCCCGGAGGTGGGCTGCATTTTGGCTGCCTTTTGGGCTGGAGCTTCTCGTGGTTTGAGGCCTGGCTTGCTCCACCCCCTGCTCTTGAGATTCTCCCGGATGTGGGCTGGAGTTTGGCTACATTTTGGGCTGGAGCTTCTCGTGGCTTCAGGCCTGGCTTGCTCCACCCCCTGCTCTTGATATTGTCCCGGATGTGGGCTGCATTTTGGCTGCCTTTGGGGCTGGAGCTTCTCGTGGTTTGAGGCCTGGATTGCTCCAGCCCCTGCTCTTGAGATTCTCCCGGATGTGGGCTGGAGTTTGGCTGCCTTTTGGGCTGGAGCTTCTCCTGGTTTGAGGCCTGGCTTGCTCCACCCCCTGCTCTTGATATTGTCCCGGATGTGGGCTGCATTTTGGCTGCCTTTGGGGCTGGAGCTTCTCGTGGTTTGAGGCCTGGCTTACTCCACTCCCTGCTCTTGAGATTCTCACGGAGGTGGGCTGGAGTTTGTCTGCCTTTTGGGCTGGAGCTTCTCCTGGTTTGGGGGCTGGCTTGCTCCACCCCCTGCTCTTGAGATTCTCCCGGAGGTGGGCTGGATTTTGGCTGCCTTTACGGCTGGAGCTTCTCGTGGTTTGAGGCCTGGCTTGATCCACCCCCTGCTCTTGAGATTCTCCCGCAGGTGAGCTGCATTTTGGCTGCCTTTTGAGCTGGAGCTTCTCGTGGTTTGAGGCCTGGCTTGCTCCACCCCCTGCTCTTGAGATTCTCCCGGATGTGGGCTGGAGTTTGACTGCCTTTTGGGCTGGAGGTTCTCGTGGTTTGAGGCCTGGCTTGCTCCACCCCCTGCTCTTTATTTTCTCCCGGATGTGGGCTGGATTTTGGCTGCCTTTTGGGCTAGAGCTTCTCGTGGTTTGAGGCCTGGCTTGCTCCAACCTCTGCTCTTGATATTCTCCCGGAGGTGGGCTGCATTTTGGCTGCCTTTTGGGCTGGAGCTTCTCGTGGTTTGAGGCCTGGCTTGCTCCAACCCCTGCTCTTGAGTTTCTCCCGGATGTGGGCTGCATTTTGGCTGCCTTTTGGGCTGGAGCTTCTCGTGGTTTGAGGCCTGGCTTGCTCCACCCCCTTGCTCTTGATATTCTCCTGTATGTGGGCTGGAGTTTGGCTGCCTTTTGGGCTGGAGCTTCTCGAGGTTTGAGGCCTGGCTTGCTCCACCCTCTGCTCTTGAGATTCTCACGGAGGTGGCCTGGAGTTTGGCTGCATTTTGGGCTGGAGGTTCTCGTGGTTTGAGGCCTGGCTTGCTCCACCCCCTGCTCTTGAGATTCTCACGGAGGTGGGCTGGAGTTTGGCTGCATTTTGGGCTGGAGCTTCTCGAGGTTTGAGGCCTGGCTTGCTCCACCCCCTGCTCTTGAGATTCTCCTGGAGGTGGGCTGGAGTTTGGCTTTCTTTTGGGCTGGAGCTTCTTGTGGTTTGAGCCCTGGCTTGCTCCAACCCCTGCTCTTGATATTCTCCCGGATGTGAGCTGCATTTTGGCTGCATTTTGGGCTGGAGCTTCTCGTGGTTTGAGGCCTGGCTTGCTCCACCCCCTGCTCTTGAGATTCTCACGGAGGTGGGCTGGAGTTTGGCTTTCTTTTGGGCTGGAGCTTCTCGTGGTTTGAGCCCTGGCTTGCTCCAACCCCTGCTCTTGATATTCTCCCGGATGTGAGCTGCATTTTGGCTGGCTTTTGGGCTGGAGCTTCTCGTGGTTTGAGGCCTGGCTTGCTCCACCCCCTGCTCTTGATTTTCTCCCGGATGTGGGCTGCATTTTGGCTGCATTTTGGGTTGGAGCTTCTCGTGGTTTGAGGCCTGGCTTGCTCCACCCCCTGCTCTTGATATTCTCCCGGATGTGGGCTGCATTTTGGCTTTCTTTTGGGCTGGAGCTTCTCGTGGTTTGAGGCCTGGCTTGCTCCACCCCCTGCTCTTGAGATTCTCCCGGATGTGGGCTGGAGTTTGGCTACATTTTGGGGTGGAGCTTCTCGTGGCTTGAGGCCTGGCTTGCTCCACCCCCTGCTCTTGAGATTCTCCCGGATGTGGGCTGGAGTTTGGCTACTTTTTGGGGTGGAGCTTCTCGTGGCTTGAGGCCTGGCTTGCTCCACCCCCTGCTCTTGAGATTCTCCCGGATGTGGGCTGCATTTTGGCTGCCTTTGGGGCTGGAGCTTCTCGTGGTTTGAGGCCTGGCTTACTCCACTCCCTGCTCTTGAGATTCTCACGGAGGTGGGTTGGAGTTTGACAGGCTTTTGGGCTGGAGCTTCTCGTGGTTTGAGGCCTGGCTTGCTCCAGCCCCTGCTCTTGATATTCTCCCGGATGTGGGCTGCATTTTGGCTGCCTTTGGGGCTGGAGCTTCTCGTGGTTTGAGGCCTGGCTTACTCCACTCCCTGCTCTTGAGATTCTCATGGAGGTGGGCTGGAGTTTGACTGGCTTTTGGGCTGGAGCTTCTCGTGGTTTGAGGCCTGGCTTGCTCCAGCCCCTGCTCTTGATATTCTCCCGGATGTGGGCTGCATTTTGGCTGCCTTTTGGGCTGGAGCTTCTCGTGGTTTGAGGCCTGGCTTGCTCCACCCCCTGCTCTTTATTTTCTCCCGGATGTGGGCTGGATTTTGGCTGCCTTTTGGGCTGGAGCTTCTCGTAGTTTGAGGCCTGGCTTGCTCCACCCTCTGCTCTTGATATTCTCCCGGAGGTGGGCTGCATTTTGGCTGCCTTTTGGGCTGGAGCTTCTCGTGGTTTGAGGCCTGGCTTGCTCCAACCCCTGCTCTTGAGTTTCTCCCGGATGTGGGCTTCATTTTGGCTGCCTTTTGGGCTGGAGCTTCTCGTGGTTTGAGGCCTGGCTTGCTCCACCCCCTTGCTCTTGATATTCTCCTGGATGTGGGCTGGAGTTTGGCTGCCTTTTGGGCTGGAGCTTCTCGAGGTTTGAGGCCTGGCTTGCTCCACCCTCTGCTCTTGAGATGCTCACGGAGGTGGCCTGGAGTTTGTCTGCATTTTGGGCTGGAGGTTCTCGTGGTTTGAGGCCTGGCTTGCTCCACCCCCTGCTCTTGAGATTCTCCCGGACGTGGGCTGCATTTTGGCTGCATTTACGGCTGGAGCTTCTCGTGGTTTGAGGCCTGGCTTGCTCCACCCCCTGCTCTTGAGATTCTCCCGGATGTGGGCTGGATTTTGGCTGCCTTGTGGGCTGGAGCTTCTCGTGGTTTGAGGCCTGTCTTGATCCACCCCCTGCTCTTGAGATTCTCCCGGATGTGGGCTGGAGTTTGACTGTCTTTTGGGCTGGAGCTTCTCGTGGTTTGAGGCCTGGCTTGCTCCACCCCCTGCTCTTTATTTTCTCCCGGATGTGGGCTGGATTTTGGCTGCCTTTTGGGCTGGAGGTTCTCATGGTTTGAGGCCTGGCTTGCTCCAACCTCTGCTCTTGAGATTCTCCCGGATGTGGGCTGCATTTTGGCTGCTTTTTGGGCTGGAGCTTCTTGTGGTTTGAGGCCTGGCTTGCTCCACACCCTGCTCTTGAGATTCTCCAGGACGTGGGCTGCATTTTGGCTGCTTTTTGGGTTGGAGCTTCTCGTGGTTTGAGGCCTGGCTTGCTCCACCCCCTGCTCTTGAGATTCTCACGGAGGTGGGCTGGAGTTTGGCTTTCTTTTGGGCTGGAGCTTCTCGTGGTTTGAGCCCTGGCTTGCTCCAACCCCTGCTCTTGATATTCTCCCGGATGTGAGCTGCATTTTGGCTGCTTTTTGGGCTGGAGCTTCTCGTGGTTTGAGGCCTGGCTTGCTCCACCCCCTGCTCTTGAGATTCTCACGGAGGTGGGCTGGAGTTTGGCTTTTTTTTGGGCTGGAGCTTCTCGTGGTTTGAGCCCTGGCTTGCTCCAACCCCTGCTCTTAATATTCTCCCGGATCTGAGCTGCATTTTGGCTGCCTTTTGGGCTGGAGCTTCTCGTGGTTTGAGGCCTGGCTTGCTCCACCCCCTGCTCTTGAGATTCTCCCGGATGTGGGCTGCATTTTGGCTGCCTTTTGGGTTGGAGCTTCTCGTGGTTTGAGGCCTGGCTTGCTCCACCCCCTGCTCTTGAGATTCTCCCGGATGTGGGCTGGAGTTTGGCTACATTTTGGGGTGGAGCTTCTCGTGGCTTGAGGCCTGGCTTGCTCCACCCCCTGCTCTTGATATTGTCCCGGATGTGGGCTGCATTTTGGCTGCCTTTGGGGCTGGAGCTTCTCGTGGTTTGAGGCCTGGATTGCTCCAGCCCCTGCTCTTGAGATTCTCCCGGATGTGGGCTGGAGTTTGGCTGCCTTTTGGGCTGGAGCTTCTCCTGGTTTGAGGCCTGGCTTGCTCCACCCCCTGCTCTTGATATTGTCCCGGATGTGGGCTGCATTTTGGCTGCCTTTGGGGCTGGAGCTTCTCGTGGTTTGAGGCCTGGCTTACTCCACTCCCTGCTCTTGAGATTCTCACGGAGGTGGGCTGGAGTTTGGCTGCCTTTTGGGCTGGAGCTTCTCCTGGTTTGGGGGCTGGCTTGCTCCACCCCCTGCTCTTGAGATTCTCCCGGAGGTGGGCTGGATTTTGGCTGCCTTTACGGCTGGAGCTTCTCGTGGTTTGAGGCCTGGCTTGATCCACCCCCTGCTCTTGAGATTCTCCCGCAGGTGGGCTGCATTTTGGCTGCCTTTTGAGCTGGAGCTTCTCCTGGTTTGAGGCCTGGCTTGCTCCACCCCCTGCTCTTGAGATTCTCCCGGATGTGGGCTGGAGTTTGACTGCCTTTTGGGCTGGAGCTTCTCGTGGTTTGAGGCCTGGCTTGCTCCAGCCCCTGCTCTTGATATTCTCACGGAGGTGGGCTGGAGTTTGGCTTTCTTTTGGGCTGGAGCTTCTCGTGGTTTGAGCCCTGGCTTGCTCCAACCACTGCTCTTGATATTCTCCCGGATGTGAGCTGCATTTTGGCTGGCTTTTGGGCTGGAGCTTCTCGTGGTTTGAGGCCTGGCTTGCTCCACCCCCTGCTCTTGATTTTCTCCCGGATGTGGGCTGCATTTTGGCTGCCTTTTGGGTTGGAGCTTCTCGTGGTTTGAGGCCTGGCTTGCTCCACCCCCTGCTCTTGATATTCTCCCGGATGTGGGCTGCATTTTGGCTTTCTTTTGGGCTGGAGCTTCTCGTGGTTTGAGGCCTGGCTTGCTCCACCCCCTGCTCTTGAGATTCTCCCGGATGTGGGCTGGAGTTTGGCTACATTTTGGGGTGGAGCTTCTCGTGGCTTGAGGCCTGGCTTGCTCCACCCCCTGCTCTTGAGATTCTCCCGGATGTGGGCTGGATTTTGGCTGCCTTTTGGGGTGGAGCTTCTCGTGGTTTGAGGCCTGGCTTGCTCCACCCCCTGCTCTTGAGTTTCTCCCGGATGTGGGCTGGATTTTGGCTGCCTTTTGGGCTGGAGCTTCTCGTGGTTTGAGGCCTGGCTTGCTCCACCCCCTTGCTCTTGATATTCTCCTGGATGTGGGCTGGAGTTTGGCTGCCTTTTGGGCTGGAGCTTCTCGAGGTTTGAGGCCTGGCTTGCTCCACCCCCTTCTCTTGAGATTCTCCCGGAGGTGGGCTGGATTTTGGCTGCATTTACGGCTGGAGCTTCTCGTGGTTTGAGGCCTGTCTTGATCCACTCCCTGCTCTTGAGATTCTCCGGGATGTGGGCTGGATTTTGGCTGCCTTTTGGGCTGGAGCTTCTCGTGGTTTGAGGCCTGTCTTGATCCACCCCCTGCTCTTGAGATTCTCCCGGATATGGGCTGCATTTTGGCTGCCTTTTGGGCTGGAGCTTCTCCTGGTTTGAGGCCTGGCTTGCTCCACCCCCTGCTCTTTATTTTCTCCCGGATGTGGGCTGGATTTTGGCTGCCTTTTGGGCTGGAGGTTCTCCTGGTTTGAGGCCTGGCTTGCTCCACCCCCTGCTCTTGAGATTCTCCCGGACGTGGGCTGCATTTTGGCTGCCTTTTGGGCTGGAGCTTCTCGTGGTTTGAGGCCTGGCTTGCTCCACCCCCTGCTCTTGATATTCTCCCAGATGTGGGCTGCATTTTGGCTTTCTTTTGGGCTGGAGCTTCTCGTGGTTTGAGGCCTGGCTTGCTCCACCCCCTGCTCTTGAGATTCTCCCGGATGTGGGCTGGAGTTTGGCTACATTTTGGGGTGGAGCTTCTCGTGGCTTGAGGCCTGGCTTGCTCCACCCCCTGCTCTTGAGATTCTCCCGGATGTGGGCTGGAGTTTGGCTACATTTTGGGGTGGAGCTTCTCGTGGCTTGAGGCCTGGCTTGCTCCACCCCCTGCTCTTGATATTGTCCCGGATGTGGGCTGCATTTTGGCTGCCTTTGGGGCTGGAGCTTCTCGTGGTTTGAGGCCTGGATTGCTCCAGCCCCTGCTCTTGAGATTCTCCCGCATGTGGGCTGGATTTTGGCTGCCTTTTGGGCTGGAGCTTCTCGTGGTTTGAGGCCTGGCTTGCTCCACCCCCTGCTCTTGATATTGTCCCGGATGTGGGCTGCATTTTGGCTGCCTTTGGGGCTGGAGCTTCTCGTGGTTTGAGGCCTGGCTTGCTCCACCCCCTGCTCTTGAGATTCTCCCGGATGTGGGCTGGAGTTTGGCTACATTTTGGGGTGGAGCTTCTCGTGGTTTGAGGCCTGGCTTGCTCCACCCCCTGCTCTTGAGTTTCTCCCGGATGTGGGCTGGAGTTTGGCTGCATTTTGGGCTGGAGCTTCTCGTGGTTTGAGGCCTGGCTTGCTCCACCCCCTTGCTCTTGATATTCTCCTGGATGTGGGCTGGAGTTTGGCTGCCTTTTGGGCTGGAGCTTCTCGAGGTTTGAGGCCTGGCTTGCTCCACCCCCTGCTCTTGAGATTCTCCCGGAGGTGGGCTGGATTTTGGCTGCATTTACGGCTGGAGCTTCTCGTGGTTTGAGGCCTGTCTTGATCCACTCCCTGCTCTTTATTTTCTCCCGGATGTGGGCTGGATTTTGGCTGCCTTTTGGGCTGGAGGTTCTCCTGGTTTGAGGCCTGGCTTGCTCCACCCCCTGCTCTTGAGATTCTCCCGGACGTGGGCTGCATTTTGGCTGCCTTTTGGGCTGGAGCTTCTCGTGGTTTGAGGCCTGGCTTGCTCCACCCCCTGCTCTTGATATTCTCCCGGATGTGGGCTGCATTTTGGCTTTCTTTTGGGCTGGAGCTTCTCGTGGTTTGAGGCCTGGCTTGCTCCACCCCCTGCTCTTGAGATTCTCCCGGATGTGGGCTGGAGTTTGGCTACATTTTGGGGTGGAGCTTCTCGTGGCTTGAGGCCTGGCTTGCTCCACCCCCTGCTCTTGAGATTCTCCCGGATGTGGGCTGGAGTTTGGCTACATTTTGGGGTGGAGCTTCTCGTGGCTTGAGGCCTGGCTTGCTCCACCCCCTGCTCTTGATATTGTCCCGGATGTGGGCTGCATTTTGGCTGCCTTTGGGGCTGGAGCTTCTCGTGGTTTGAGGCCTGGATTGCTCCAGCCCCTGCTCTTGAGATTCTCCCGCATGTGGGCTGGATTTTGGCTGCATTTTGGGCTGGAGCTTCTCGTGGTTTGAGGCCTGGCTTGCTCCAACCTCTGCTCTTGATATTCTCCCGGAGGTGGGCTGCATTTTGGCTGCATTTTGGGCTGGAGCTTCTCGTGGTTTGAGGCCTGGCTTGCTCCAACCCCTGCTCTTGAGTTTCTCCCGGATGTGGGCTGCATTTTGGCTGCCTTTTGGGCTGGAGCTTCTCGTGGTTTGAGGCCTGGCTTGCTCCACCCCCTTGCTCTTGATATTCTCCTGGATGTGGGCTGGAGTTTGGCTACATTTTGGGGTGGAGCTTCTCGTGGCTTGAGGCCTGGCTTGCTCCACCCCCTGCTCTTGAGATTCTCCCGGATGTGGGCTGGAGTTTGGCTACATTTTGGGGTGGAGCTTCTCGTGGCTTGAGGCCTGGCTTGCTCCACCCCCTGCTCTTGAGATTCTCCCGGAGGTGGGCTGCATTTTGGCTGCCTTTGGGGCTGGAGCTTCTCGTGGTTTGAGGCCTGGCTTACTCCACTCCCTGCTCTTGAGATTCTCACGGAGGTGGGCTGGAGTTTGACTGCCTTTTGGGCTGGAGCTTCTCGTGGTTTGAGGCCTGGCTTGCTCCAGCCCCTGCTCTTGATATTCTCCCGGATGTGGTCTGCATTTTGGCTGCCTTTTGGGCTGGAGCTTCTCGTGATTTGAGGCCTGGCTTGCTCCACCCCCTGCTCTTTATTTTCTCCCGGATGTGGGCTGGATTTTGGCTGCCTTTTGGGCTAGAGCTTCTCGTAGTTTGAGGCCTGGCTTGCTCCAACCTCTGCTCTTGATATTCTCCCGCAGGTGGGCTGCATTTTGGCTCCCTTTTGGGCTGGAGCTTCTCGTGGTTTGAGGCCTGGCTTGCTCCAACCCCTGCTCTTGAGTTTCTCCCGGATGTGGGCTGCATTTTGGCTGCCTTTTGGGCTGGAGCTTCTCGTGGTTTGAGGCCTGGCTTGCTCCACCCCCTTGCTCTTGATATTCTCCTGGATGTGGGCTGCATTTTGGCTGCCTTTTGGGCTGGAGCTTCTCGAGGTTTGAGGCCTGGCTTGCTCCACCCTCTGCTCTTGAGATTCTCACGGAGGTGGCCTGGAGTTTGGCTGCATTTTGGGCTGGAGGTTCTCGTGGTTTGAGGCCTGGCTTGCTCCACCCCCTGCTCTTGAGATTCTCACGGAGGTGGGCTGGAGTTTGGCTGCATTTTGGGCTGGAGCTTCTCGAGGTTTGAGGCCTGGCTTGCTCCACCCCCTGCTCTTGAGATTCTCACGGACGTGGGCTGGATTTTGGCTGCATTTACGGCTGGAGCTTCTCGTGGTTTGAGGTCTGTCTTGCTCCACCCCCTGCTCTTGAGATTCTCCCGGATGTGGGCTGGATTTTGGCTGCCTTGTGGGCTGGAACTTCTCGTGGTTTGAGGCCTGTCTTGATCCACCCCCTGCTCTTGAGATTCTCCCGGATGTGGGCTGGAGTTTGACTGTCTTTTGGGCTGGAGCTTCTCGTGGTTTGAGGCCTGGCTTGCTCCACCCCCTGCTCTTTATTTTCTCCCGGATGTGGGCTGGATTTTGGCTGCCTTTTGGGCTGGAGGTTCTCGTGGTTTGAGGCCTGGCTTGCTCCACCCTCTGCTCTTGAGATTCTCCCGGATGTGGGCTGCATTTTGGCTGCCTTTTGGGCTGGAGCTTCTCGTGGTTTGAGGCCTGGCTTGCTCCACACCCTGCTCTTGAGATTCTCCCGGACGTGGGCTGCATTTTGGCTGCTTTTTGGGCTGGAGCTTCTCGTGGTTTGAGGCCTGGCTTACTCCACCCCCTGCTCTTATGATTCTCCCGGATGTTTGCTGCATTTTGGCTGCCTTTTGGGCTGGAGCTTCTCGTGGTTTGAGCCCTGGCTTGCTCCAACCCCTGCTCTTGATATTCTCCCGGATCTGAGCTGCATTTTGGCTGCCTTTTGGGCTGGAGCTTCTCGTGGTTTGAGGCCTGGCTTGCTCCACCCCCTGCTCTTGAGATTCTCCCGGATGTGGGCTGCATTTTGGCTGCCTTTTGGGTTGGAGCTTCTCCTGGTTTGAGGCCTGGCTTGCTCCACCCCCTGCTCTTGATATTGTCCCGGATGTGGGCTGCATTTTGGCTGCCTTTGGGGCTGGAGCTTCTCGTGGTTTGAGGCCTGGCTTACTCCACTCCCTGCTCTTGAGATTCTCACGGAGGTGGGCTGGAGTTTGTCTGCCTTTTGGGCTGGAGCTTCTCGTGGTTTGGGGGCTGGCTTGCTCCACCCTCTGCTCTTGAGATTCTCCCGGAGGTGGGCTGGATTTTGGCTGCCTTTACGGCTGGAGCTTCTCGTGGTTTGAGGCCTGGCTTGATCCACCCCCTGCTCTTGAGATTCTCCCGCAGGTGGGCTGCATTTGGCTGCCTTTTGAGCTGGAGCTTCTCCTGGTTTGAGGCCTGGCTTGCTCCACCCCCTGCTCTTGAGATTCTCCCGGATGTGGGCTGGAGTTTGACTGCCTTTTGGGCTGGAGCTTCTCGTGGTTTGAGGCCTGGCTTGCTCCAGCCCCTGCTCTTGATATTCTCCCGGATGTGGGCTGCATTTTGGCTGCCTTTTGGGCTGGAGCTTCTCGTGGTTTGAGGCCTGGCTTGCTCCACAACCCCTGCTCTTTATTTTCTCCCGGATGTGGGCTGCATTTTGGCTGCCTTTTGGGATGGATCTTCTCGTGGTTTGAGGCCTGGCTTGCTCCACGCCCTGCTCTTGATATTCTCCCGGAGGTGGGCTGCATTTTGGCTGCCTTTTGGGCTGGAGCTTCTCGTGGTTTGAGGCCTGGCTTGCTCCAACCCCTGCTCTTGAGTTTCTCCCGGATGTGGGCTGCATTTTGGCTGCCTTTTGGGCTGGAGCTTCTCGTGGTTTGAGGCCTGGCTTGCTCCACCCCCTTGCTCTTGATATTCTCCTGGATGTGGGCTGGAGTTTGGCTGCCTTTTGGGCTGGAGCTTCTCGAGGTTTGAGGCCTGGCTTGCTCCACCCTCTGCTCTTGAGATTCTCACGGAGGTGGCCTGGAGTTTGGCTGCATTTTGGGCTGGAGGTTCTCGTGGTTTGAGGCCTGGCTTGCTCCACCCCCTGCTCTTGAGATTCTCACGGAGGTGGGCTGGAGTTTGGCTGCATTTTGGGCTGGAGCTTCTCGAGGTTTGAGGCCTGGCTTGCTCCACCCCCTGCTCTTGAGATTCTCCTGGAGGTGGGCTGGAGTTTGGCTTTCTTTTGGGCTGGAGCTTCTCGTGGTTTGAGGCCTGGCTTGCTCCCCCCCCTGCTCTTGAGATTCTCACGGAGGTGGGCTGGAGTTTGGCTTTCTTTTGGGCTGGAGCTTCTCGTGGTTTGAGCCCTGGCTTGCTCCAACCCCTGCTCTTGATATTCTCCCGGATGTGAGCTGCATTTTGGCTGGCTTTTGGGCTGGAGCTTCTCGTGGTTTGAGGCCTGGCTTGCTCCACCCCCTGCTCTTGATTTTCTCCCGGATGTGGGCTGCATTTTGGCTGCCTTTTGGGTTGGAGCTTCTCGTGGTTTGAGGCCTGGCTTGCTCCACCCCCTGCTCTTGATATTCTCCCGGATGTGGGCTGCATTTTGGCTTTCTTTTGGGCTGGAGCTTCTCGTGGTTTGAGGCCTGGCTTGCTCCACCCCCTGCTCTTGAGATTCTCCCGGATGTGGGCTGGAGTTTGGCTACATTTTGGGGTGGAGCTTCTCGTGGCTTGAGGCCTGGCTTGCTCCACCCCCTGCTCTTGAGATTCTCCCGGATGTGGGCTGGAGTTTGGCTACATTTTGGGGTGGAGCTTCTCGTGGCTTGAGGCCTGGCTTGCTCCACCCCCTGCTCTTGAGATTCTCCCGGATGTGGGCTGCATTTTGGCTGCCTTTGGGGCTGGAGCTTCTCGTGGTTTGAGGCCGGGATTGCTCCAGCCCCTGCTCTTGAGATTCTCCCGGATGTGGGCTGGAGTTTGGCTGCCTTTTGGGCTGGAGCTTCTCATGGTTTCAGGCCTGGCTTGCTCCACCCCCTGCTCTTGATATTGTCCCGGATGTGGGCTGCATTTTGGCTGCCTTTGGGGCTGGAGCTTCTCGTGGTTTGAGGCCTGGCTTACTCCACTCCCTGCTCTTGAGATTCTCACGGAGGTGGGCTGGAGTTTGGCTGCCTTTTGGGCTGGAGCTTCTCCTGGTTTGAGGCCTGGCTTGCTCCACCCCCTGCTCTTGATATTGTCCCGGATGTGGGCTGCATTTTGGCTGCCTTTGGGGCTGGAGCTTCTCGTGGTTTGAGGCCTGGCTTACTCCACTCCCTGCTCTTGAGATTCTCACGGAGGTGGGCTGGAGTTTGACTGCCTTTTGGGCTGGAGCTTCTCGTGGTTTGAGGCCTGGCTTGCTCCAGCCCCTGCTCTTGATATTCTCCCGGATGTGGGCTGCATTTTGGCTGCCTTTTGGGCTGGAGCTTCTCGTGGTTTGAGGCCTGGCTTGCTCCACCCCCTGCTCTTTATTTTCTCCCGGATGTGGGCTGGATTTTGGCTGCCTTTTGGGCTAGAGCTTCTCGTAGTTTGAGGCCTGGCTTGCTCCAACCTCTGCTCTTGATATTCTCCCGGAGGTGGGCTGCATTTTGGCTGCCTTTTGGGCCGGAGCTTCTCGTGGTTTGAGGCCTGGCTTGCTCCAACCCCTGCTCTTGAGATTCTCCCGGATGTGGGCTGCATTTTGGCTGCCTTTTGGGCTGGAGCTTCTCGTGGTTTGAGGCCTGCCTTGCTCCACCCCCTTGCTCTTGATATTCTCCTGGATGTGGGCTGGAGTTTGGCTGCCTTTTGGGCTGGAGCTTCTCGAGGTTTGAGGCCTGGCTTGCTCCACCCTCTGCTCTTGAGATTCTCACGGAGGTGGCCTGGAGTTTGGCTGCATTTTGGGCTGGAGGTTCTCGTGGTTTGAGGCCTGGCTTGCTCCACCCCCTGCTCTTGAGATTCTCACGGAGGTGGGCTGGAGTTTGGCTGCATTTTGGGCTGGAGCTTCTCGAGGTTTGAGGCCTGGCTTGCTCCACCCCCTGCTCTTGAGATTCTCCCGGAGGTGGGCTGGATTTTGGCTGCATTTACGGCTGGAGCTTCTCGTGGTTTGAGGTCTGTCTTGCTCCACCCCCTGCTCTTGAGATTCTCCCGGATGTGGGCTGGATTTTGGCTGCATTGTGGGCTGGAGGTTCTCGTGGTTTGAGGCCTGGCTTGCTCCACCACCTGCTCTTGAGATTCTCCCGGATGTGGGCTGCATTTTGGCTGTCTTTTGGGCTGGAGCTTCTCGTGGTTTGAGGCCTGGCTTGCTCCACACCCTGCTCTTGAGATTCTCCCGGACGTGGGCTGCATTTTGGCTGCTTTTTGGGCTGGAGCTTCTCCTGGTTTGAGGCCTGGCTTGCTCCACCCCCTGCTCTTGAGATTCTCACGGAGGTGGGCTGGAGTTTGGCTTTCTTTTGGGCTGGAGCTTCTCGTGGTTTGAGCCCTGGCTTGCTCCAACCCCTGCTCTTGATATTCTCCCGGATGTGAGCTGAATTTTGGCTGCCTTTTGGGCTGGAGCTTCTCGTGGTTTGAGGCCTGGCTTGCTCCACCCCCTGCTCTTGAGATTCTCCCGGATGTGGGCTGCATTTTGGCTGCCTTTTGGGCTGGAGCTTCTCGTGGTTTGAGGCCTGGCTTGCTCCACCCCCTGCTCTTGAGATTCTCCCGGATGTGGGCTGCATTTTGGCTGCCTTTTGGGCTGGAGCTTCTCGTGGTTTGAGGCCTGTCTTGCTCCACCCCCTGCTCTTGATATTCTCCCGGATGTGGGCTGCATTTTGGCTGCCTTTTGGGCTGGAGCTTCTCGTGGTTTGAGGCCTGGCTTGCTCCAACCCCTGCTCTTGATATTCTCCCGGATGTGAGCTGCATTTTGGCTGCTTTTTGGGCTGGAGCTTCTCCTGGTTTGAGGCCTGGCTTGCTCCACCCCCTGCTCTTGAGATTCTCACGGAGGTGGGCTGGAGTTTGGCTTTCTTTTGGGCTGGAGCTTCTCGTGGTTTGAGCCCTGGCTTGCTCCAACCCCTGCTCTTGATATTCTCCCGGATCTGAGCTGCATTTTGGCTGCCTTTTGGGCTGGAGCTTCTCGTGGTTTGAGGCCTGGCTTGCTCCACCCCCTGCTCTTGAGATTCTCCCGGATGTGGGCTGCATTTTGGCTGCCTTTTGGGTTGGAGCTTCTCGTGGTTTGAGGCCTGGCTTGCTCCACCCCCTGCTCTTTATTTTCTCCCGGATGTGCGCTGGATTTTGGCTGACTTTTGGGCTGGAGGTTCTCGTGGTTTGAGGCCTGGCTTGCTCCACCCCCTGCTCTTGAGATTCTCCCGGATGTGGGCTGCATTTTGGCTGTCTTCTGGGCTGGAGCTTCTCGTGGTTTGAGGCCTGGCTTGCTCCACACCCTGCTCTTGAGATTCTCCCGCACGTGGGCTGCATTTTGGCTGCCTTTTGGGCTGGAGCTTCTCGTGGTTTGAGGCCTGGCTTGCTCCACCCCCTGCTCTTGAGATTCTCACGGAGGTGGGCTGGAGTTTGGCTTTCTTTTGGGCTGGAGCTTCTCGTGGTTTGAGCCCTGGCTTGCTCCAACCCCTGCTCTTGATATTCTCCCGGATGTGAGCTGCATTTTGGCTGCTTTTTGGGCTGGAGCTTCTCGTGGTTTGAGGCCTGGCTTGCTCCACCCCCTGCTCTTGAGATTCTCACGGAGGTGGGCTGGAGTTTGGCTTTCTTTTGGGCTGGAGCTTCTCGTGGTTTGAGGCCTGGCTTGCTCCACCCCCTGCTCTTGAGATTCTCCCGGACGTGGGCTGCATTTTGGCTGCATGTTGGGCTGGAGCTTCTCGTGGTTTGAGGCCTGGCTTGCTCCACCCCCTACTCTTGATATTCTCCCGGATGTGGGCTGCATTTTGGCTGCATTTTGGGCTGGAGCTTCTCGTGGTTTGAGCCCTGGCTTGCTCCACCCCCTGCTCTTGAGATTCTCCCGGATGTGAGCTGAATTTTGGCTGCCTTTTGGGCTGGAACTTCTCGTGGTTTGAGGCCTGGCTTGCTCCACCCCCTGCTCTTGAGATTCTCCCGGATGTGGGCTGCATTTTGGCTGGTTTTGGGCTGGAGCTTCTCGTGGTTTGAGGCCTGGCTTGCTCCACCCCCTGCTCTTGAGATTCTCCCGGATGTGGGCTGCATTTTGGCTGCCTTTTGGGCTGGAGCTTCTCCTGGTTTGAGGCCTGTCTTGCTCCACCCCCTGCTCTTGATATTCTCCCGGATGTGGGCTGCATTTTGGCTGTCTTTTGGGCTGGAGCTTCTCGTGGTTTGAGGCCTGGCTTACTCCACCCCCTGCTCTTGAGATTCTCCCGGACGTGGGCTGCATTTTGGCTGCATGTTGGGCTGGAGCTTCTCCTGGTTTGGGGGCTGGCTTGCTCCACCCCCTGCTCTTGAGATTCTCCCGGACGTGGGCTGGATTTTGGCTGCCTTTACGGCTGGAGCTTCTCGTGGTTTGAGGCCTGTCTTGATCCACCCCCTGCTCTTGAGATTCTCCCGCAGGTGGGTTGCATTTTGGCTGCATTTTGAGCTGGAGCTTCTCCTGGTTTGAGGCCTGGCTTGCTCCACCCCCTGCTCTTGAGATTCTCCCGGATGTGGGCTGGAGTTTGACTGCCTTTTGGGCTGGAGCTTCTCCTGGTTTGAGGCCTGGCTTGCTCCACCCCCTGCTCTTGATATTCTCCCGGATGTGAGCTGCATTTTGGCTGCCTTTTGGGCTGGAGCTTCTCGTGGTTTGAGGCCTGGCTTGCACAACCCCCTGCTCTTTATTTTCTCCCGGAGGTGGGCTGCATTTTGGCTGCCTTTTGGGCTAGAGCTTCTCGTGGTTTGAGGCCTCGCTTGCTCCAACCCCTGCTCTTGAGTTTCTCCCGGATGTGGGCTGCATTTTGGCTGCCTTTTGGGCTGGAGCTTCTCGTGGTTTGAGGCCTGGCTTGCTCCACCCCCTTGCTCTTGATATTCTCCTGGATGAGGGCTGGAGTTTGGCTGCCTTTTGGGCTGGAGCTTCTCGAGGTTTGAGGCCTGGCTTGCTCCACCCTCTGCTCTTGAGATTCTCACGGAGGTGGCCTGGAGTTTGGCTGCATTTTGGGCTGGAGGTTCTTGTGGTTTGAGGCCTGGCTTGCTCCACCCCCTGCTCTTGAGATTCTCACGGAGGTGGGCTGGAGTTTGGCTGCATTTTGGGCTGGAGCTTCTCGAGGTTTGAGGCCTGGCTTGCTCCACCCCCTGCTCTTGAGATTCTCCCGGAGGTGGGCTGGATTTTGGCTGCATTTACGGCTGGAGCTTCTCGTGGTTTGAGGCCTGTCTTGATCCACTCCCTGCTCTTGAGATTCTCCCGGATGTGGGCTGGATTTTGGCTGCCTTTTGGGCTGGAGCTTCTCGTGGTTTGAGGCCTGTCTTGATCCACCCCCTGCTCTTGAGATTCTCCCGGATGTGGGCTGGAGTTTGACTGTCTTTTGGGCTGGAGCTTCTCGTGGTTTGAGGCCTGGCTTGCTCCACCCCCAGCTCTTTATTTTCTCCCGGATGTGGGCTGGATTTTGGCTGCCTTTTGGGCTGGAGGTTCTCGTGGTTTGAGTCCTGGCTTGCTCCACCCCCTGCTCTTGAGTTTCTCCCAGACGTGGGCTGCATTTTGGCTGCCTTTTGGGCTGGAGCTTCTCGTGGTTTGAGGCCTGGCTTGCTCCACACCCTGCTCTTGAGATTCTCCCGGACGTGGGCTGCATTTTGGCTGCATTTTCGGCTGGAGCTTCTCGTGGTTTGAGGCCTGGCTTGCTCCACCCCCTGCTCTTGAGATTCTCACGGAGGTGGGCTGGAGTTTGGCTTTCTTTTGGGCTGGAGCTTCTCGTGGTTTGAGCCCTGGCTTGCTCCAACCCCTGCTCTTGATATTCTCCCGGATGTGAGCTGCATTTTGGCTGCTTTTTGGGCTGGAGCTTCTCGTGGTTTGAGGCCTGGCTTGCTCCACCCCCTGCTCTTGAGATTCTCACGGAGGTGGGCTGGAGTTTGGCTTTCTTTTGGGCTGGAGCTTCTCGTGGTTTGAGCCCTGGCTTGCTCCAACCCCTGCTCTTCATATTCTCACGGATGTGAGCTGCATTTTGGCTGCCTTTTGGGCTGGAGCTTCTCGTGGTTTGAGGCCTGGCTTGCTCCACCCCCTGCTCTTGATTTTCTCCCGGATGTGGGCTGCATTTTGGCTGCCTTTTGGGTTGGAGCTTCTCGTGGTTTGAGGCCTGGCTTGCTCCACCCCCTTGCTCTTGATATTCTCCTGGATGAGGGCTGGAGTTTGGCTGCCTTTTGGGCTGGAGCTTCTCGAGGTTTGAGGCCTGGCTTGCTCCACCCTCTGCTCTTGAGATTCTCACGGAGGTGGCCTGGAGTTTGGCTGCATTTTGGGCTGGAGGTTCTTGTGGTTTGAGGCCTGGCTTGCTCCATCCCCTGCTCTTGAGATTCTCCCGGAGGTGGGCTGGAGTTTGGCTGCATTTTGGGCTGGAGCTTCTCGAGGTTTGAGGCCTGGCTTGCTCCACCCCCTGCTCTTGAGATTCTCCCGGAGGTGGGCTGGATTTTGGCTGCATTTACGGCTGGAGCTTCTCGTGGTTTGAGGCCTGTCTTGATCCACTCCCTGCTCTTGAGATTCTCCCGGATGTGGGCTGGATTTTGGCTGCCTTTTGGGCTGGAGCTTCTCGTGGTTTGAGGCCTGTCTTGATCCACCCCCTGCTCTTGAGATTCTCCCGGATGTGGGCTGGAGTTTGACTGTCTTTTGGGCTGGAGCTTCTCGTGGTTTGAGGCCTGGCTTGCTCCACCCCCTGCTCTTTATTTTCTCCCGGATGTGGGCTGGATTTTGGCTGCCTTTTGGGCTGGAGGTTC
This sequence comes from Rhynochetos jubatus, assembly GCA_027574665.1. NCBI lineage: Eukaryota > Metazoa > Chordata > Aves > Eurypygiformes > Rhynochetidae > Rhynochetos > Rhynochetos jubatus. Next base: position 752,667 of record JAQBHY010000095.1, on the reverse strand, counting down.
TCGTGGTTTGAGGCCTGCCTTGCTCCACCCCCTGCTCTTGAGTTTCTCCCAGACGTGGGCTGCATTTTGGCTGCCTTTTGGGCTGGAGCTTCTCGTGGTTTGAGGCCTGGCTTGCTCCACACCCTGCTCTTGAGATTCTCCCGGACGTGGGCTGCATTTTGGCTGCATTTTGGGCTGGAGCTTCTCGTGGTTTGAGGCCTGGCTTGCTCCACCCCCTGCTCTTGAGATTCTCACGGAGGTGGGCTGGAGTTTGCCTTTCTTTTGGGCTGGAGCTTCTCGTGGTTTGAGCCCTGGCTTGCTCCAACCCCTGCTCTTGATATTCTCCCGGATGTGAGCTGCATTTTGGCTGCTTTTTGGGCTGGAGCTTCTCGTGGTTTGAGGCCTGGCTTGCTCCACCCCCTGCTCTTGAGATTCTCACGGAGGTGGGCTGGAGTTTGGCTTTGTTTTGGGCTGGAGCTTCTCGTGGTTTGAGCCCTGGCTTGCTCCAACCCCTGCTCTTCATATTCTCACGGATGTGAGCTGCATTTTGGCTGCCTTTTGGGCTGGAGCTTCTCGTGGTTTGAGGCCTGGCTTGCTCCACCCCCTGCTCTTGATTTTCTCCCGGATGTGGGCTGCATTTTGGCTGCCTTTTGGGTTGGAGCTTCTCGTGGTTTGAGGCCTGGCTTGCTCCACCCCCTGCTCTTGAGATTCTCCCGCATGTGGGCTGCATTTTGGCTGCCTTTTGGGCTGGAGCTTCTCGTGGTTTGAGGCCTGTCTTGCTCCACCCCCTGCTCTTGATATTCTCCCGGATGTGGGCTGCATTTTGGCTGTCTTTTGGGCTGGAGCTTCTCGTGGTTTGAGGCCTGGCTTGCTCCACCCCCTGCTCTTGAGATTCTCCCGGACGTGGGCTGGATTTTTGCTGCCTGTTGGGCTGGAGCTTCTTGTGGTTTGAGGCCTGGCCTGCTCCACCCCCTGCTCTTGAGATTCTCCCGCATGTGGGCTGCATTTTGGCTGCCTTTTGGGCTGGAGCTCCTCGTGGTTTGAGGCCTGGCTTGCTCCACCCCCTACTCTTGATATTCTCCCGGATGTGGGCTGCATTTTGGCTGCATTTTGGGCTGGAGCTTCTCGTGGTTTGAGGCCTGGCTTGCTCCACCCCCTGCTCTTGAGATTCTCCCGGATGTCGGCTGGATTTTGGCTGCCTTTGGGGCTGGAGCTTCTCGTGGTTTGAGGCCTGGCTTGCTCCAGCCCCTGCTCTTGAGATTCTCCCGGATGTGGGCTGGAGTTTGGCTGCCTTTTGGGCTGGAGCTTCTCGTGGTTTGAGGCCTGGCTTGCTCCACCCCCTGCTCTTGATATTGTCCCAGATGTGGGCTGGAGTTTGGCTGCCTTTAGGGCTGGAGTTTCCCGTGGTTTGAAGCCTGGCTTGCTCCACCCCCTGCTCTTGAGATTCTCCCGGATGTGGGCTGCATTTTGTCTGCATTTTGGGCTGGAGCTTCTCGTGGTTTGAGGCCTGGCTTGCTCCACCCCCTGCTCTTGATGTTCTCCCGGATGTGGGCTGCATTTTGGCTGCCTTTTGGGCTGGAGCTTCTCGTGGTTTGAGGCCTGGCTTGCTCCACCCCCTGCTCTTGAGATTCTCCCGGATGTGGGCTGGAATTTGGCTGCCTTTAGGGCTGGAGCTTCTTCTGGTTTGAGGCCTGGCTTGCTCCACCCCCTGCTCTTGAGATTCTCCTGGATGTGGGCTGCATTTTGGCTGCCTGTTGGGCTGGAGCTTCTCGTGGTTTGAGGCCTGGCTTGCTCCACCCCCTGCTCTTGATATTCTCCCGGATGTGGGCTGGATTTTGGCTGCCTTTGGGGCTGGAGCTTCTCGTGGTTTGAGGCCTGGATTGCTCCAGCCCCTGCTCTTGAGATTCTCCCGGATGTGGGCTGGAGTTTGGCTGCCTTTTGGGCTGGAGCTTCTCGTGGTTTGAGGCCTGGCTTGCTCCACCCCCTGCTCTTGATATTGTCCCGGATGTGGGCTGCATTTTGGCTGCCTTTGGGGATGGAGCTTCTCGTGGTTTGAGGCCTGGCTTACTCCACTCCCTGCTCTTGAGATTCTCACGGAGGTGGGCTGGAGTTTGTCTGCCTTTTGGGCTGGAGCTTCTCGTGGTTTGGGGGCTGGCTTGCTCCACCCCCTGCTCTTGAGATTCTCCCGGATGTGGGCTGCATTTTGGCTGCCTTTTGGGCTGGAGCTTCTCGTGGTTTGAGGCCTGGCTTGCTCCACACCCTGCTCTTGAGATTCTCCCGGATGTGGGCTGCATTTTGGCTGCCTTTTGGGCTGGAGCTTCTCGTGGTTTGAGGCCTGGCTTGCTCCACCCCCTTGCTCTTGATATTCTCCTGGATGTGGGCTGGAGTTTGGCTGCCTTTTGGGCTGGAGCTTCTCGAGGTTTGAGGCCTGGCTTGCTCCACCCTCTGCTCTTGAGATTCTCCCGGAGGTGGCCTGGAGTTTGGCTGCATTTTGGGCTGGAGGTTCTCGTGGTTTGAGGCCTGGCTTGCTCCACCCCCTGCTCTTGAGATTCTCACGGAGGTGGGCTGGAGTTTGGCTGCATTTTGGGCTGGAGATTCTCGTGGTTTCAGGCCTGTCTTGATCCACTCCCTGCTCTTGAGATTCTCCCGGATGTGGGCTGGATTTTGGCTGCCTTTTGGGTTGGAGATTCTCGTGGTTTGAGGCCTGTCTTGATCCACCCCCTGCTCTTGAGATTCTCCCGGATGTGGGCTGGAGTTTGACTGTCTTTTGGGCTGGAGCTTCTCGTGGTTTGAGGCCTGGCTTGCTCCACCCCCTGCTCTTTATTTTCTCCCGGATGTGCGCTGGATTTTGGCTGCCTTTTGGGCTGGAGGTTCTCGTGGTTTGAGGCCTGGCTTGCTCCACCCCCTGCTCTTGAGATTCTCCCGGACGTGGGCTGCATTTTGGCTGCCTTTAGGGCTGGAGCTTCTCGTGGTTTGAGGCCTGGCTTGCTCCACACCCTGCTATTGAGATTCTCCCGGACGTGGGCTGCATTTTGGCTGCTTTTTGGGCTGGAGCTTCTCGTGGTTTGAGGCCTGGCTTGCTCCACCCCCTGCTCTTGAGATTCTCACGGAGGTGGGCTGGAGTTTGGCTTTCTTTTGGGCTGGAGCTTCTCGGGGTTTGAGCCCTGGCTTGCTCCAAACCCTGCTCTTGATATTCTCCCGGATGTGAGCTGCATTTTGGCTGCTTTTTGGGCTGGAGCTTCTCGTGGTTTGAGGCCTGGCTTGCTCCACCCCCTGCTCTTGAGATTCTCACGGAGGTGGGCTGGAGTTTGGCTTTCTTTTGGGCTGGAGCTTCTCGTGGTTTGAGCCCTGGCTTGCTCCAACCCCTGCTCTTGATATTCTCCCGGATGTGAGCTGCATTTTGGCTGGCTTTTGGGCTGGAGCTTCTCCTGGTTTGAGGCCTGGCTTGCTCCACCCCCTGCTCTTGATTTTCTCCCGGATGTGGGCTGCATTTTGGCTGCATTTTGGGTTGGAGCTTCTCGTGGTTTGAGGCCTGGATTGCTCCACCCCCTGCTCTTGAGATTCTCCCGGATGTGGGCTGCATTTTTGCTGCCTTTTTCGGCTGGAGCTTCTCCTGGTTTGAGGCCTGGCTTGCTCCACCCCCTGCTCTTGAGATTCTCCCGGAGGTGGGCTGGATTTTGGCTGCCTTTACGGCTGGAGCTTCTCGTGGTTTGAGGCCTGTCTTGATCAACCCCCTGCTCTTGAGATTCTCCCGGATGTGGGCTGCATTTTGGCTGCATTTTGGGCTGGAGCTTCTCCTGGTTTGAGGCCTGGCTTGCTCCACCCCCTGCTCTTGAGATTCTCCCGGATGTGGGCTGGAGTTTGACTGCCTTTTGGGCTGGAGCTTCTCGTGGTTTGGGGCCTGGCTTGCTCCACTCCCTGCTCTTGAGATTCTCCCATAGGTGGGCTGCATTTTTGCTGCATTTTGAGCTGGAGCTTCTCATGGTTTGAGGCCTGGCTTGCTCCAGCCCCTGCTCTTGATATTCTCCCGGATGTGGGCTGCATTTTGGCTGCCTTTTGGGCAGGAGCTTCTCGTGGTTTGAGGCCTGGCTTGCTCCACCCCCTGCTCTTTATTTTCTCCCGGATGTGGGCTGCATTTTGGCTGCCTTTTGGGTTGGAGCTTCTCGTGGTTTGAGGCCTGGATTGCTCCATCCCCTGCTCTTGAGATTCTCCCGGATGTGGGCTGCATTTTTGCTGCCTTTTTGGGCTGGAGCTTCTCGTGGTTTGAGGCCTGGCTTGCTCCACCCCCTGCTCTTGAGATTCTCCCGGACGTGGGCTGGATTTTTGCTGCCTGTTGGGCTGGAGCTTCTTGTGGTTTGAGGCCTGGCTTGCTCCACCCCCTGCTCTTGAGATTCTCCCGCATGTGGGCTGCATTTTGGCTGCCTTTTGGGCTGGAGCTCCTCGTGGTTTGAGGCCTGGCTTGCTCCACCCCCTACTCTTGATATTCTCCCGGATGTGGGCTGCATTTTGGCTGCATTTTGGGCTGGAGCTTCTCGTGGTTTGAGGCCTGGCTTGCTCCACCCCCTGCTCTTGAGATTCTCCCGGATGTCGGCTGGATTTTGGCTGCCTTTGGGGCTGGAGCTTCTCGTGGTTTGAGGCCTGGCTTGCTCCAGCCCCTGCTCTTGAGATTCTCCCGGATGTGGGCTGGAGTTTGGCTGCCTTTTGGGCTGGAGCTTCTCGTGGTTTGAGGCCTGGCTTGCTCCACCCCCTGCTCTTGATATTGTCCCGGATGTGGGCTGGAGTTTGGCTGCCTTTAGGGCTGGAGTTTCCCGTGGTTTGAAGCCTGGCTTGCTCCACCCCCTGCTCTTGAGATTCTCCCGGATGTGGGCTGCATTTTGTCTGCATTTTGGGCTGGAGCTTCTCGTGGTTTGAGGCCTGGCTTGCTCCACCCCCTGCTCTTGATGTTCTCCCGGATGTGGGCTGCATTTTGGCTGCCTTTTGGGCTGGAGCTTCTCGTGGTTTGAGGCCTGGCTTGCTCCACCCCCTGCTCTTGAGATTCTCCCGGATGTGGGCTGGAATTTGGCTGCCTTTAGGGCTGGAGCTTCTTCTGGTTTGAGGCCTGGCTTGCTCCACCCCCTGCTCTTGAGATTCTCCTGGATGTGGGCTGCATTTTGGCTGCCTGTTGGGCTGGAGCTTCTCGTGGTTTGAGGCCTGGCTTGCTCCACCCCCTGCTCTTGATATTCTCCCGGATGTGGGCTGGATTTTGGCTGCCTTTGGGGCTGGAGCTTCTCGTGGTTTGAGGCCTGGATTGCTCCAGCCCCTGCTCTTGAGATTCTCCCGGATGTGGGCTGGAGTTTGGCTGCATTTTGGGCTGGAGCTTCTCGTGGTTTGAGGCCTGGCTTGCTCCACACCCTGCTCTTGATATTGTCCCGGATGTGGGCTGCATTTTGGCTGCCTTTGGGGCTGGAGCTTCTCGTGGTTTGAGGCCTGGCTTACTCCAACCCCTGCTCTTGAGATTCTCACGGAGGTGGGATGGAGTTTGTCTGCCTTTTGGGCTGGAGCTTCTCCTGGTTTGGGGGCTGGCTTGCTCCACCCCCTGCTCTTGAGATTCTCCCGGATGTGGGCTGCATTTTGGCTGCCTTTTGGGCTGGAGCTTCTCGTGGTTTGAGGCCTGGCTTGCTCCACACCCTGCTCTTGAGATTCTCCCAGATGTGGGCTGCATTTTGGCTGCCTTTTGGGCTGGAGCTTCTCGTGGTTTGAGGCCTGGCTTGCTCCACCCTCTGCTCTTGAGATTCTCCCGGAGGTGGCCTGGAGTTTGGCTGCATTTTGGGCTGGAGGTTCTCGTGGTTTGAGGCCTGGCTTGCTCCACCCCCTGCTCTTGAGATTCTCACGGAGGTGGGCTGGAGTTTGGCTGCATTTTGGGCTGGAGATTCTCGTGGTTTGAGGCCTGTCTTGATCCACTCCCTGCTCTTGAGATTCTCCCGGATGTGGGCTGGATTTTGGCTGCCTTTTGGGTTGGAGCTTCTCGTGGTTTGAGGCCTGTCTTGATCCACCCCCTGCTCTTGAGATTCTCCCGGATGTGGGCTGGAGTTTGACTGTCTTTTGGGCTGGAGCTTCTCGTGGTTTGAGGCCTGGCTTGCTCCACCCCCTGCTCTTTACTTTCTCCCGGATGTGCGCTGGATTTTGGCTGCCTTTTGGGCTGGAGGTTCTCGTGGTTTGAGGCCTGGCTTGCTCCACCCCCTGCTCTTGAGATTCTCCCGGACGTGGGCTGCATTTTGGCTGCCTTTTGGGCTGGAGCTTCTCGTGGTTTGAGGCCTGGCTTGCTCCACACCCTGCTCTTGAGATTCTCCCGGACGTGGGCTGCATTTTGGCTGCTTTTTGGGCTGGAGCTTCTCGTGGTTTGAGGCCTGGCTTGCTCCACCCCCTGCTCTTGAGATTCTCACGGAGGTGGGCTGGAGTTTGGCTTTCTTTTGGGCTGGAGCTTCTCGTGGTTTGAGGCCTGGCTTGCTCCAAACCCTGCTCTTGATATTCTCCCGGATGTGAGCTGCATTTTGGCTGCTTTTTGGGCTGGAGCTTCTCGTGGTTTGAGGCCTGGCTTGCTCCACCCCCTGCTCTTGAGATTCTCACGGAGGTGGGCTGGAGTTTGGCTTTCTTTTGCGCTGGAGCTTCTCGTGGTTTGAGCCCTGGCTTGCTCCAACCCCTGCTCTTGATATTCTCCCGGATGTGAGCTGCATTTTGGCTGGCTTTTGGGCTGGAGCTTCTCCTGGTTTGAGGCCTGGCTTGCTCCACCCCCTGCTCTTGATTTTCTCCCGGATGTGGGCTGCATTTTGGCTGCATTTTGGGTTGGAGCTTCTCGTGGTTTGAGGCCTGGATTGCTCCACCCCCTGCTCTTGAGATTCTCCCGGATGTGGGCTGCATTTTTGCTGCCTTTTTCGGCTGGAGCTTCTCCTGGTTTGAGGCCTGGCTTGCTCCACCCCCTGCTCTTGAGATTCTCCCGGATGTGGGCTGGAGTTTGGCTGCCTTTTGGGCTGGAGCTTCTCGTGGTTTGAGGCCTGGCTTGCTCCACCCCCTGCTCTTGAGATTCTCCCGGAGGTGGGCTGGATTTTGGCTGCCTTTACGGCTGGAGCTTCTCGTGGTTTGAGGCCTGTCTTGATCAACCCCCTGCTCTTGAGATTCTCCCGCAGGTGGGCTGCATTTTGGCTGCATTTTGGGCTGGAGCTTCTCGTGGTTTGAGGCCTGGCTTGCTCCACCCCCTGCTCTTGAGATTCTCCCGGATGTGGGCTGGAGTTTGACTGCCTTTTGGGCTGGAGCTTCTCATGGTTTGGGGCCTGGCTTGCTCCACTCCCTGCTCTTGAGATTCTCCCATAGGTGGGCTGCATTTTTGCTGCATTTTGAGCTGGAGCTTCTCATGGTTTGAGGCCTGGCTTGCTCCAGCCCCTGCTCTTGATATTCTCCCGGATGTGGGCTGCATTTTGGCTGCCTTTTGGGCAGGAGCTTCTCGTGGTTTGAGGCCTGGCTTGCTCCACCCCCTGCTCTTTATTTTCTCCCGGATGTGGGCTGCATTTTGGCTGCCTTTTGGGTTGGAGCTTCTCGTGGTTTGAGGCCTGGATTGCTCCACCCCCTGCTCTTGAGATTCTCCCGGATGTGGGCTGCATTTTTGCTGCCTTTTTGGGCTGGAGCTTCTCGTGGTTTGAGGCCTGGCTTGCTCCACCCCCTGCTCTTGAGATTCTCCCGGACGTGGGCTGGATTTTTGCTGCCTGTTGGGCTGGAGCTTCTTGTGGTTTGAGGCCTGGCTTGCTCCACCCCCTGCTCTTGAGATTCTCCCGCATGTGGGCTGCATTTTGGCTGCCTTTTGGGCTGGAGCTCCTCGTGGTTTGAGGCCTGGCTTGCTCCACCCCCTACTCTTGATATTCTCCCGGATGTGGGCTGCATTTTGGCTGCATTTTGGGCTGGAGCTTCTCGTGGTTTGAGGCCTGGCTTGCTCCACCCCCTGCTCTTGAGATTCTCCCGGATGTCGGCTGGATTTTGGCTGCCTTTGGGGCTGGAGCTTCTCGTGGTTTGAGGCCTGGCTTGCTCCAGCCCCTGCTCTTGAGATTCTCCCGGATGTGGGCTGGAGTTTGGCTGCCTTTTGGGCTGGAGCTTCTCGTGGTTTGAGGCCTGGCTTGCTCCACCCCCTGCTCTTGATATTGTCCCGGATGTGGGCTGGAGTTTGGCTGCCTTTAGGGCTGGAGTTTCCCGTGGTTTGAAGCCTGGCTTGCTCCACCCCCTGCTCTTGAGATTCTCCCGGATGTGGGCTGCATTTTGTCTGCATTTTGGGCTGGAGCTTCTCGTGGTTTGAGGCCTGGCTTGCTCCACCCCCTGCTCTTGATGTTCTCCCGGATGTGGGCTGCATTTTGGCTGCCTTTTGGGCTGGAGCTTCTCGTGGTTTGAGGCCTGGCTTGCTCCACCCCCTGCTCTTGAGATTCTCCCGGATGTGGGCTGGAATTTGGCTGCCTTTAGGGCTGGAGCTTCTTCTGGTTTGAGGCCTGGCTTGCTCCACCCCCTGCTCTTGAGATTCTCCTGGATGTGGGCTGCATTTTGGCTGCCTGTTGGGCTGGAGCTTCTCGTGGTTTGAGGCCTGGCTTGCTCCACCCCCTGCTCTTGATATTCTCCCGGATGTGGGCTGGATTTTGGCTGCCTTTGGGGCTGGAGCTTCTCGTGGTTTGAGGCCTGGATTGCTCCACCCCCTGCTCTTGAGATTCTCCCGGATGTGGGCTGGAGTTTGGCTGCATTTTGGGCTGGAGCTTCTCGTGGTTTGAGGCCTGGCTTGCTCCACACCCTGCTCTTGATATTGTCCCGGATGTTGGCTGCATTTTGGCTGCCTTTGGGGCTGGAGCTTCTCGTGGTTTGAGGCCTGGCTTACTCCAACCCCTGCTCTTGAGATTCTCACGGAGGTGGGCTGGAGTTTGTCTGCCTTTTGGGCTGGAGCTTCTCCTGGTTTGGGGGCTGGCTTGCTCCACCCCCTGCTCTTGAGATTCCCCCGGATGTGGGCTGCATTTTGGCTGCATTTTGGGCTGGAGCTTCTCGTGGTTTGAGGCCTGGCTTGCTCCACACCCTGCTCTTGAGATTCTCCCGGATGTGGGCTGCATTTTGGCTGCCTTTTGGGCTGGAGCTTCTCGTGGTTTGAGGCCTGGCTTGCTCCACCCCCTGCTCTTTAATTTCTCCCGGATGTGGGCTGCATTTTGGCTGCCTTTTGGGCTGGAGCTTCTCGGGGTTTGAGGCCTGGCTTGCTCCACCCCCTTGCTCTTGATATTCTCCTGGATGTGGGCTGGAGTTTGGCTGCCTTTTGGGCTGGAGCTTCTCGAGGTTTGAGGCCTGGCTTGCTCCACGCTCTGCTCTTGAGATTCTCCCGGAGGTGGCCTGGATTTTGGCTGCATTTACGGCTGGAGCTTCTCGTGGTTTGAGGCCTGTCTTGATCCACTCCCTGCTCTTGAGATTCTCCCGGAGGTGGGCTGGATTTTGGCTGCCTTTTGGGCTGGAGCTTCTCGTGGTTTGAGGCCTGTCTTGATCCACCCCCTGCTCTTGAGATTCTCCCGGATGTGGGCTGGAGTTTGACTGTCTTTTGGGCTGGAGCTTCTCGTGGTTTGAGGCCTGGCTTGCTCCACCCCCTGCTCTTGAGATTCTCCCGGACGTGGGCTGCATTTTGGCTGCCTTTTGGGCTGGAGCTTCTCGTGGTTTGAGGCCTGGCTTGCTCCACACCCTGCTCTTGAGATTCTCCCGGACGTGGGCTGCATTTTGGCTGCTTTTTGGGCTGGAGCTTCTCGTGGTTTGAGGCCTGGCTTGCTCCACCCCCTGCTCTTGAGATTCTCACGGAGGTGGGCTGGAGTTTGGCTTTCTTTTGGGCTGGAGCTTCTCGTGGTTTGAGCCCTGGCTTGCTCCAACCCCTGCTCTTGATATTCTTCCGGATGTGAGCTGCATTTTGGCTGGCTTTTGGGCTGGAGCTTCTCCTGGTTTGAGGCCTGGCTTGCTCCACCCCCTGCTCTTGATTTTCTCCCGGATGTGGGCTGCATTTTGGCTGCCTTTTGGGTTGGAGCTTCTCGTGGTTTGAGGCCTGGATTGCTCCACCCCCTGCTCTTGAGATTCTCACGGATGTGGGTTGCATTTTTGCTGCCTTTTTGGGCTGGAGCTTCTCGTGGTTTGAGGCCTGGCTTGCTCCACCCCCTGCTCTTGAGATTCTCCCGGACGTGGGCTGCATTTTTGCTGCCTTTTTGGGCTGGAGCTTCTCGTGGTTTGAGGCCTGTCTTGATCAACCCCCTGCTCTTGAGATTCTCCCGCAGGTGGGCTGCATTTTGGCTGCATTTTGGGCTGGAGCTTCTCGTGGTTTGAGGCCTGGCTTGCTCCACCCCCTTGCTCTTGATATTCTCCTGGATGTGGGCTGGAGTTTGGCTGCCTTTTGGGCTGGAGCTTCTCGAGGTTTGAGGCCTGGCTTGCTCCACCCTCTGCTCTTGAGATTCTCCCGGAGGTGGCCTGGAGTTTGGCTGCATTTTGGGCTGGAGGTTCTCGTGGTTTGAGGCCTGGCTTGCTCCACCCCCTGCTCTTGAGATTCTCACGGAGGTGGGCTGGAGTTTGGCTGCATTTTGGGCTGGAGATTCTCGAGGTTTGAGGCCTGGCTTGCTCCACCCCCTGCTCTTGAGATTCTCCCAGAGGTGGGCTGGATTTTGGCTGCATTTACGGCTGGAGCTTCTCGTGGTTTGAGGCCTGTCTTGATCCACTCCCTGCTCTTGAGATTCTCCCGGATGTGGGCTGGATTTTGGCTGCCTTTTGGGCTGGAGCTTCTCGTGGTTTGAGGCCTGTCTTGATCCACCCCCTGCTCTTGAGATTCTCCCGGATGTGGGCTGGAGTTTGACTGTCTTTTGGGCTGGAGCTTCTCGTGGTTTGAGGCCTGGCTTGCTCCTCCCCCTGCTCTTGAGATTCTCCCGGACGTGGGCTGCATTTTGGCTGCCTTTTGGGCTGGAGCTTCTCGTGGTTTGAGGCCTGGCTTGCTCCACACCCTGCTCTTGAGATTCTCCCGGACGTGGGCTGCATTTTGGCTGCTTTTTGGGCTGGAGATTCTCGTGGTTTGAGGCCTGCCTTGCTCCACCCCCTGCTCTTGAGATTCTCACGGAGGTGGGCTGGAGTTTGGCTTTATTTTGGGCTGGAGCTTCTCGTGGTTTGAGCCCTGGCTTGCTCCAAACCCTGCTCTTGATATTCTCCCGGATGTGAGCTGCATTTTGGCTGCTTTTTGGGCTGGAGCTTCTCGTGGTTTGAGGCCTGGCTTGCTCCACCCCCTGCTCTTGAGATTCTCACGGAGGTGGGCTGGAGTTTGGCTTTCTTTTGGGCTGGAGCTTCTCGTGGTTTGAGCCCTGGCTTGCTCCAACCCCTGCTCTTGATATTCTCCCGGATGTGAGCTGCATTTTGGCTGGCTTTTGGGCTGGAGCTTCTCGTGGTTTGAGGCCTGGCTTGCTCCACCCCCTGCTCTTGATTTTCTCCCGGATGTGGGCTGCATTTTGGCTGCCTTTTGGGTTGGAGCTTCTCGTGGTTTGAGGCCTGGATTGCTCCACCCCCTGCTCTTGAGATTCTCCCGGATGTGGGCTGCATTTTTGCTGCTTTTTGGGCTGGAGCTTCTCCTGGTTTGAGGCCTGGCTTGCTCCACCCCCTGCTCTTGAGATTCTCCCGGAGGTGGGCTGGATTTTGGCTGCCTTTACGGCTGGAGCTTCTCGTGGTTTGAGGCCTGTCTTGATCAACCCCCTGCTCTTGAGTTTCTCCCGCAGGTGGGCTGCATTTTGGCTGCATTTTGGGCTGGAGCTTCTCGTGGTTTGAGGCCTGCCTTGCTCCACACCCTGCTCTTGAGATTCTCCCGGAGGTGGGCTGGAGTTTGACTGCCTTTTGGGCTGGAGCTTCTCGTGGTTTGGGGCCTGGCTTGCTCCACTCCCTGCTCTTGAGATTCTCCCATAGGTGGGCTGAATTTTTGCTGCATTTTGAGCTGGAGCTTCTCGTGGTTTGAGGCCTGGCTTGCTCCAGCCCCTGCTCTTGATATTCTCCCGGATGTGGGCTGCATTTTGGCTGCCTTTTGGGCAGGAGCTTCTCGTGGTTTGAGGCCTGGCTTGCTCCACCCCCTGCTCTTTATTTTCTCCCGGATGTGGGCTGGATTTTGGCTGCATTTTGGGCTGGAGTTTCTCGTAGTTTGAGGCCTGCCTTGCTCCAACCTCTGCTCTTGATATTCTCCCGGAGGTGGGCTGCATTTTGGCTGCCTTTTGGGCTGGAGCTTCTCGTGGTTTGAGGCCTGGCTTTCTCCACCCCCTGCTCTTGAGTTTCTCCCGGATGTGGTCTGCATTTTGGCTGCCTTTTGGGCTGGAGCATCTCGTCGTTTAAGGCCTGGCTTGCTCCACCCCCTTGCTCTTGATATTCTCCTGGATGTTTGCTGGAGTTTTTCTGCATTTTGGGCTGGAGGTTCTCGTGGTTTGAGGCCTGTCTTGCTCCACCCCCTGCTCTTGAGATTCTCCCGGAGGTGCGCTGGAGTTTGGCTGCCTTTTGGGCTGGAGCTTCTCGTGGTTTGAGGCCTGGCTTGCTCCACACCCTGCTCTTGAGATTCTCACGGAGGTGGGCTGGAGTTTTGCTGCATTTTGGGCTGGAGCTTCTCGAGGTTTAAGGCCTGGCTTGCTCCACCCCCTGCTCTTGATATTCTCCCGGATGTGGGCTGGATTTTGGCTGACTTTTGGGCTGGAGCTTCTCGTGGTTTGAGCCCTGGCTTGCTCCACCCCCTGCTCTTGAGATTCTCCCGGAGGTGGGCTGGATTGTGGCTGCCTTTACGGCTGGAGCTTCTCGTGGTTTGAGGCCTGTCTTGATCCACCCCCTGCTCTTGAGATTCTTCCGCAGGTGGGCTGCATTTTGGCTGCCTTTTGGGCTGGAGCTTCTCGTGGTTTGAGGCCTGGCTTGCTCCACCCCCTGCTCTTGAGATTCTCCCGGATGTGGGCTGCATTTTGGCTGCCTTTTGGGCTGGAGCTTCTCGGGGTTTGAGGCCTGGCTTGCTCCACCCCCTTGCTCTTGATATTCTCCTGGATGTGGGCTGGAGTTTGGCTGCATTTTGGGCTGGAGGTTCTCGTGGTTTGAGGCCTGGCTTGCTCCACCCCCTGCTCTTGAGATTCTCACGGAGGTGGGCTGCATTTTGGCTGCATTTTGGGCTGGAGATTCTCGAGGTTTGAGGCCTGGCTTGCTCCACCCCCTGCTCTTGAGATTCTCCCAGAGGTGGGCTGGATTTTGGCTGCATTTACGGCTGGAGCTTCTCGTGGTTTGAGGCCTGTCTTGATCCACTCCCTGCTCTTGAGATTCTCCCGGATGTGGGCTGGATTTTGGCTGCCTTTTGGGCTGGAGCTTCTCGTGGTTTGAGGCCTGTCTTGATCCACCCCCTGCTCTTGAGATTCTCCCGGATGTGGGCTGGAGTTTGACTGTCTTTTGGGCTGGAGCTTCTCGTGGTTTGAGGCCTGGCTTGCTCCACCCCCTGCTCTTTATTTTCTCCCGGATGTGCGCTGGATTTTGGCTGCCTTTTGGGCTGGAGGTTCTCGTGGTTTGAGGCCTGGCTTGCTCCACCCCCTGCTCTTGAGATTCTCCCGGACGTGGGCTGCATTTTGGCTGCATTTTGGGCTGGAGCTTCTCGTGGTTTGAGGCCTGGTTTGCTCCACACCCTGCTCTTGAGATTCTCCCGGACGTGGGCTGCATTTTGGCTGCTTTTTGGGCTGGAGCTTCTCGTGGTTTGAGGCCTGGCTTGCTCCACCCCCTGCTCTTGAGATTCTCACGGAGGTGGGCTGGAGTTTGGCTTTCTTTTGGGCTGGAGCTTCTCGTGGTTTGAGCCCTGGCTTGCTCCAACCTCTGCTCTTGATATTCTCCCGGATGTGAGCTGCATTTTGGCTGGCTTTTGGGCTGGAGCTTCTCGTGGTTTGAGGCCTGGCTTGCTCCACCCCCTGCTCTTGATTTTCTCCCGGATGTGGGCTGCATTTTGGCTGCCTTTTGGGTTGGAGTTTCTCGTGGTTTGAGGCCTGGCTTGCTCCACCCCCTGCTCTTGAGATTCTCCCGGATGTGGGCTGCATTTTTGCTGCCTTTTGGGTTGGAGCATCTCGTGGTTTGAGGCCTGGCTTGCTCCACCCCCTTGCTCTTGATATTCTCCTGGATGTGGGCTGGAGTTTTTTTGCATTTTGGGCTGGAGCTTCTCGTGGTTTGAGGCCTGTCTTACTCCACCCCCTGCTCCATAGATTCTCCCGGAGGTGCGCTGGAGTTTGGCTGCCTTTTGGGCTGGAGCTTCTCCTGGTTTGAGGCCTGGCTTGCTCCACCCCCTGCTCTTGAGATTCTCACGGAGGTGGGCTGGAGTTTTGCTGCATTTTGGGCTGGAGCTTCTCGAGGTTTAAGGCCTGGCTTGCTCCACCCCCTGCTCTTGATATTCTCCCGGATGTGGGCTGGATTTTGGCTGACTTTTGGGCTGGAGCTTCTCGTGGTTTGAGCCCTGGCTTGCTCCAATCCCTGCTCTTGATATTCTCCCGGATGTGTGCTGCATTTTGGCTGCCTTTTGGGCTGGAGCTTCTCCTGGTTTGAGGCCTGTCTTGCTCCACCCCCTGCTCTTGAGATTCTCCCGGATGTGGGCTGCATTTTGGCTGCTTTTTGGGCTGGAGCTTCTCGTGGTTTGAGGCCTGGCTTGCTCCACCCCCTGCTCTTGAGATTCTCACGGAGGTGGGCTGGAGTTTGGCTTTCTTTTGGGCTGGAGCTTCTCGTGGTTTGAGCCCTGGCTTGCTCCAAACCCTGCTCTTGATATTCTCCCGGATATGAGCTGCATTTTGGCTGCTTTTTGGGCTGGAGCTTCTCGTGGTTTGAGGCCTGGCTTGCTCCACCCCCTGCTCTTCAGATTCTCACGGAGGTGGGCTGGAGTTTGGCTTTCTTTTGGGCTGGAGCTTCTCGTGGTTTGAGCCCTGGCTTGCTCCAACCCCTGCTCTTGATATTCTCCCGGATGTGAGCTGCATTTTGGCTGGCTTTTGGGCTGGAGCTTCTCCTGGTTTGAGGCCTGGCTTGCTCCACCCCCTGCTCTTGATTTTCTCCCGGATGTGGGCTGCATTTTGGCTGCCTTTTGGGTTGGAGCTTCTCGTGGTTTGAGGCCTGGATTGCTCCACCCCCTGCTCTTGAGATTCTCCCGGATGTGGGCTGCATTTTTGCTGCCTTTTTGGGCTGGAGCTTCTCGTGGTTTGAGGCCTGGCTTGCTCCACCCCCTGCTCTTGAGATTCTCCCGGAGGTGGGCTGGATTTTGGCTGCCTTTACGGCTGGAGCTTCTCGTGGTTTGAGGCCTGTCTTGATCAACCCCCTGCTCTTGAGATTCTCCCGCAGGTGGGCTGCATTTTGGCTGCATTTTGGGCTGGAGCTTCTCGTGGTTTGAGGCCTGGCTTGCTCCACCCCCTGCTCTTGAGATTCTCCCGGATGTGGGCTGGAGTTTGACTGCCTTTTGGGCTGGAGCTTCTCGTGGTTTGGGGCCTGGCTTGCTCCACTCCCTGCTCTTGAGATTCTCCCATTGGTGGGCTGCATTTTTGCTGCATTTTGAGCTGGAGCTTCTCATGGTTTGAGGCCTGGCTTGCTCCAGCCCCTGCTCTTGATATTCTCCCGGATGTGGGCTGCATTTTGGCTGCCTTTTGGGCTGGAGCTTCTCGTGGTTTGAGGCCTGGCTTGCTCCACCCCCTGCTCTTTATTTTCTCCCGGATGTGGGCTGGATTTTGGCTGCATTTTGGGCTGGAGTTTCTCGTAGTTTGAGGCCTGCCTTGCTCCAACCTCTGCTCTTGATATTCTCCCGGAGGTGGGCTGCATTTTGGCTGCCTTTTGGGCTGGAGCTTCTCGTGGTTTGAGGCCTGGCTTGCTCCACCCCCTGCTCTTGATATTGTCCCGGATGTGGTCTGCATTTTGGCTGCCTTTTGGGCTGGAGCATCTCGTGGTTTGAGGCCTGGCTTGCTCCACCCCCTTGCTCTTGATATTCTCCTGGATGTGGGCTGGAGTTTTTCTGCATTTTGGGCTGGAGCTTCTCGTGGTTTGAGGCCTGTCTTGCTCCAACCCTGCTCTTGAGATTCTCCCGGAGGTGCGCTGGAGTTTGGCTGCCTTTTGGGCTGGAGCTTCTCGTGGTTTGAGGCCTGGCTTGCTCCACACCCTGCTCTTGAGATTCTCACGGAGGTGGGCTGGAGTTTTGCTGCATTTTGGGCTGGAGCTTCTCGAGGTTTAAGGCCTGGCTTGCTCCACCCCCTGCTCTTGATATTCTC
Organism: Rhynochetos jubatus; assembly: GCA_027574665.1. Taxonomy (NCBI): domain Eukaryota; kingdom Metazoa; phylum Chordata; class Aves; order Eurypygiformes; family Rhynochetidae; genus Rhynochetos; species Rhynochetos jubatus. The sequence continues at coordinate 736,414 of JAQBHY010000095.1, read as the reverse complement.
CCGGATGTGGGCTGGATTTTGGCTGACTTTTGGGCTGGAGCTTCTCGTGGTTTGAGCCCTGGCTTGCTCCAATCCCTGCTCTTGATATTCTCCCGGATGTGAGCTGCATTTTGGCTGCCTTTTGGGCTGGAGCTTCTCCTGGTTTGAGGCCTGTCTTGATCCACCCCCTGCTCTTGAGATTCTCCCGGAGGTGGGCTGGATTGTGGCTGCCTTTACGGCTGGAGCTTCTCGTGGTTTGAGGCCTGTCTTGATCCACCCCCTGCTCTTGAGATTCTTCCGCAGGTGGGCTGCATTTTGGCTGCCTTTTGGGCTGGAGCTTCTCGTGGTTTGAGGCCTGGCTTGCTCCACCCCCTGCTCTTGAGATTCTCCCGGATGTGGGCTGCATTTTGGCTGCCTTTGGGGCTGGAGCTTCTCGGGGTTTGAGGCCTGGCTTGCTCCACCCCCTTGCTCTTGATATTCTCCTGGATGTGGGCTGGAGTTTGGCTGCCTTTTGGGCTGGAGCTTCTCGGGGTTTGAGGCCTGGCTTGCTCCACCCCCTGCTCTTGAGATTCTCACGGAGGTGGGCTGCATTTTGGCTGCATTTTGGGCTGGAGATTCTCGAGGTTTGAGGCCTGGCTTGCTCCACCCCCTGCTCTTGAGATTCTCCCAGAGGTGGGCTGGATTTTGGCTGCATTTACGGCTGGAGCTTCTCGTGGTTTGAGGCCTGTCTTGATCCACTCCCTGCTCTTGAGATTCTCCCGGATGTGGGCTGGATTTTGGCTGCCTTTTGGGCTGGAGCTTCTCGTGGTTTGAGGCCTGTCTTGATCCACCCCCTGCTCTTGAGATTCTCCCGGATGTGGGCTGGAGTTTGACTGTCTTTTGGGCTGGAGCTTCTCGTTGTTTGAGGCCTGGCTTGCTCCAGCCCCTGCTCTTTATTTTCTCCCGGATGTGCGCTGGATTTTGGCTGCCTTTTGGGCTGGAGGTTCTCGTGGTTTGAGGCCTGGCTTGCTCCACCCCCTGCTCTTGAGATTCTCCCGGACGTGGGCTGCATTTTGGCTGCCTTTTGGGCTGGAGCTTCTCGTGGTTTGAGGCCTGGCTTGCTCCACACCCTGCTCTTGAGATTCTCCCGGACGTGGGCTGCATTTTGGCTGCTTTTTGGGTTGGAGCATCTCGTGGTTTGAGGCCTGGCTTGCTCCACCCCCTTGCTCTTGATATTCTCCTGGATGTGGGCTGGAGTTTTTCTGCATTTTGGGCTGGAGCTTCTCGTGGTTTGAGGCCTGTCTTGCTCCACCCCCTGCTCTTGAGATTCTCCCGGAGGTGCGCTGGAGTTTGGCTGCCTTTTGGGCTGGAGCTTCTCGTGGTTTGAGGCCTGCCTTGCTCCACCCCCTGCTCTTGAGATTCTCACGGAGGTGGGCTGGAGTTTTGCTGCATTTTGGGCTGGAGCTTCTCGTGGTTTGAGGCCTGGCTTGCTCCACCCCCTGCTCTTGAGATTCTCCCGGAGGTGCGCTGGAGTTTGGCTGCCTTTTGGGCTGGAGCTTCTCGTGGTTTGAGGCCTGTCTTGATCCACCCCCTGCTCTTGAGATTCTTCCGCAGGTGGGCTGCATTTTGGCTGCATTTTGGGCTGGAGCTTCTCGTGGTTTGACGCCTGGCTTGCTCCACCCCCTGCTCTTGAGATTCTCCCGGAGGTGGGCTGGAGTTTGACTGCCTTTTGGGCTGGAGCTTCTCGTGGTTTGAGGCCTGGCTTGCTCCACTCCCTGCTCTTGAGATTCTCCCATAGGTGGGCTGCATTTTCGCTGCATTTTGAGCTGGAGCTTCTCATGGTTTGAGGCCTGGCTTGCTCCAGCCCCTGCTCTTGATATTCTCCCGGATGTGGGCTGCATTTTGGCTGCCTTTTGGGCTGGAGGTTCTCGTAGTTTGAGGCCTGGCTTGCTCCAACCTCTGCTCTTGAGATTCTCCCGGAGGTGGGCTGCATTTTGGCTGCCTTTTGGGCTGGAGCTTCTCGTGGTTTGAGGCCTGGCTTGCTCCACCCCCTGCTCTTGAGTTTCTCCGATATGTGGTCTTTAATTTGGCTGCCTTTTGGGCTGGAGCATCTCGTGGTTTCAGGCCTTGCTTTCTCCACCCCCTGCTCTTGAGTTTCTTTCAGAAGTGGGCTGCATTTTGGCTGCTTTTTGGGCTGGAGCTTCTCGTGGTTTGAGGCCTGGCTTGCTCCACCCCCTCCTCTTGAGATTCTCACGGAGGTGGGCTGGAGTTTGGCTTTTTTTTGGGCTGGAGCTTCTCGTGGTTTGAGCCCTGGCTTGCTCCAACCCCTGCTCTTGAGATTCTCCCGGATGTGGGCTGCATTTTGGCTGCTTTTTGGGCTGGAGCTTCTCGTGGTTTGAGGCCTGGCTTGCTCCACCCCCTCCTCTTGAGATTCTCACGGAGGTGGGCTGGAGTTTGGCTTTTTTTTGGGCTGGAGCTTCTCGTGGTTTGAGCCCTGGCTTGCTCCAACCCCTGCTCTTGAGATTCTCCCGGATGTGAGCTGCATTTTGGCTGCCTTTTGGGCTGGAGCTTCTCCTGGTTTGAGGCCTGTCTTGATCCACCCCCTGCTCTTGAGATTCTCCCGGAGGTGGGCTGGATTGTGGCTGCCTTTACGGCTGGAGCTTCTCGTGGTTTGAGGCCTGTCTTGATCCACCCCCTGCTCTTGAGATTCTTCCGCAGGTGGGCTGCATTTTGGCTGCCTTTTGGGCTGGAGCTTCTCGTGGTTTGAGGCCTGGCTTGCTCCACCCCCTGCTCTTGAGATTCTCCCGGATGTGGGCTGCATTTTGGCTGCCTTTGGGGCTGGAGCTTCTCGGGGTTTGAGGCCTGGCTTGCTCCACCCCCTTGCTCTTGATATTCTCCTGGATGTGGGCTGGAGTTTGGATGCCTTTTGGGCTGGAGCTTCTCGGGGTTTGAGGCCTGGCTTGCTCCACCCCCTGCTCTTGAGATTCTCACGGAGGTGGGCTGCATTTTGGCTGCATTTTGGGCTGGAGATTCTCGAGGTTTGAGGCCTGGCTTGCTCCACCCCCTGCTCTTGAGATTCTCCCAGAGGTGGGCTGGATTTTGGCTGCATTTACGGCTGGAGCTTCTCGTGGTTTGAGGCCTGTCTTGATCCACTCCCTGCTCTTGAGATTCTCCCGGATGTGGGCTGGATTTTGGCTGCCTTTTGGGCTGGAGCTTCTCGTGGTTTGAGGCCTGTCTTGATCCACCCCCTGCTCTTGAGATTCTCCCGGATGTGGGCTGGAGTTTGACTGTCTTTTGGGCTGGAGCTTCTCGTTGTTTGAGGCCTGGCTTGCTCCACCCCCTGCTCTTTATTTTCTCCCGGATGTGCGCTGGATTTTGGCTGCCTTTTGGGCTGGAGGTTCTCGTGGTTTGAGGCCTGGCTTGCTCCACCCCCTGCTCTTGAGATTCTCCCGGACGTGGGCTGCATTTTGGCTGCCTTTTGGGCTGGAGCTTCTCGTGGTTTGAGGCCTGGCTTGCTCCACACCCTGCTCTTGAGATTCTCCCGGACGTGGGCTGCATTTTGGCTGCTTTTTGGGTTGGAGCATCTCGTGGTTTGAGGCCTGGCTTGCTCCACCCCCTTGCTCTTGATATTCTCCTGGATGTGGGCTGGAGTTTTTCTGCATTTTGGGCTGGAGCTTCTCGTGGTTTGAGGCCTGTCTTGCTCCACCCCCTGCTCTTGAGATTCTCCCGGAGGTGCGCTGGAGTTTGGCTGCCTTTTGGGCTGGAGCTTCTCGTGGTTTGAGGCCTGCCTTGCTCCACCCCCTGCTCTTGAGATTCTCACGGAGGTGGGCTGGAGTTTTGCTGCATTTTGGGCTGGAGCTTCTCGAGGTTTAAGGCCTGGTTTGCTCCACCCCCTGCTCTTGATATTCTCCCGGATGTGGGCTGGATTTTGGCTGAATTTTGGGCTGGAGCTTCTCGTGGTTTGAGCCCTGGCTTGCTCCAATCCCTGCTCTTGATATTCTCCCGGATGTGAGCTGCATTTTGGCTGCCTTTTGGGCTGGAGCTTCTCCTGGTTTGAGGCCTGTCTTGCTCCACCCCCTGCTCTTGAGATTCTCCCGGAGGTGGGCTGGATTTTGGCTGCCTTTTGGGCTGGAGCTTCTCGTGGTTTGAGGCCTGTCTTGATCCACCCCCTGCTCTTGAGATTCTTCCGCAGGTGGGCTGCATTTTGGCTGCATTTTGGGCTGGAGCTTCTCGTGGTTTGACGCCTGGCTTGCTCCACCCCCTGCTCTTGAGATTCTCCCGGAGGTGGGCTGGAGTTTGACTGCCTTTTGGGCTGGAGCTTCTCGTGGTTTGAGGCCTGGCTTGCTCCACTCCCTGCTCTTGAGATTCTCCCATAGGTGGGCTGCATTTTCGCTGCATTTTGAGCTGGAGCTTCTCATGGTTTGAGGCCTGGCTTGCTCCAGCCCCTGCTCTTGATATTCTCCCGGATGTGGGCTGCATTTTGGCTGCCTTTTGGGCTGGAGGTTCTCGTAGTTTGAGGCCTGGCTTGCTCCAACCTCTGCTCTTGAGATTCTCCCGGAGGTGGGCTGCATTTTGGCTGCCTTTTGGGCTGGAGCTTCTCGTGGTTTGAGGCCTGGCTTGCTCCACCCCCTGCTCTTGAGTTTCTCCGATATGTGGTCTTTAATTTGGCTGCCTTTTGGGCTGGAGCATCTCGTGGTTTCAGGCCTTGCTTTCTCCACCCCCTGCTCTTGAGTTTCTTTCAGAAGTGGGCTGCATTTTGGCTGCTTTTTGGGCTGGAGCTTCTCGTGGTTTGAGGCCTGGCTTGCTCCACCCCCTCCTCTTGAGATTCTCACGGAGGTGGGCTGGAGTTTGGCTTTTTTTTGGGCTGGAGCTTCTCGTGGTTTGAGCCCTGGCTTGCTCCAACCCCTGCTCTTGAGATTCTCCCGGATGTGGGCTGCATTTTGGCTGCTTTTTGGGCTGGAGCTTCTCGTGGTTTGAGGCCTGGCTTGCTCCACCCCCTGCTCTTGAGATTCTCACGGAGGTGGGCTGGAGTTTGGCTTTTTTTTGGGCTGGAGCTTCTCGTGGTTTGAGCCCTGGCTTGCTCCAACCCCTGCTCTTGATATTCTCCCGGATGTGAGCTGCATTTTGGCTGCCTTTTGGGCTGGAGCTTCTCGTGGTTTGAGGCCTGGCTTGCTCCACCCCCTGCTCTTGAGATTCTCCCAGATGTGGGCTGCATTTTGGCTGCCTTTTGGGTTGGAGCTTCTCGTGGTTTGAGGCCTGGCTTGCTCCACCCCCTGCTCTTTATTTTCTCCCGGATGTGGGCTGGATTTTGGCTGCCTTTTGGGCTGGAGGTTCTCGTGGTTTGAGGCCTGGCTTGCTCCACCCCCTGCTCTTGAGATTCTCCCGGATGTGGGCTGCATTTTGGCTGCCTTTTGGGCTGGAGCTTCTCGTGGTTTGAGGCCTGGCTTGCTCCACCCCCTGCTCTTGAGATTCTCACGGAGGTGGGCTGGAGTTTGGCTGCATTTTGGGCTGGAGCTTCTCGAGGTTTGAGCCCTGGCTTGCTCCAACCCCTGCTCTTGAGATTCTCCCGGACGTGGGCTGGATTTTGGCTGCATTTACGGCTGGAGCTTCTCCTGGTTTGAGGTCTGTCTTGCTCCACCCCCTGCTCTTGAGATTCTCCCGGATGTGGGCTGGATTTTGGCTGCCTTGTGGGCTGGAACTTCTCGTGGTTTGAGGCCTGTCTTGATCCACCCCCTGCTCTTGAGATTCTCCCGGATGTGGGCTGGAGTTTGACTGTCTTTTGGGCTGGAGCTTCTCGTGGTTTGAGGCCTGGCTTGCTCCACCCCCTGCTCTTTATTTTCTCCCGGATGTGGGCTGGATTTTGGCTGCCTTTTGGGCTGGAGGTTCTCGTGGTTTGAGGCCTGGCTTGCTCCACCCTCTGCTCTTGAGATTCTCCCGGATGTGGGCTGCATTTTGGCTGCCTTTTGGGCTGGAGCTTCTCGTGGTTTGAGGCCTGGCTTGCTCCACACCCTGCTCTTGAGATTCTCCCGGACGTGGGCTGCATTTTGGCTGCTTTTTGGGTTGGAGCTTCTCGTGGTTTGAGGCCTGGCTTGCTCCACCCCCTGCTCTTGAGATTCTCACGGAGGTGGGCTGGAGTTTGGCTTTCTTTTGGGCTGGAGCTTCTCGTGGTTTGAGCCCTGGCTTGCTCCAATCCCTGCTCTTGATATTCTCCCGGATGTGAGCTGCATTTTGGCTGCCTTTTGGGCTGGAGCTTCTCCTGGTTTGAGGCCTGTCTTGATCCACCCCCTGCTCTTGAGATTCTCCCGGAGGTGGGCTGGATTGTGGCTGCCTTTACGGCTGGAGCTTCTCGTGGTTTGAGGCCTGTCTTGATCCACCCCCTGCTCTTGAGATTCTTCCGCAGGTGGGCTGCATTTTGGCTGCCTTTTGGGCTGGAGCTTCTCGTGGTTTGAGGCCTGGCTTGCTCCACCCCCTGCTCTTGAGATTCTCCCGGATGTGGGCTGCATTTTGGCTGCCTTTGGGGCTGGAGCTTCTCGGGGTTTGAGGCCTGGCTTGCTCCACCCCCTTGCTCTTGATATTCTCCTGGATGTGGGCTGGAGTTTGGCTGCCTTTTGGGCTGGAGCTTCTCGGGGTTTGAGGCCTGGCTTGCTCCACCCCCTGCTCTTGAGATTCTCACGGAGGTGGGCTGCATTTTGGCTGCATTTTGGGCTGGAGATTCTCGAGGTTTGAGGCCTGGCTTGCTCCACCCCCTGCTCTTGAGATTCTCCCAGAGGTGGGCTGGATTTTGGCTGCATTTACGGCTGGAGCTTCTCGTGGTTTGAGGCCTGTCTTGATCCACTCCCTGCTCTTGAGATTCTCCCGGATGTGGGCTGGATTTTGGCTGCCTTTTGGGCTGGAGCTTCTCGTGGTTTGAGGCCTGTCTTGATCCACCCCCTGCTCTTGAGATTCTCCCGGATGTGGGCTGGAGTTTGACTGCCTTTTGGGCTGGAGCTTCTCGTTGTTTGAGGCCTGGCTTGCTCCACCCCCTGCTCTTTATTTTCTCCCGGATGTGCGCTGGATTTTGGCTGCCTTTTGGGCTGGAGGTTCTCGTGGTTTGAGGCCTGGCTTGCTCCACCCCCTGCTCTTGAGATTCTCCCGGACGTGGGCTGCATTTTGGCTGCCTTTTGGGCTGGAGCTTCTCGTGGTTTGAGGCCTGGCTTGCTCCACACCCTGCTCTTGAGATTCTCCCGGACGTGGGCTGCATTTTGGCTGCTTTTTGGGTTGGAGCATCTCGTGGTTTGAGGCCTGGCTTGCTCCACCCCCTTGCTCTTGATATTCTCCTGGATGTGGGCTGGAGTTTTTCTGCATTTTGGGCTGGAGCTTCTCGTGGTTTGAGGCCTGTCTTGCTCCACCCCCTGCTCTTGATATTCTCCCGGATGTGGGCTGGATTTTGGCTGAATTTTGGGCTGGAGCTTCTCGTGGTTTGAGCCCTGGCTTGCTCCAATCCCTGCTCTTGATATTCTCCCGGATGTGAGCTGCATTTTGGCTGCCTTTTGGGCTGGAGCTTCTCCTGGTTTGAGGCCTGTCTTGCTCCACCCCCTGCTCTTGAGATTCTCCCGGAGGTGGGCTGGATTTTGGCTGCCTTTTGGGCTGGAGCTTCTCGTGGTTTGAGGCCTGTCTTGATCCACCCCCTGCTCTTGAGATTCTTCCGCAGGTGGGCTGCATTTTGGCTGCATTTTGGGCTGGAGCTTCTCGTGGTTTGACGCCTGGCTTGCTCCACCCCCTGCTCTTGAGATTCTCCCGGAGGTGGGCTGGAGTTTGACTGCCTTTTGGGCTGGAGCTTCTCGTGGTTTGAGGCCTGGCTTGCTCCACTCCCTGCTCTTGAGATTCTCCCATAGGTGGGCTGCATTTTCGCTGCATTTTGAGCTGGAGCTTCTCATGGTTTGAGGCCTGGCTTGCTCCAGCCCCTGCTCTTGATATTCTCCTGGATGTGGGCTGCATTTTGGCTGCCTTTTGGGCTGGAGGTTCTCGTAGTTTGAGGCCTGGCTTGCTCCAACCTCTGCTCTTGAGATTCTCCCGGAGGTGGGCTGCATTTTGGCTGCCTTTTGGGCTGGAGCTTCTCGTGGTTTGAGGCCTGGCTTGCTCCACCCCCTGCTCTTGAGTTTCTCCGATATGTGGTCTTTAATTTGGCTGCCTTTTGGGCTGGAGCATCTCGTGGTTTCAGGCCTTGCTTTCTCCACCCCCTGCTCTTGAGTTTCTTTCAGAAGTGGGCTGCATTTTGGCTGCTTTTTGGGCTGGAGCTTCTCGTGGTTTGAGGCCTGGCTTGCTCCACCCCCTCCTCTTGAGATTCTCACGGAGGTGGGCTGGAGTTTGGCTTTTTTTTGGGCTGGAGCTTCTCGTGGTTTGAGCCCTGGCTTGCTCCAACCCCTGCTCTTGAGATTCTCCCGGATGTGGGCTGCATTTTGGCTGCTTTTTGGGCTGGAGCTTCTCGTGGTTTGAGGCCTGGCTTGCTCCACCCCCTGCTCTTGAGATTCTCACGGAGGTGGGCTGGAGTTTGGCTTTTTTTTGGGCTGGAGCTTCTCGTGGTTTGAGCCCTGGCTTGCTCCAACCCCTGCTCTTGATATTCTCCCGGATCTGAGCTGCATTTTGGCTGCCTTTTGGGCTGGAGCTTCTCGTGGTTTGAGGCCTGGCTTGCTCCACCCCCTGCTCTTGAGATTCTCCCAGATGTGGGCTGCATTTTGGCTGCCTTTTGGGTTGGAGCTTCTCGTGGTTTGAGGCCTGGCTTGCTCCACCCCCTGCTCTTTATTTTCTCCCGGATGTGGGCTGGATTTTGGCTGCCTTTTGGGCTGGAGGTTCTCGTGGTTTGAGGCCTGGCTTGCTCCACCCCCTGCTCTTGAGATTCTCCCGGATGTGGGCTGCATTTTGGCTGCCTTTTGGGCTGGAGCTTCTCGTGGTTTGAGGCCTGGCTTGCTCCACCCCCTGCTCTTGAGATTCTCACGGAGGTGGGCTGGAGTTTGGCTGCATTTTGGGCTGGAGCTTCTCGAGGTTTGAGCCCTGGCTTGCTCCAACCCCTGCTCTTGAGATTCTCCCGGACGTGGGCTGGATTTTGGCTGCATTTACGGCTGGAGCTTCTCCTGGTTTGAGGTCTGTCTTGCTCCACCCCCTGCTCTTGAGATTCTCCCGGATGTGGGCTGGATTTTGGCTGCCTTGTGGGCTGGAACTTCTCGTGGTTTGAGGCCTGTCTTGATCCACCCCCTGCTCTTGAGATTCTCCCGGATGTGGGCTGGAGTTTGACTGTCTTTTGGGCTGGAGCTTCTCGTGGTTTGAGGCCTGGCTTGCTCCACCCCCTGCTCTTTATTTTCTCCCGGATGTGGGCTGGATTTTGGCTGCCTTTTGGGCTGGAGGTTCTCGTGGTTTGAGGCCTGGCTTGCTCCACCCTCTGCTCTTGAGATTCTCCCGGATGTGGGCTGCATTTTGGCTGCCTTTTGGGCTGGAGCTTCTCGTGGTTTGAGGCCTGGCTTGCTCCACACCCTGCTCTTGAGATTCTCCCGGACGTGGGCTGCATTTTGGCTGCTTTTTGGGTTGGAGCTTCTCGTGGTTTGAGGCCTGGCTTGCTCCACCCCCTGCTCTTGAGATTCTCACGGAGGTGGGCTGGAGTTTGGCTTTCTTTTGGGCTGGAGCTTCTCGTGGTTTGAGCCCTGGCTTGCTCCAACCCCTGCTCTTGATATTCTCCCGGATCTGAGCTGCATTTTGGCTGTCTTTTGGGCTGGAGCTTCTCGTGGTTTGAGGCCTGGCTTGCTCCACCCCCTGCTCTTGAGATTCTCCCGGAGGTGGGCTGCATTTTGGCTGCCTTTTGGGTTGGAGCTTCTCGTGGTTTGAGGCCTGGCTTGCTCCACCCCCTGCTCTTGAGATTCTCCCGGATGTGGGCTGGAGTTTGGCTACATTTTGGGGTGGAGCTTCTCGTGGCTTGAGGCCTGGCTTGCTCCACCCCCTGCTCTTGATATTGTCCCGGATGTGGGCTGCATTTTGGCTGCCTTTGGGGCTGGAGCTTCTCGTGGTTTGAGGCCTGGATTGCTCCAGCCCCTGCTCTTGAGATTCTCCCGGATGTGGGCTGGAGTTTGGCTGCCTTTTGGGCTGGAGCTTCTCCTGGTTTGAGGCCTGGCTTGCTCCACCCCCTGCTCTTGATATTGTCCCGGATGTGCCCTGCATTTTGGCTGCCTTTGGGGCTGGAGCTTCTCGTGGTTTGAGGCCTGGCTTACTCCACTCCCTGCTCTTGAGATTCTCACGGAGGTGGGCTGGAGTTTGTCTGCCTTTTGGGCTGGAGCTTCTCCTGGTTTGGGGGCTGGCTTGCTCCACCCCCTGCTCTTGAGATTCTCCCGGAGGTGGGCTGGATTTTGGCTGCCTTTACGGCTGGAGCTTCTCGTGGTTTGAGGCCTGGCTTGATCCACCCCCTGCTCTTGAGATTCTCCCGCAGGTGGGCTGCATTTTGGCTGCCTTTTGAGCTGGAGCTTCTCCTGGTTTGAGGCCTGGCTTGCTCCACCCCCTGCTCTTGAGATTCTCCCGGATGTGGGCTGGAGTTTGACTGCCTTTTGGGCTGGAGCTTCTCGTGGTTTGAGGCCTGGCTTGCTCCAGCCCCTGCTCTTGATATTCTCCCGGATGTGGGCTGCATTTTGGCTGCCTTTTGGGCTGGAGCTTCTCGTGGTTTGAGGCCTGGCTTGCTCCACCCCCTGCTCTTTATTTTCTCCCGGATGTGGGCTGCATTTTGGCTGCCTTTTGGGCTGGATCTTCTCGTGGTTTGAGGCGTGGCTTGCTCCACGCCCTGCTCTTGAGATTCTCCCGGAGGTGGGCTGCATTTTGGCTGCCTTTTGGGCTGGAGCTTCTCGTGGTTTGAGGCCTGGCTTGCTCCAACCCCTGCTCTTGAGTTTCTCCCGGATGTGGGCTGCATTTTGGCTGCCTTTTGGGCTGGAGCTTCTCGTGGTTTGAGGCCTGGCTTGCTCCACCCCCTTGCTCTTGATATTCTCCTGGATGTGGGCTGGAGTTTGGCTGCCTTTTGGGCTGGAGCTTCTCGAGGTTTGAGGCCTGGCTTGCTCCACCCTCTGCTCTTGAGATTCTCCCGGAGGTGGCCTGGAGTTTGGCTGCATTTTGGGCTGGAGGTTCTCGTGGTTTGAGGCCTGGCTTGCTCCACCCCCTGCTCTTGAGATTCTCACGGAGGTGGGCTGGAGTTTGGCTGCATTTTGGGCTGGAGCTTCTCGAGGTTTGAGGCCTGGCTTGCTCCACCCCCTGCTCTTGAGATTCTCCTGGAGGTGGGCTGGAGTTTGGCTTTCTTTTGGGCTGGAGCTTCTCGTGGTTTGAGCCCTGGCTTGCTCCAACCCCTGCTCTTGATATTCTCCCGGATGTGAGCTGCATTTTGGCTGCATTTTGGGCTGGAGCTTCTCGTGGTTTGAGGCCTGGCTTGCTCCACCCCCTGCTCTTGAGATTCTCACGGAGGTGGGCTGGAGTTTGGCTTTCTTTTGGGCTGGAGCTTCTCCTGGTTTGAGGCCTGGCTTGCTCCACCCCCTGCTCTTGATATTGTCCCGGATGTGGGCTGCATTTTGGCTGCCTTTGGGGCTGGAGCTTCTCGTGGTTTGAGGCCTGGCTTACTCCACTCCCTGCTCTTGAGATTCTCACGGAGGTGGGCTGGAGATTGTCTGCCTTTTGGGCTGGAGCTTCTCCTGGTTTGGGGGCTGGCTTGCTCCACCCCCTGCTCTTGAGATTCTCCCGGAGGTGGGCTGCATTTTGGCTGCCTTTTGAGCTGGAGCTTCTCCTGGTTTGAGGCCTGGCTTGCTCCACCCCCTGCTCTTGAGATTCTCCCGGATGTGGGCTGGAGTTTGACTGCCTTTTGGGCTGGAGCTTCTCGTGGTTTGAGGCCTGGCTTGCTCCAGCCCCTGCTCTTGATATTCTCCCGGATGTGGGCTGCATTTTGGCTGCCTTTTGGGCTGGAGCTTCTCGTGGTTTGAGGCCTGGCTTGCTCCACCCCCTGTTCTTTATTTTCTCCCGGATGTGGGCTGGATTTTGGCTGCCTTTTGGGCTAGAGCTTCTCGTAGTTTGAGGCCTGGCTTGCTCCAACCTCTGCTCTTGATATTCTCCCGGAGGTGGGCTGCATTTTGGCTGCCTTTTGGGCCGGAGCTTCTCGTGGTTTGAGGCCTGGCTTGCTCCAACCCCTGCTCTTGAGTTTCTCCCGGATGTGGGCTGCATTTTGGCTGCCTTTTGGGCTGGAGCTTCTCGTGGTTTGAGGCCTGCCTTGCTCCACCCCCTTGCTCTTGATATTCTCCTGGATGTGGGCTGGAGTTTGGCTGCCTTTTGGGCTGTAGCTTCTCGAGGTTTGAGGCCTGGCTTGCTCCACCGTCTGCTCTTGAGATTCTCAAGGAGGTGGCCTGGAGTTTGGCTGCATTTTGGGCTGGAGGTTCTCGTGGTTTGAGGCCTGGCTTGCTCCACCCCCTGCTCTTGAGATTCTCACGGAGGTGGGCTGGAGTTTGGCTGCATTTTGGGCTGGAGCTTCTCGAGGTTTGAGGCCTGGCTTGCTCCACCCCCTGCTCTTGAGATTCTCCCGGAGGTGGGCTGGATTTTGGCTGCATTTACGGCTGGAGCTTCTCGTGGTTTGAGGTCTGTCTTGCTCCACCCCCTGCTCTTGAGATTCTCAGATATGTGGTCTTTAATTTGGCTGCCTTTTGGGCTGGAGCATCTCGTGGTTTCAGGCCTTGCTTTCTCCACCCCCTGCTCTTGAGTTTCTTTCAGAAGTGGGCTGCATTTTGGCTGCTTTTTGGGCTGGAGCTTCTCGTGGTTTGAGGCCTGGCTTGCTCCACCCCCTCCTCTTGAGATTCTCACGGAGGTGGGCTGGAGTTTGGCTTTTTTTTGGGCTGGAGCTTCTCGTGGTTTGAGCCCTGGCTTGCTCCAACCCCTGCTCTTGAGATTCTCCCGGATGTGGGCTGCATTTTGGCTGCTTTTTGGGCTGGAGCTTCTCGTGGTTTGAGGCCTGGCTTGCTCCACCCCCTGCTCTTGAGATTCTCACGGAGGTGGGCTGGAGTTTGGCTTTTTTTTGGGCTGGAGCTTCTCGTGGTTTGAGCCCTGGCTTGCTCCAACCCCTGCTCTTGATATTCTCCCGGATCTGAGCTGCATTTTGGCTGCCTTTTGGGCTGGAGCTTCTCGTGGTTTGAGGCCTGGCTTGCTCCACCCCCTGCTCTTGAGATTCTCCCAGATGTGGGCTGCATTTTGGCTGCCTTTTGGGTTGGAGCTTCTCGTGGTTTGAGGCCTGGCTTGCTCCACCCCCTGCTCTTTATTTTCTGTCGGATGTGGGCTGGATTTTGGCTGCCTTTTGGGCTGGAGGTTCTCGTGGTTTGAGGCCTGGCTTGCTCCACCCCCTGCTCTTGAGATTCTCCCGGATGTGGGCTGCATTTTGGCTGCCTTTTGGGCTGGAGCTTCTCGTGGTTTGAGGCCTGGCTTGCTCCACCCCCTGCTCTTGAGATTCTCACGGAGGTGGGCTGGAGTTTGGCTGCATTTTGGGCTGGAGCTTCTCGAGGTTTGAGCCCTGGCTTGCTACAACCCCTGCTCTTGAGATTCTCCCGGACGTGGGCTGGATTTTGGCTGCATTTACGGCTGGAGCTTCTCCTGGTTTGAGGTCTGTCTTGCTCCACCCCCTGCTCTTGAGATTCTCCCGGATGTGGGCTGGATTTTGGCTGCCTTGTGGGCTGGAACTTCTCGTGGTTTGAGGCCTGTCTTGATCCACCCCCTGCTCTTGAGATTCTCCCGGATGTGGGCTGGAGTTTGACTGTCTTTTGGGCTGGAGCTTCTCGTGGTTTGAGGCCTGCCTTGCTCCACCCCCTGCTCTTTATTTTCTCCCGGATGTGGGCTGGATTTTGGCTGCCTTTTGGGCTGGAGGTTCTCGTGGTTTGAGGCCTGGCTTGCTCCACCCTCTGCTCTTGAGATTCTCCCGGATGTGGGCTGCATTTTGGCTGCCTTTTGGGCTGGAGCTTCTCGTGGTTTGAGGCCTGGCTTGCTCCACACCCTGCTCTTGAGATTCTCCCGGATGTGGGCTGCATTTTGGCTGCTTTTTGGGTTGGAGCTTCTCGTGGTTTGAGGCCTGGCTTGCTCCACCCCCTGCTCTTGAGATTCTCACGGAGGTGGGCTGGAGTTTGGCTTTCTTTTGGGCTGGAGCTTCTCGTGGTTTGAGCCCTGGCTTGCTCCAACCCCTGCTCTTGATATTCTCCCGGATCTGAGCTGCATTTTGGCTGTCTTTTGGGCTGGAGCTTCTCGTGGTTTGAGGCCTGGCTTGCTCCACCCCCTGCTCTTGAGATTCTCCCGGAGGTGGCCTGCATTTTGGCTGCCTTTTGGGTTGGAGCTTCTCGTGGTTTGAGGCCTGGCTTGCTCCACCCCCTGCTCTTGAGATTCTCCCGGATGTGGGCTGGAGTTTGGCTACATTTTGGGGTGGAGCTTCTCGTGGCTTGAGGCCTGGCTTGCTCCACCCCCTGCTCTTGATATTGTCCCGGATGTGGGCTGCATTTTGGCTGCCTTTGGGGCTGGAGCTTCTCGTGGTTTGAGGCCTGGATTGCTCCAGCCCCTGCTCTTGAGATTCTCCCGGATGTGGGCTGGAGTTTGGCTGCCTTTTGGGCTGGAGCTTCTCCTGGTTTGAGGCCTGGCTTGCTCCACCCCCTGCTCTTGATATTGTCCCGGATGTGCCCTGCATTTTGGCTGCCTTTGGGGCTGGAGCTTCTCGTGGTTTGAGGCCTGGCTTACTCCACTCCCTGCTCTTGAGATTCTCACGGAGGTGGGCTGGAGTTTGTCTGCCTTTTGGGCTGGAGCTTCTCCTGGTTTGGGGGCTGGCTTGCTCCACCCCCTGCTCTTGAGATTCTCCCGGAGGTGGGCTGGATTTTGGCTGCCTTTACGGCTGGAGCTTCTCGTGGTTTGAGGCCTGGCTTGATCCACCCCCTGCTCTTGAGATTCTCCCGCAGGTGGGCTGCATTTTGGCTGCCTTTTGAGCTGGAGCTTCTCCTGGTTTGAGGCCTGGCTTGCTCCACCCCCTGCTCTTGAGATTCTCCCGGATGTGGGCTGGAGTTTGACTGCCTTTTGGGCTGGAGCTTCTCGTGGTTTGAGGCCTGGCTTGCTCCAGCCCCTGCTCTTGATATTCTCCCGGATGTGGGCTGCATTTTGGCTGCCTTTTGGGCTGGAGCTTCTCGTGGTTTGAGGCCTGGCTTGCTCCACCCCCTGCTCTTTATTTTCTCCCGGATGTGGGCTGCATTTTGGCTGCCTTTTGGGCTGGATCTTCTCGTGGTTTGAGGCGTGGCTTGCTCCACGCCCTGCTCTTGAGATTCTCCCGGAGGTGGGCTGCATTTTGGCTGCCTTTTGGGCTGGAGCTTCTCGTGGTTTGAGGCCTGGCTTGCTCCAACCCCTGCTCTTGAGTTTCTCCCGGATGTGGGCTGAATTTTGGCTGCCTTTTGGGCTGGAGCTTCTCGTGGTTTGAGGCCTGGCTTGCTCCACCCCCTTGCTCTTGATATTCTCCTGGATGTGGGCTGGAGTTTGGCTGCCTTTTGGGCTGGAGCTTCTCGAGGTTTGAGGCCTGGCTTGCTCCACCCTCTGCTCTTGAGATTCTCCCGGAGGTGGCCTGGAGTTTGGCTGCATTTTGGGCTGGAGGTTCTCGTGGTTTGAGGCCTGGCTTGCTCCACCCCCTGCTCTTGAGATTCTCACGGAGGTGGGCTGGAGTTTGGCTGCATTTTGGGCTGGAGCTTCTCGAGGTTTGAGGCCTGGCTTGCTCCACCCCCTGCTCTTGAGATTCTCCTGGAGGTGGGCTGGAGTTTGGCTTTCTTTTGGGCTGGAGCTTCTCGTGGTTTGAGCCCTGGCTTGCTCCAACCCCTGCTCTTGATATTCTCCCGGATGTGAGCTGCATTTTGGCTGCATTTTGGGCTGGAGCTTCTCGTGGTTTGAGGCCTGGCTTGCTCCACCCCCTGCTCTTGAGATTCTCACGGAGGTGGGCTGGAGTTTGGCTTTCTTTTGGGCTGGAGCTTCTCCTGGTTTGAGGCCTGGCTTGCTCCACCCCCTGCTCTTGATATTGTCCCGGATGTGGGCTGCATTTTGGCTGCCTTTGGGGCTGGAGCTTCTCGTGGTTTGAGGCCTGGCTTACTCCACTCCCTGCTCTTGAGATTCTCACGGAGGTGGGCTGGAGATTGTCTGCCTTTTGGGCTGGAGCTTCTCCTGGTTTGGGGGCTGGCTTGCTCCACCCCCTGCTCTTGAGATTCTCCCGGAGGTGGGCTGCATTTTGGCTGCCTTTTGAGCTGGAGCTTCTCCTGGTTTGAGGCCTGGCTTGCTCCACCCCCTGCTCTTGAGATTCTCCCGGATGTGGGCTGGAGTTTGACTGCCTTTTGGGCTGGAGCTTCTCGTGGTTTGAGGCCTGGCTTGCTCCAGCCCCTGCTCTTGATATTCTCCCGGATGTGGGCTGCATTTTGGCTGCCTTTTGGGCTGGAGCTTCTCGTGGTTTGAGGCCTGGCTTGCTCCACCCCCTGTTCTTTATTTTCTCCCGGATGTGGGCTGGATTTTGGCTGCCTTTTGGGCTAGAGCTTCTCGTAGTTTGAGGCCTGGCTTGCTCCAACCTCTGCTCTTGATATTCTCCCGGAGGTGGGCTGCATTTTGGCTGCCTTTTGGGCCGGAGCTTCTCGTGGTTTGAGGCCTGGCTTGCTCCAACCCCTGCTCTTGAGTTTCTCCCGGATGTGGGCTGCATTTTGGCTGCCTTTTGGGCTGGAGCTTCTCGTGGTTTGAGGCCTGCCTTGCTCCACCCCCTTGCTCTTGATATTCTCCTGGATGTGGGCTGGAGTTTGGCTGCCTTTTGGGCTGTAGCTTCTCGAGGTTTGAGGCCTGGCTTGCTCCACCGTCTGCTCTTGAGATTCTCACGGAGGTGGCCTGGAGTTTGGCTGCATTTTGGGCTGGAGGTTCTCGTGGTTTGAGGCCTGGCTTGCTCCACCCCCTGCTCTTGAGATTCTCACGGAGGTGGGCTGGAGTTTGGCTGCATTTTGGGCTGGAGCTTCTCGAGGTTTGAGGCCTGGCTTGCTCCACCCCCTGCTCTTGAGATTCTCCCGGAGGTGGGCTGGATTTTGGCTGCATTTACGGCTGGAGCTTCTCGTGGTTTGAGGTCTGTCTTGCTCCACCCCCTGCTCTTGAGATTCTCCCGGATGTGGGCTGGATTTTGGCTGCATTGTGGGCTGGATCTTCTCGTGGTTTGAGGCCTGTCTTGATCCACCCCCTGCTCTTGAGATTCTCCCGGATGTGGGCTGGAGTTTGACTGTCTTTTGGGCTGGAGCTTCTCGTGGTTTGAGGCCTGGCTTGCTCCACCCCCTGCTCTTTATTTTCTCCCGGATGTGGGCTGGATTTTGGCTGCCTTTTGGGCTGGAGGTTCTCGTGGTTTGAGGCCTGGCTTGCTCCACCCTCTGCTCTTGAGATTCTCCCGGATGTGGGCTGCATTTTGGCTGCCTTTTGGGCTGGAGCTTCTCGTGGTTTGAGGCCTGGCTTGCTCCACACCCTGCTCTTGAGATTCTCCCGGACGTGGGCTGGAGTTTGGCTGCTTTTTGGGTTGGAGCTTCTCGTGGTTTGAGGCCTGGCTTGCTCCACCCCCTGCTCTTGAGATTCTCACGGAGGTGGGCTGGAGTTTGGCTTTCTTTTGGGCTGGAGCTTCTCGTGGTTTGAGCCCTGGCTTGCTCCAACCCCTGCTCTTGATATTCTCCCGGATGTGAGCTGCATTTTGGCGGCTTTTTGGGCTGGAGCTTCTCGTGGTTTGAGGCCTGGCTTGCTCCACCCCCTGCTCTTGAGATTCTCACGGAGGTGGGCTGGAGTTTGGCTTTCTTTTGGGCTGGAGCTTCTCGTGGTTTGAGCCCTGGCTTGCTCCAACCCCTGCTCTTGATATTCTCCCGGATCTGAGCTGCATTTTGGCTGCCTTTTGGGCTGGAGCTTCTCGTGGTTTGAGGCCTGGCTTGCTCCACCCCCTGCTCTTGAGATTCTCCCGGATGTGGGCTGCATTTTGGCTGCCTTTTGGGTTGGAGCTTCTCGTGGTTTGAGGCCTGGCTTGCTCCACCCCCTGCTCTTTATTTTCTCCCGGATGTGGGCTGGATTTTGGCTGCCTTTTGGGCTGGAGGTTCTCGTGGTTTGAGGCCTGGCTTGCTCCACCACCTGCTCTTGAGATTCTCCCGGATGTGGGCTGCATTTTGGCTGTCTTTTGGGCTGGAGCTTCTCGTGGTTTGAGGCCTGGCTTGCTCCACACCCTGCTCTTGAGATTCTCCCGGACGTGGGCTGCATTTTGGCTGCTTTTTGGGCTGGAGCTTCTCGTGGTTTGAGGCCTGGCTTGCTCCACCCCCTGCTCTTGAGATTCTCACGGAGGTGGGCTGGAGTTTGGCTTTCTTTTGGGCTGGAGCTTCTCGTGGTTTGAGCCCTGGCTTGCTCCAACCCCTGCTCTTGATATTCTCCCGGATGTGAGCTGCATTTTGGCTGCTTTTTGGGCTGGAGCTTCTCGTGGTTTGAGGCCTGGCTTGCTCCACCCCCTGCTCTTGAGATTCTCACGGAGGTGGGCTGGAGTTTGGCTTTCTTTTGGGCTGGAGCTTCTCGTGGTTTGAGCCCTGGCTTGCTCCAACCCCTGCTCTTGATATTCTCCCGGATGTGAGCTGAATTTTGGCTGCCTTTTGGGCTGGAGCTTCTCGTGGTTTGAGGCCTGGCTTGCTCCACCCCCTGCTCTTGAGATTCTCCCGGATGTGGGCTGCATTTTGGCTGCCTTTTGGGCTGGAGCTTCTCGTGGTTTGAGGCCTGTCTTGCTCCACCCCCTGCTCTTGAGATTCTCCCGGATGTGGGCTGCATTTTGGCTGCCTTTTGGGCTGGAGCTTCTCGTGGTTTGAGCCCTGGCTTGCTCCAACCCCTGCTCTTGATATTCTCCCGGATGTGAGCTGCATTTTGGCTGCTTTTTGGGCTGGAGCTTCTCCTGGTTTGAGGCCTGGCTTGCTCCACCCCCTGCTCTTGAGATTCTCACGGAGGTGGGCTGGAGTTTGGCTTTCTTTTGGGCTGGAGCTTCTCGTGGTTTGAGCCCTGGCTTGCTCCAACCCCTGCTCTTGATATTCTCCCGGATCTGAGCTGCATTTTGGCTGCCTTTTGGGCTGGAGCTTCTCGTGGTTTGAGGCCTGGCTTGCTCCACCCCCTGCTCTTGAGATTCTCCCGGATGTGGGCTGCATTTTGGCTGCCTTTTGGGCTGGAGCTTCTCGTGGTTTGAGGCCTGGCTTGCTCCACCCCCTGCTCTTTATTTTCTCCCGGATGTGCGCTGGATTTTGGCTGCCTTTTGGGCTGGAGGTTCTCGTGGTTTGAGGCCTGGCTTGCTCCACCCCCTGCTCTTGAGATTCTCCCGGAGGTGGGCTGCATTTTGGCTGCATTTTGGGCTGGAGCTTCTCGTGGTTTGAGGCCTGGCTTGCTCCACACCCTGCTCTTGAGATTCTCCCGGACGTGGGCTGCATTTTGGCTGCCTTTTGGGCTGGAGCTTCTCGTGGTTTGAGGCCTCGCTTGCTCCAACCCCTGCTCTTGAGTTTCTCCCGGATGTGGGCTGCATTTTGGCTGCCTTTTGGGCTGGAGCTTCTCGTGGTTTGAGGCCTGGCTTGCTCCACCCCCTTGCTCTTGATATTCTCCTGGATGAGGGCTGGAGTTTGGCTGCCTTTTGGGCTGGAGCTTCTCGAGGTTTGAGGCCTGGCTTGCTCCACCCTCTGCTCTTGAGATTCTCACGGAGGTGGCCTGGAGTTTGGCTGCATTTTGGGCTGGAGGTTCTCGTGGTTTGAGGCCTGGCTTGCTCCACCCCCTGCTCTTGAGATTCTCACGGAGGTGGGCTGGAGTTTGGCTGCATTTTGGGCTGGAGCTTCTCGAGGTTTGAGGCCTGGCTTGCTCCACCCCCTGCTCTTGAGATTCTCCCGGAGGTGGGCTGGATTTTGGCTGCATTTACGGCTGGAGCTTCTCGTGGTTTGAGGCCTGTCTTGATCCACTCCCTGCTCTTGAGATTCTCCCGGATGTGGGCTGGATTTTGGCTGCCTTTTGGGCTGGAGCTTCTCGTGGTTTGAGGCCTGTCTTGATCCACCCCCTGCTCTTGAGATTCTCCCGGATGTGGGCTGGAGTTTGACTGTCTTTTGGGCTGGAGCTTCTCGTGGTTTGAGGCCTGGCTTGCTCCACCCCCTGCTCTTTATTTTCTCCCGGATGTGGGCTGGATTTTGGCTGCCTTTTGGGCTGGAGGTTCTCGTGGTTTGAGGCCTGGCTTGCTCCACCCCCTGCTCTTGAGTTTCTCCCGGACGTGGGCTGCATTTTGGCCGCCTTTTGGGCTGGAGCTTCTCGTGGTTTGAGGCCTGCCTTGCTCCACACCCTGCTCTTGAGATTCTCCCGGACGTGGGCTGCATTTTGGCTGCATTTTGGGCTGGAGCTTCTCGTGGTTTGAGGCCTGGCTTGCTCCACCCCCTGCTCTTGAGATTCTCCCGGAGGTGGGCTGCATTTTGGCTGCATTTTGGGCTGGAGCTTCTCGTGGTTTGAGGCCTGGCTTGCTCCACACCCTGCTCTTGAGATTCTCCCGGACGTGGGCTGCATTTTGGCTGCCTTTTGGGCTGGAGCTTCTCGTGGTTTGAGGCCTCGCTTGCTCCAACCCCTGCTCTTGAGTTTCTCCCGGATGTGGGCTGCATTTTGGCTGCCTTTTGGGCTGGAGCTTCTCGTGGTTTGAGGCCTGGCTTGCTCCACCCCCTTGCTCTTGATATTCTCCTGGATGAGGGCTGGAGTTTGGCTGCCTTTTGGGCTGGAGCTTCTCGAGGTTTGAGGCCTGGCTTGCTCCACCCTCTGCTCTTGAGATTCTCACGGAGGTGGCCTGGAGTTTGGCTGCATTTTGGGCTGGAGGTTCTCGTGGTTTGAGGCCTGGCTTGCTCCACCCCCTGCTCTTGAGATTCTCACGGAAGTGGGCTGGAGTTTGGCTGCATTTTGGGCTGGAGCTTCTCGAGGTTTGAGGCCTGGCTTGCTCCACCCCCTGCTCTTGAGATTCTCCCGGAGGTGGGCTGGATTTTGGCTGCATTTACTGCTGGAGCTTCTCGTGGTTTGATGCCTGTCTTGATCCACTCCCTGCTCTTGAGATTCTCCCGGATGTGGGCTGGATTTTGGCTGCCTTTTGGGCTGGAGCTTCTCGTGGTTTGAGGCCTGTCTTGATCCACACCCTGCTCTTGAGATTCTCCCGGATGTGGGCTGGAGTTTGACTGTCTTTTGGGCTGGAGCTTCTCGTGGTTTGAGGCCTGGCTTGCTCCACCCCCTGCTCTTTATTTTCTCCCGGATGTGGGCTGGATTTTGGCTGCCTTTTGGGCTGGAGGTTCTCGTGGTTTGAGGCCTGGCTTGCTCCACCCCCTGCTCTTGAGTTTCTCCCGGACGTGGGCTGCATTTTGGCTGCCTTTTGGGCTGGAGCTTCTCGTGGTTTGAGGCCTGCCTTGCTCCACCCCCTGCTCTTGAGATTCTCCCGGACGTGGGCTGCATTTTGGCTGCATTTTGGGCTGGAGCTTCTCGTGGTTTGAGGCCTGGCTTGCTCCACCCCCTGCTCTTGAGATTCTCACGGAGGTGGGCTGGAGTTTGGCTTTCTTTTGGGCTGGAGCTTCTCGTGGTTTGAGCCCTGGCTTGCTCCACCCCCTGCTCTTGAGATTCTCCCGGATGTGAGCTGCATTTTGGCTGCTTTTTGGGCTGGAGCTTCTCGTGGTTTGAGGCCTGGCTTGCTCCACCCCCTGCTCTTGAGATTCTCACGGAGGTGGGCTGGAGTTTGGCTTTCTTTTGGGCTGGAGCTTCTCGTGGTTTGAGCCCTGGCTTGCTCCAACCCCTGCTCTTCATATTCTCACGGATGTGAGCTGCATTTTGGCTGCCTTTTGGGCTGGAGCTTCTCGTGGTTTGAGGCCTGGCTTGCTCCACCCCCTGCTCTTGATTTTCTCCCGGATGTGGGCTGCATTTTGGCTGCCTTTTGGGTTGGAGCTTCTCGTGGTTTGAGGCCTGGCTTGCTCCACCCCCTGCTCTTGAGATTCTCCCGCATGTGGGCTGCATTTTGGCTGCCTTTTGGGCTGGAGCTTCTCGTGGTTTGAGGCCTGTCTTGCTCCACCCCCTGCTCTTGATATTCTCCCGGATGTGGGCTGCATTTTGGCTGTCTTTTGGGCTGGAGCTTCTCGTGGTTTGAGGCCTGGCTTGCTCCACCCCCTGCTCTTGAGATTCTCCCGGACGTGGGCTGGATTTTTGCTGCCTGTTGGGCTGGAGCTTCTTGTGGTTTGAGGCCTGGCTTGCTCCACCCCCTGCTCTTGAGATTCTCCCGCATGTGGGCTGCATTTTGGCTGCCTTTTGGGCTGGAGCTCCTCGTGGTTTGAGGCCTGGCTTGCTCCACCCCCTACTCTTGATATTCTCCTGGATGTGGGCTGCATTTTGGCTTCCTTTTGGGTTGGAGCTTCTCGTGGTTTGAGGCCTGGCTTGCTCCACCCCCTGCTCTTGAGATTCTCCCGGATGTCGGCTGGATTTTGGCTGCCTTTGGGGCTGGAGCTTCTCGTGGTTTGAGGCCTGGCTTGCTCCAGCCCCTGCTCTTGAGATTCTCCCGGATGTGGGCTGGAGTTTGGCTGCCTTTTGGGCTGGAGCTTCTCGTGGTTTGAGGCCTGGCTTGCTCCACCCCCTGCTCTTGAGATTCT
Source organism: Rhynochetos jubatus (assembly GCA_027574665.1). Lineage (NCBI taxonomy): Eukaryota > Metazoa > Chordata > Aves > Eurypygiformes > Rhynochetidae > Rhynochetos > Rhynochetos jubatus. The sequence goes on along the minus strand of JAQBHY010000095.1, from coordinate 713,771 downwards.
CCCGGATGTGGGCTGGAGTTTGGCTGCCTGTTGGGCTGGAGTTTCCCGTGGTTTGAAGCCTGGCTTGCTCCACCCCCTGCTCTTGAGATTCTCCCGGATGTGGGCTGCATTTTGTCTGCATTTTGGGCTGGAGCTTCTCGTGGTTTGAGGCCTGGCTTGCTCCACCCCCTGCTCTTGATGTTCTCCCGGATGTGGGCTGCATTTTGGCTGCCTTTTGGGCTGGAGCTTCTCGTGGTTTGAGGCCTGCCTTGCTCCACCCCCTGCTCTTGAGATTCTCCCGGATGTGGGCTGGAATTTGGCTGCATTTAGGGCTGGAGCTTCTTCTGGTTTGAGGCCTGGCTTGCTCCACCCCCTGCTCTTGAGATTCTCCTGGATGTGGGCTGCATTTTGGCTGCCTGTTGGGCTGGAGCTTCTCGTGGTTTGAGGCCTGGCTTGCTCCACCCCCTGCTCTTGATATTCTCCCGGATGTGGGCTGGATTTTGGCTGCCTTTGGGGCTGGAGCTTCTCGTGGTTTGAGGCCTGGATTGCTCCAGCCCCTGCTCTTGAGATTCTCCCGGATGTGGGCTGGAGTTTGGCTGCATTTTGGGCTGGAGCTTCTCGTGGTTTGAGGCCTGGCTTGCTCCACCCCCTGCTCTTGATATTGTCCCGGATGTGGGCTGCATTTTGGCTGCCTTTGGGGCTGGAGCTTCTCGTGGTTTGAGGCCTGGCTTACTCCACTCCCTGCTCTTGAGATTCTCACGGAGGTGGGCTGGAGTTTGTCTGCCTTTTGGACTGGAGCTTCTCCTGGTTTGGGGGCTGGCTTGCTCCACCCCCTGCTCTTGAGATTCTCCCGGATGTGGGCTGCATTTTGGCTGCCTTTTGGGCTGGAGCTTCTCGTGGTTTGAGGCCTGGCTTGCTCCACACCCTGCTCTTGAGATTCTCCCGGATGTGGGCTGCATTTTGGCTGCCTTTTGGGCTGGAGCTTCTCGTGGTTTGAGGCCTGGCTTGCTCCACCCCCTGCTCTTGATATTGTCCCGGATGTGGGCTGCATTTTGGCTTTGTTTTGGGCTGGAGCTTCTCGTGGTTTGAGCCCTGAATTGCTCCAAAACCTGCTCATGATATTCTCCCTGATGTGAGCTGGATTTTGGCTGCATTTTGGGCTGGAGCTTCTCGTGGTTTGAGGCCTGGCTTGCTCCACCCCCTGCTCTTGAGTTTCTACTGGATGTGGGCTGGATTTTGGCTGCCTTTGGGGCTGGAGCTTCTCGTGGTTTGAGGCCTGGCTTACTCCACTCCCTGCTCTTGAGATTCTCCCGGATGTGGGCTGGATTTTGGCTGCCTTTTGGGCTGGAGCTTCTCGTAGTTTGAGGCCTGGCTTGCTCCAACCTCTGCTCTTGATATTCTCCCGGAGGTGGGCTGCATTTTGGCTGCCTTTTGGGCTGGAGCTTCTCGTGGTTTGAGGCCTGGCTTGCTCCACCCCCTGCTCTTGAGTTTCTCCCGGATGTGGGCTGCATTTTGGCTGCCTTTTGGGCTGGAGCTTCTCGGGGTTTGAGGCCTGGCTTGCTCCACCCCCTTGCTCTTGATATTCTCCTGGATGTGGGCTGGAGTTTGGCTGCCTTTTGGGCTGGAGCTTCTCGAGGTTTGAGGCCTGGCTTGCTCCACACCCTGCTCTTGAGATTCTCCCGGAGGTGGCCTGGAGTTTGGCTGCATTTTGGGCTGGAGGTTCTCGTGGTTTGAGGCCTGGCTTGCTCCACCCCCTGCTCTTGAGATTCTCACGGAGGTGGGCTGGAGTTTGGCTGCATTTTGGGCTGGAGATTCTCGTGGTTTGAGGCCTGTCTTGATCCACTCCCTGCTCTTGAGATTCTCCCGGATGTGGGCTGGATTTTGGCTGCCTTTTGGGCTGGAGCTTCTCGTGGTTTGAGGCCTGTCTTGATCCACCCCCTGCTCTTGAGATTCTCCCGGATGTGGGCTGGAGTTTGACTGTCTTTTGGGCTGGAGCTTCTCCTGGTTTGAGGCCTGGCTTGCTCCACCCCCTGCTCTTGAGATTCTCCCGGACGTGGGCTGCATTTTGGCTGCTTTTTGGGCTGGAGCTTCTCGTGGTTTGAGGCCTGGCTTGCTCCACCCCCTGCTCTTGAGATTCTCACGGAGGTGTGCTGGAGTTTGGCTTTCTTTTGGGCTGGAGCTTCTCGTGGTTTGAGCCCTGGCTTGCTCCAAACCCTGCTCTTGATATTCTCCCGGATGTGAGCTGCATTTTGGCTGCTTTTTGGGCTGGAGCTTCTCGTGGTTTGAGGCCTGGCTTGCTCCACCCCCTGCTCTTGAGATTCTCACGGAGGTGGGCTGGAGTTTGGCTTTCTTTTGGGCTGGAGCTTCTCGTGGTTTGAGCCCTGGCTTGCTCCAACCCCTGCTCTTGATATTCTCCCGGATGTGAGCTGCATTTTGGCTGGCTTTTGGGCTGGAGCTTCTCCTGGTTTGAGGCCTGGCTTGCTCCACCCCCTGCTCTTGATTTTCTCCCGGATGTGGGCTGCATTTTGGCTGCCTTTTGGGTTGGAGCTTCTCGTGGTTTGAGGCCTGGATTGCTCCACCCCCTGCTCTTGAGATTCTCCCGGATGTGGGCTGCATTTTTGCTGCCTTTTTGGGCTGGAGCTTCTCCTGGTTTGAGGCCTGGCTTGCTCCAACCCCTGCTCTTGAGATTCTCCCGGAGGTGGGCTGGATTTTGGCTGCCTTTACGGCTGGAGCTTCTCGTGGTTTGAGGCCTGTCTTGATCAACCCCCTGCTCTTGAGATTCTCCCGCAGGTGGGCTGCATTTTGGCTGCATTTTGGGCTGGAGCTTCTCGTGGTTTGAGGCCTGGCTTGCTCCACCCCCTGCTCTTGAGATTCTCCCGGATGTGGGCTGGAGTTTGACTGCCTTTTGGGCTGGAGCTTCTCGTGGTTTGGGGCCTGGCTTGCTCCACTCCCTGCTCTTGAGATTCTCCATAGGTGGGCTGCATTTTTGCTGCATTTTGAGCTGGAGCTTCTCAAGGTTTGAGGCCTGGCTTGCTCCAGCCCCTGCTCTTGATATTCTCCCGGATGTGGGCTGCATTTTGGCTGCCTTTTGGGCAGGAGCTTCTCGTGGTTTGAGGCCTGGCTTGCTCCACCCCCTGCTCTTGAGATTCTCCCGGATGTGGGCTGCATTTTTGCTGCCTTTTTGGGCTGGAGCTTCTCGTGGTTTGAGGCCTGGCTTGCTCCACCCCCTGCTCTTGAGATTCTCCCGGACGTGGGCTGGATTTTTGCTGCCTGTTGGGCTGGAGCTTCTTGTGGTTTGAGGCCTGGCTTGCTCCACCCCCTGCTCTTGAGATTCTCCCGCATGTGGGCTGCATTTTGGCTGCCTTTTGGGCTGGAGCTCCTCGTGGTTTGAGGCCTGGCTTGCTCCACCCCCTACTCTTGATATTCTCCCGGATGTGGGCTGCATTTTGGCTGCATTTTGGGCTGGAGCTTCTCGTGGTTTGAGGCCTGGCTTGCTCCACCCCCTGCTCTTGAGATTCTCCCGGATGTCGGCTGGATTTTGGCTGCCTTTGGGGCTGGAGCTTCTCGTGGTTTGAGGCCTGGCTTGCTCCAGCCCCTGCTCTTGAGATTCTCCCGGATGTGGGCTGGAGTTTGGCTGCCTTTTGGGCTGGAGCTTCTCGTGGTTTGAGGCCTGGCTTGCTCCACCCCCTGCTCTTGATATTGTCCCGGATGTGGGCTGGAGTTTGGCTGCCTTTAGGGCTGGAGTTTCCCGTGGTTTGAAGCCTGGCTTGCTCCACCCCCTGCTCTTGAGATTCTCCCGGATGTGGGCTGCATTTTGTCTGCATTTTGGGCTGGAGCTTCTCGTGGTTTGAGGCCTGGCTTGCTCCACCCCCTGCTCTTGATGTTCTCCCGGATGTGGGCTGCATTTTGGCTGCCTTTTGGGCTGGAGCTTCTCGTGGTTTGAGGCCTGGCTTGCTCCACCCCCTGCTCTTGAGATTCTCCCGGATGTGGGCTGGAATTTGGCTGCCTTTAGGGCTGGAGCTTCTTCTGGTTTGAGGCCTGGCTTGCTCCACCCCCTGCTCTTGAGATTCTCCTGGATGTGGGCTGCATTTTGGCTGCCTGTTGGGCTGGAGCTTCTCGTGGTTTGAGGCCTGGCTTGCTCCACCCCCTGCTCTTGATATTCTCCCGGATGTGGGCTGCATTTTGGCTGCCTTTTGGGCTGGAGCTTCTCGTGGTTTGAGGCCTGGCTTGCTCCACCCCCTGCTCTTGAGATTCTCCCGGATGTGGGCTGGATTTTGGCTGCCTTTAGGGCTGGAGCTTCTTCTGGTTTGAGGCCTGCCTTGCTCCACCCCCTGCTCTTGAGATTCTCCTGGATGTGGGCTGGATTTTGGCTGCCTTTTGGGCTGGAGCTTCTCGTGGTTTGAGGCCTGGCTTGCTCCACCCCCTGCTCTTGAGATTCTCACGGAGGTGGGCTGTAGTTTGGCTGCATTTTGGGCTGGAGATTCTCGTGGTTTGAGGCCTGTCTTGATCCACTCCCTGCTCTTGAGATTCTCCCGGATGTGGGCTGGATTTTGGCTGTATTTGGGCTGGAGCTTCTCGTGGTTTGATGCCTGTCTTGATCCACCCCCTGCTCTTGAGATTCTCCCGGATGTGGGCTGGAGTTTGACTGTCTTTTGGGCTGGAGGTTCTCGTGGTTTGAGGCCTGGCTTGCTCCACCCCCTGCTCTTGAGATTCTCCCGGACGTGGGCTGCATTTTGGCTGCCTTTTGGGCTGGAGCTTCTCGTGGTTTGAGGCCTGGCTTGCTCCACACCCTGCTCTTGAGATTCTCCCGGACGTGGGCTGCATTTTGGCTGCTTTTTGGGCTGGAGCTTCTCGTGGTTTGAGGCCTGGCTTGCTCCACCCCCTGCTCTTGAGATTCTCACGGAGGTGGGCTGGAGTTTGGCTTTCTTTTGGGCTGGAGCTTCTCGTGGTTTGAGCCCTGGCTTGCTCCAAACCCTGCTCTTGATATTCTCCCGGATGTGAGCTGCATTTTGGCTGCCTTTTGGGCTGGAGCTTCTCGTGGTTTGAGGCCTGGCTTGCTCCACCCCCTGCTCTTGAGATTCTCACGGAGGTGGGCTGGAGTTTGGCTTTCTTTTGGGCTGGAGCTTCTCGTGGTTTGAGCCCTGGCTTGCTCCAACCCCTGCTCTTGATATTCTCCCGGATGTGAGCTGCATTTTGGCTGGCTTTTGGGCTGGAGCTTCTCCTGGTTTGAGGCCTGGCTTGCTCCACCCCCTGCTCTTGATTTTCTCCCGGATGTGGGCTGCATTTTGGCTGCCTTTTGGGTTGGAGCTTCTCGTGGTTTGAGGCCTGGATTGCTCCACCCCCTGCTCTTGAGATTCTCCTGGATGTGGGCTGCATTTTGGCTGCCTTTTGGGCCGGAGCTTCTCGTGGTTTGAGGCCTGGCTTGCTCCAACCCCTGCTCTTGAGATTCTCCCGGATGTGGGCTGGAGTTTGACTGCCTTTTGGGCTGGAGCTTCTCGTGGTTTGGGGCCTGGCTTGCTCCACTCCCTGCTCTTGAGATTCTCCCATAGGTGGGCTGCATTTTTGCTGCATTTTGAGCTGGAGCTTCTCATGGTTTGAGGCCTGCCTTGCTCCAGCCCCTGCTCTTGATATTCTCCCGGATGTGGGCTGCATTTTGGCTGCCTTTTGGGCAGGAGCTTCTCGTGGTTTGAGGCCTGGCTTGCTCCACCCCCTGCTCTTTATTTTCTCCCGGATGTGGGCTGCATTTTGGCTGCCTTTTGGGTTGGAGCTTCTCGTGGTTTGAGGCCTGGATTGCTCCACCCCCTGCTCTTGAGATTCTCCCGGATGTGGGCTGCATTTTTGCTGCCTTTTTGGGCTGGAGCTTCTCGTGGTTTGAGGCCTGGCTTGCTCCACCCCCTGCTCTTGAGATTCTCCCGGACGTGGGCTGGATTTTTGCTGCCTGTTGGGCTGGAGCTTCTTGTGGTTTGAGGCCTGGCTTGCTCCACCCCCTGCTCTTGAGATTCTCCCGCATGTGGGCTGCATTTTGGCTGCCTTTTGGGCTGGAGCTCCTCGTGGTTTGAGGCCTGGCTTGCTCCACCCCCTACTCTTGATATTCTCCCGGATGTGGGCTGCATTTTGGCTGCATTTTGGGCTGGAGCTTCTCGTGGTTTGAGGCCTGGCTTGCTCCACCCCCTGCTCTTGAGATTCTCCCGGATGTCGGCTGGATTTTGGCTGCCTTTGGGGCTGGAGCTTCTCGTGGTTTGAGGCCTGGCTTGCTCCAGCCCCTGCTCTTGAGATTCTCCCGGATGTGGGCTGGAGTTTGGCTGCCTTTTGGGCTGGAGCTTCTCGTGGTTTGAGGCCTGGCTTGCTCCACCCCCTGCTCTTGATGTTCTCCCGGATGTGGGCTGCATTTTGGCTGCTTTTTGGGCTGGAGCTTCTCGTGGTTTGAGGCCTGGCTTGCTCCACCCCCTGCTCTTGAGATTCTCCCGGATGTGGGCTGGAATTTGGCTGCCTTTAGGGCTGGAGCTTCTTCTGGTTTGAGGCCTGGCTTGCTCCACCCCCTGCTCTTGAGATTCTCCTGGATGTGGGCTGCATTTTGGCTGCCTGTTGGGCTGGAGCTTCTCGTGGTTTGAGGCCTGGCTTGCTCCACCCCCTGCTCTTGATATTCTCCCGGATGTGGGCTGGATTTTGGCTGCCTTTTGGGCTGGAGCTTCTCGTGGTTTGAGGCCTGGATTGCTCCAGCCCCTGCTCTTGAGATTCTCCCGGATGTGGGCTGGAGTTTGGCTGCATTTTGGGCTGGAGCTTCTCGTGGTTTGAGGCCTGGCTTGCTCCACCCCCTGCTCTTGATATTGTCCCTGATGTGGGCTGCATTTTGGCTGCCTTTGGGGCTGGAGCTTCTCGTGGTTTGAGGCCTGGCTTACTCCACTCCCTGCTCTTGAGATTCTCACGGAGGTGGGCTGGAGTTTGTCTGCCTTTTGGGCTGGAGCTTCTCCTGGTTTGGGGGCTGGCTTGCTCCACCCCCTGCTCTTGAGATTCTCCCGGATGTGGGCTGCATTTTGGCTGCCTTTTGGGCTGGAGCTTCTCGTGGTTTGAGGCCTGGCTTGCTCCACCCCCTGCTCTTGAGATTCTCACGGAGGTGGGCTGGAGTTTGGCTTTCTTTTGGGCTGGAGCTTCTCGTGGTTTGAGCCCTGGATTGCTCCAAACCCTGCTCTTGATATTCTCCCGGATGTGAGCTGCATTTTGGCTGCTTTTTGGGCTGGAGCTTCTCGTGGTTTGAGGCCTGGCTTGCTCCACCCCCTGCTCTTGAGATTCTCACGGAGGTGGGCTGGAGTTTGGCTTTCTTTTGGGCTGGAGCTTCTCGTGGTTTGAGCCCTGGCTTGCTCCAACCCCTGCTCTTGATTTTCTCCCGGATGTGAGCTGCATTTTGGCTGCCTTTTGGGCTGGAGCTTCTCCTGGTTTGAGGCCTGGCTTGCTCCACCCCCTGCTCTTGATTTTCTCCCGGATGTGGGCTGCATTTTGGCTGCCTTTTGGGTTGGAGCTTCTCGTGGTTTGAGGCCTGGATTGCTCCACCCCCTGCTCTTGAGATTCTCCCGGATGTGGGCTGCATTTTTGCTGCCTTTTTGGGCTGGAGCTTCTCCTGGTTTGAGGCCTGGCTTGCTCCACCCCCTGCTCTTGAGATTCTCCCGGAGGTGGGCTGGATTTTGGCTGCCTTTACGGCTGGAGCTTCTCGTGGTTTGAGGCCTGTCTTGATCAACCCCCTGCTCTTGAGATTCTCCCGCAGGTGGGCTGCATTTTGGCTGCATTTTGGGCTGGAGCTTCTCGTGGTTTGAGGCCTGGCTTGCTCCACCCCCTGCTCTTGAGATTCTCCCGGAGGTGGGCTGGAGTTTGACTGCCTTTTGGGCTGGAGCTTCTCGTGGTTTGAGGCCTGGCTTGCTCCACCCCCTGCTCTTGAGATTCTCCCGGATGTGGGCTGGAGTTTGACTGCCATTTGGGCTGGAGCTTCTCGTGGTTTGAGGCCTGGCTTGCTCCACCCCCTTGCTCTTGATATTCTCCTGGATGTGGGCTGGAGTTTTTCTGCATTTTGGGCTGGAGCTTCTCCTGGTTTGAGGCCTGTCTTGCTCCACCCCCTGCTCTTGAGATTCTCCCGGAGGTGCGCTGGAGTTTGGCTGCCTTTTGGGCTGGAGCTTCTCGTGGTTTGGGGCCTGGCTTGCTCCACACCCTGCTCTTGAGATTCTCACGGAGGTGGGCTGGAGTTTTGCTGCATTTTGGGCTGGAGCTTCTCGAGGTTTAAGGCCTGGCTTGCTCCACCCCCTGCTCTTGATATTCTCCCGGATGTGGGCTGGATTTTGGCTGACTTTTGGGCTGGAGCTTCTCGTGGTTTGAGCCCTGGCTTGCTCCAATCCCTGCTCTTGATATTCTCCCGGATGTGAGCTGGATTTTGGCTGCCTTTTGGGCTGGAGCTTCTCCTGGTTTGAGGCCTGTCTTGCTGCACCCCCTGCTCTTGAGATTCTCCCGGAGGTGGGCTGGATTGTGGCTGCCTTTACGGCTGGAGCTTCTCGTGGTTTGAGGCCTGTCTTGATCCACCCCCTGCTCTTGAGATTCTTCCGCAGGTGGGCTGCATTTTGGCTGCCTTTTGGGCTGGAGCTTCTCGTGGTTTGAGGCCTGGCTTGCTCCACCCCCTTGCTCTTGATATTCTCCTGGATGTGGGCTGGAGTTTGGCTGCCTTTTGGGCTGGAGCTTCTCGAGGTTTGAGGCCTGGCTTGCTCCACCCTCTGCTCTTGAGATTCTCCCGGATGTGGGCTGGATTTTGGCTGCCTTTTGGGCTGGAGCTTCTCGTGGTTTGAGGCCTGTCTTGATCCACCCCCTGCTCTTGAGATTCTCCCGGATGTGGGCTGGAGTTTGACTGTCTTTTGGGCTGGAGCTTCTCGTGGTTTGAGGCCTGGCTTGCTCCACCCCCTGCTCTTTATTTTCTCCCGGATGTGCGCTGGATTTTGGCTGCCTTTTGGGCTGGAGGTTCTCGTGGTTTGAGGCCTGGCTTGCTCCACCCCCTGCTCTTGAGATTCTCCCGGACGTGGGCTGCATTTTGGCTGCCTTTTGGGCTGGAGCTTCTCGTGGTTTGAGGCCTGGCTTGCTCCACACCCTGCTCTTGAGATTCTCCCGGACGTGGGCTGCATTTTGGCTGCTTTTTGGGCTGGAGCTTCTCGTGGTTTGAGGCCTGGCTTGCTCCACCCCCTGCTCTTGAGATTCTCACGGAGGTGGGCTGGAGTTTGGCTTTCTTTTGGGCTGGAGCTTCTCGTGGTTTGAGCCCTGGCTTGCTCCAAACCCTGCTCTTGATATTCTCCCGGATTTGAGCTGCATTTTGGCTGCTTTTTGGGCTGGAGCTTCTCGTGGTTTGAGGCCTGGCTTGCTCCACCCCCTGCTCTTGAGATTCTCACGGAGGTGGGCTGGAGTTTGGCTTTCTTTTGGGCTGGAGCTTCTCGTGGTTTGAGCCCTGGCTTGCTCCAACCCCTGCTCTTGATATTCTCCCGGATGTGAGCTGCATTTTGGCTGGCTTTTGGGCTGGAGCTTCTCGTGGTTTGAGGCCTGGCTTGCTCCACCCCCTGCTCTTGAGTTTCTCCCGGATGTGGGCTGCATTTTGGCTGCCTTTTGGGTTGGAGCTTCTCGTGGTTTGAGGCCTGGCTTGCTCCACCCCCTGCTCTTGAGATTCTCCCGGATGTGGGCTGCATTTTTGCTGCCTTTTGGGTTGGAGCATCTCGTGGTTTGAGGCCTGGCTTGCTCCACCCCCTTGCTCTTGATATTCTCCTGGATGTGGGCTGGAGTTTTTCTGCATTTTCGGCTGGAGCTTCTCGTGGTTTGAGGCCTGTCTTGCTCCACCCCCTGCTCTTGAGATTCTCCCGGAGGTGCGCTGGAGTTTGGCTGCCTTTTGGGCTGGAGCTTCTCCTGGTTTGAGGCCTGGCTTGCTCCACCCCCTGCTCTTGAGATTCTCACGGAGGTGGGCTGGAGTTTTGCTGCATTTTGGGCTGGAGCTTCTCGAGGTTTAAGGCCTGGCTTGCTCCACCCCCTGCTCTTGATATTCTCCCGGATGTGGGCTGGATTTTGGCTGACTTTTGGGCTGGAGCTTCTCGTGGTTTGAGCCCTGGCTTGCTCCAATCCCTGCTCTTGATATTCTCCCGGATGTGAGCTGCATTTTGGCTGCCTTTTGGGCTGGAGCTTCTCCTGGTTTGAGGCCTGTCTTGCTCCACCCCCTGCTCTTGAGATTCTCCCGGACGTGGGCTGCATTTTGGCTGCTTTTTGGGCTGGAGCTTCTCGTGGTTTGAGGCCTGGCTTGCTCCACCCCCTGCTCTTGAGATTCTCACGGAGGTGGGCTGGAGTTTGGCTTTCTTTTGGGCTGGAGCTTCTCGTGGTTTGAGCCCTGGCTTGCTCCAAACCCTGCTCTTGATATTCTCCCAGATGTGAGCTGCATTTTGGCTGCTTTTTGGGCTGGAGCTTCTCGTGGTTTGAGGCCTGGCTTGCTCCACCCCCTGCTCTTGAGATTCTCACGGAGGTGGGCTGGAGTTTGGCTTTCTTTTGGGCTGGAGCTTCTCGTGGTTTGAGCCCTGGCATGCTCCAACCCCTGCTCTTGATATTCTCCCGGATGTGAGCTGCATTTTGGCTGGCTTTTGGGCTGGAGCTTCTCCTGGTTTGAGGCCTGTCTTGCTCCACCCCCTGCTCTTGAGATTCTCCCGGAGGTGGGCTGGATTGTGGCTGCCTTTACGGCTGGAGCTTCTCGTGGTTTGAGGCCTGTCTTGATCCACCCCCTGCTCTTGAGATTCTTCCGCAGGTGGACTGCATTTTGGCTGCCTTTTGGGCTGGAGCTTCTCGTGGTTTGAGGCCTGGCTTGCTCCACCCCCTGCTCTTGAGATTCTCCCGGATGTGGGCTGCATTTTGGCTGCCTTTTGGGCTGGAGCTTCTCGGGGTTTGAGGCCTGGCTTGCTCCACCCCCTTGCTCTTGATATTCTCCTGGATGTGGGCTGGAGTTTGGCTGCCTTTTGGGCTGGAGCTTCTCGAGGTTTGAGGCCTGGCTTGCTCCACCCTCTGCTCTTGAGATTCTCCCGGAGGTGGGCTGCATTTTGGCTGCATTTTGGGCTGGAGGTTCTCGTGGTTTGAGGCCTGGCTTGCTCCACCCCCTGCTCTTGAGATTCTCACGGAGGTGGGCTGCATTTTGGCTGCATTTTGGGCTGGAGATTCTCGAGGTTTGAGGCCTGGCTTGCTCCACCCCCTGCTCTTGAGATTCTCCCAGAGGTGGGCTGGATTTTGGCTGCATTTACGGCTGGAGCTTCTCGTGGTTTGAGGCCTGTCTTGATCCACCCCCTGCTCTTGAGATTCTCCCGGACGTGGGCTGCATTTTGGCTGCATTTTGGGTGGAGATTCTCGAGGTTTGAGGCCTGGCTTGCTCCACCCCCTGCTCTTGAGATTCTCCCAGAGGTGGGCTGGATTTTGGCTGCATTTACGGCTGGAGCTTCTCGTGGTTTGAGGCCTGTCTTGATCCACTCCCTGCTCTTGAGATTCTCCCGGATGTGGGCTGGATTTTGGCTGCCTTTTGGGCTGGAGCTTCTCGTGGTTTGAGGCCTGTCTTGATCCACCCCCTGCTCTTGAGATTCTCCCGGATGTGGGCTGGAGTTTGACTGTCTTTTGGGCTGGAGCTTCTCGTGGTTTGAGGCCTGGCTTGCTCCACCCCCTGCTCTTTATTTTCTCCCGGATGTGCGCTGGATTTTGGCTGCATTTTGGGCTGGAGCTTCTCGTGGTTTGAGGCCTGGCTTGCTCCACCCCCTGCTCTTGAGATTCTCCCGGACGTGGGCTGCATTTTGGCTGCGTTTTGGGCTGGAGCTTCTCGTGGTTTGAGGCCTGGCTTGCTCCACACCCTGCTCTTGAGATTCTCCCGGACGTGGGCTGCATTTTGGCTGCTTTTTGGGTTGGAGCATCTCGTGGTTTGAGGACTGGCTTGCTCCACCCCCTTGCTCTTGATATTCTCCCGGAGGTGCGCTGGAGTTTGGCTGCCTTTTGGGCTGGAGCTTCTCGTGGTTTGAGGCCTGCCTTGCTCCACCCCCTACTCTTGAGATTCTCACGGAGGTGGGCTGGAGTTTTGCTGCATTTTGGGCTGGAGCTTCTCGAGGTTTAAGTCCTGGCTTGCTCCACCCCCTGCTCTTGATATTCTCCCGGATGTGGGCTGGATTTTGGCTGACTTTTGGGCTGGAGCTTCTCGTGGTTTGAGCCCTGGCTTGCTCCAATTCCTGCTCTTGAGATTCTCCCGGAGGTGGGCTGGATTTTGGCTGCCTTTACGGCTGGAGCTTCTCGTGGTTTGAGGCCTGGCTTGATCCACCCCCTGCTCTTGAGATTCTTCCGCAGGTGGGCTGTATTTTGGCTGCATTTTGGGCTGGAGCTTCTCGTGGTTTGAGGCCTGGCTTGCTCCACCCCCTGCTCTTGATATTCTCCCGTATGTGGGCTGGAGTTTGACTGCCTTTTGGGCTGGAGCTTCTCGTGGTTTGAGGCCTGGCTTGCTCCACTCCCTGCTCTTGAGATTCTCCCATAGGTGGGCTGCATTTTCGCTGCATTTTGAGCTGGAGCTTCTCATGGTTTGAGGCCTGGCTTGCTCCAGCCCCTGCTCTTGATATTCTCCCGGATGTGGGCTGCATTTTGGCTGCCTTTTGGGCTGGAGCTTCTCGTAGTTTGAGGCCTGGCTTGCTCCAACCTCTGCTCTTGATATTCTCCCGGAGGTGGGCTGCATTTTGGCTGCCTTTTGGGCTGGAGCTTCTCGTGGTTTGAGGCCTGGCTTGCTCCACCCCCTGCTCTTGAGTTTCTCCGATATGTGGTCTTTAATTTGGCTGCCTTTTGGGCTGGAGCATCTCGTGGTTTCAGGCCTTGCTTTCTCCACCCCCTGCTCTTGAGTTTCTCCCAGAAGTGGGCTGCATTTTGGCTGCTTTTTGGGCTGGAGCTTCTCGTGGTTTGAGGCCTGGCTTGCTCCACCCCCTCCTCTTGAGATTCTCACGGAGGTGGGCTGGAGTTTGGCTTTCTTTTGGGCTGGAGCTTCTCGTGGTTTGAGCCCTGGCTTGCTCCAACCCCTGCTCTTGAGATTCTCCCGGATGTGGGCTGCATTTTGGCTGCTTTTTGGGCTGGAGCTTCTCGTGGTTTGAGGCCTGGCTTGCTCCACCCCCTGCTCTTGAGATTCTCACGGAGGTGGGCTGGAGTTTGGCTTTCTTTTGGGCTGGAGCTTCTCGTGGTTTGAGCCCTGGCTTGCTCCAACCCCTGCTCTTGATATTTTCCCGGATCTGAGCTGCATTTTGGCTGCCTTTTGGGCTGGAGCTTCTCGTGGTTTGAGGCCTGGCTTGCTCCACCCCCTGCTCTTGAGATTCTCCCGGATGTGGGCTGCATTTTGCCTGCCTTTTGGGTTGGAGCTTCTCGTGGTTTGAGGCCTGGCTTGCTCCACCCCCTGCTCTTTATTTTCTCCCGGATGTGGGCTGGATTTTGGCTGCCTTTTGGGCTGGAGGTTCTCGTGGTTTGAGGCCTGGCTTGCTCCACCCCCTGCTCTTGAGATTCTCCCGGATGTGGGCTGCATTTTGGCTGCCTTTTGGGCTGGAGCTTCTCGTGGTTTGAGGCCTGGCTTGCTCCACCCCCTGCTCTTGAGATTCTCCCGGACGTGGGCTGCATTTTGGCTGCTTTTTGGGCTGGAGCTTCTCGTGGTTTGAGGCCTGGCTTGCTCCACCCCCTGCTCTTGAGATTCTCACGGAGGTGGGCTGGAGTTTGGCTTTCTTTTGGGCTGGAGCTTCTCGTGGTTTGAGCCCTGGCTTGCTCCAACCCCTGCTCTTGATATTCTCCCGGATGTGAGCTGCATTTTGGCTGCTTTTTGGGCTGGAGCTTCTCGTGGTTTGAGGCCTGGCTTGCTCCACCCCCTGCTCTTGAGATTCTCACGGAGGTGGGCTGGAGTTTGGCTTTCTTTTGGGCTGGAGCTTCTCGTGGTTTGAGCCCTGGCTTGCTCCAACCCCTGCTCTTGATATTCTCCCGGATGTGAGCTGCATTTTGGCTGCCTTTTGGGCTGGAGCTTCTCGTGGTTTGAGGCCTGGCTTGCTCCACCCCCTGCTCTTGAGATTCTCCCGGATGTGGGCTGCATTTTGGCTGCCTGTTGGGCTGGAGCTTCTCGTGGTTTGAGGCCTGGCTTGCTCCACCCCCTACTCTTGATATTCTCCCGGATGTGGGCTGCATTTTGGCTGCATTTTGGCCTGGAGCTTCTCGTGGTTTGAGCCCTGGCTTGCTCCACCCCCTGCTCTTGAGATTCTCCCGGATGTGGGCTGGAGTTTGGCTACATTTTGGGCTGGAGCTTCTCGTGGTTTGAGGCCTGGCTTGCTCCACCCCCTGCTCTTGAGATTCTCCCGGATGTGGGCTGGAGTTTGGCTACATTTTGGGGTGGAGCTTCTCGTGGCTTGAGGCCTGGCTTGCTCCACCCCCTGCTCTTCAGATTATCCCGGATGTGGGCTGGAGTTTGGCTACATTTTGGGGTGGAGCTTCTCGTGGCTTGAGGCCTGGCTTGCTCCACCCCCTGCTCTTGATATTGTCCCGGAGGTGGGCTGCATTTTGGCTGCCTTTGGGGCTGGAGCTTCTCGTGGTTTGAGGCCTGGATTGCTCCAGCCCCTGCTCTTGAGATTCTCCCGGATGTGGGCTGGAGTTTGGCTGCATTTTGGGCTGGAGCTTCTCGTGGTTTGAGGCCTGGCTTGCTCCACCCCCTGCTCTTGAGATTCTCCCGGACGTGGGCTGGATTTTGGCTGCCTTTACGGCTGGAGCTTCTCGTGGTTTGAGGCCTGTCTTGATCCACCCCCTGCTCTTGAGATTCTCCCGCAGGTGGGCTGCATTTTGGCTGCATTTTGAGCTGGAGCTTCTCCTGGTTTGAGGCCTGGCTTGCTCCACCCCCTGCTCTTGAGATTCTCCCGGATGTGGGCTGGAGTTTGACTGCCTTTTGGGCTGGAGCTTCTCGTGGTTTGAGGCCTGGCTTTCTCCAGCCCCTGCTCTTGATATTCTCCCGGATGTGGGCTGCATTTTGGCTGCCTTTTGGGCTGGAGCTTCTCGTGGTTTGAGGCCTGGCTTGCTCCAACCCCTGCTCTTGAGTTTCTCCCGGATGTGGGCTGCATTTTGGCTGCCTTTTGGGCTGGAGCTTCTCGTGGTTTGAGGCCTGGCTTGCTCCACCCCCTTGCTCTTGATATTCTCCTGGATGTGGGCTGGAGTTTGGCTGCCTTTTGGGCTGGAGCTTCTCGAGGTTTGAGGCCTGGCTTGCTCCACCCCCTGCTCTTGAGATTCTCCCGGAGGTGGGCTGGATTTTGGCTGCATTTACGGCTGGAGCTTCTCGTGGTTTGAGGCCTGTCTTGATCCACTCCCTGCTCTTGAGATTCTCCCGGATGTGGGCTGGATTTTGGCTGCCTTTTGGGCTGGAGCTTCTCGTGGTTTGAGGCCTGTCTTGATCCACCCCCTGCTCTTGAGATTCTCCCGGATGTGGGCTGGAGTTTGACTGTCTTTTGGGCTGGAGCTTCTCGTGGTTTGAGGCCTGGCTTGCTCCACCCCCTGCTCTTGAGATTCTCCCGGATGTGGGCTGGATTTTGGCTGCCTTTTGGGCTGGAGGTTCTCGTGGTTTGAGGCCTGGCTTGCTCCACCCCCTGCTCTTGAGATTCTCCCGGACGTGGGCTGCATTTTGGCTGCCTTTTGGGCTGGAGCTTCTCGTGGTTTGAGGCCTGGCTTGCTCCACACCCTGCTCTTGAGATTCTCCCGGACGTGGGCTGCATTTTGGCTGCTTTTTGGGCTGGAGCTTCTCGTGGTTTGAGGCCTGGCTTGCTCCACACCCTGCTCTTGATATTCTCCCGGATGTGAGCTGCATTTTGGCTGCTTTTTGGGCTGGAGCTTCTCGTGGTTTGAGGCCTGGCTTGCTCCACCCCCTGCTCTTGAGATTCTCATGGAGGTGGGCTGGAATTTGGCTTTCTTTTGGGCTGGAGCTTCTCGTGGTTTGAGCCCTGGCTTGCTCCAACCCCTGCTCTTGATATTCTCCCGGATGTGAGCTGCATTTTGGCTGCCTTTTGGGCTGGAGCTTCTCGTGGTTTGAGGCCTGGCTTGCTCCACCCCCTGCTCTTGATTTTCTCCCGGATTTGGGCTGCATTTTGGCTGCCTGTTGGGCTGGAGCTTCTTGTGGTTTGAGGCCTGGCTTGCTCCACCCCCTGCTCTTGATTTTCTCCCGGATGTGGGCTGCATTTTGGCTGCCTTTTGGGCTGGAGCTTCTCGTGGTTTGAGGCCTGCCTTGCTCCAGCCCCTGCTCTTGAGATTCTCCCAGATGTGGGCTGGAGTTTGGCTGCCTTTTGGGCTGGAGCTTCTCGTGGTTTGAGGCCTGGCTTGCTCCAGCCCCTGCTCTTCAGATTCTCCCGGATGTGGGCTGGAGTTTGGCTACATTTTGGGGTGGAGCTTCTCGTGGCTTGAGGCCTGGCTTGCTCCACCCCCTGCTCTTGATATTGTCCCGGAGGTGGGCTGCATTTTGGCTCCCTTTGGGGCTGGAGCTTCTCGTGGTTTGAGGCCTGCCTTTCTCCAGCCCCTGCTCTTGAGATTCTCCCGGATGTGGGCTGGAGTTTGGCTGCATTTTGGGCTGGAGTTTGGCTGCATTTTGGGCTGGAGCTTCTCGTGGTTTGAGGCCTGGCTTGCTCCACGCCCTGCTCTTGAGATTCTCCCGGATCTGGGCTGGATTTTGGCTGCCTTTACGGCTGGAGCTTCTCGTGGTTTGAGGCCTGTCTTGATCCACCCCCTGCTCTTGAGATTCTCCCGCAGGTGGGCTGCATTTTGGCTGCATTTTGAGCTGGAGCTTCTCCTGGTTTGAGGCCTGGCTTGCTCCACCCCCTGCTCTTGAGATTCTCCCGGATGTGGGCTGGAGTTTGACTGCCTTTTGGGCTGGAGCTTCTCGTGGTTTGAGGCCTGGCTTGCTCCAGCCCCTGCTCTTGATATTCTCCCAGATGTGGGCTGCATTTTGGCTGCCTTTTGGGCTGGAGCTTCTCGTGGTTTGAGGCCTGGCTTGCTCCAACCCCTGCTCTTGAGTTTCTCCCGGATGTGGGCTGCATTTTGGCTGCCTTTTGGGCTGGAGCTTCTCGTGGTTTGAGGCCTGGCTTGCTCCACCCCCTTGCTCTTGATATTCTCCTGGATGTGGGCTGGAGTTTGGCTGCCTTTTGGGCTGGAGCTTCTCGAAGTTTGAGGCCTGGCTTGCTCCACCCTCTGCTCTTGAGATTCTCACGGAGGTGGCCTGGAGTTTGGCTGCATTTTGGGCTGGAGGTTCTCGTGGTTTGAGGCCTGGCTTGCTCCACCCCCTGCTCTTGAGATTCTCACGGAGGTGGGCTGGAGTTTGGCTGCATTTTGGGCTGGAGCTTCTCGAGGTTTGAGGCCTGGCTTGCTCCACCCCCTGCTCTTGAGATTCTCCCGGACGTGGGCTGGATTTTGGCTGCATTTACGGCTGGAGCTTCTCGTGGTTTGAGGCCTGTCTTGATCCACTCCCTGCTCTTGAGATTCTCCCGGATGGGGGCTGGATTTTGGCTGCCTTTTGGGCTGGAGCTTCTCGTGGTTTGAGGCCTGTCTTGATCCACCCCCTGCTCTTGAGATTCTCCCGGAGGTGCGCTGGAGTTTGACTGTCTTTTGGGCTGGAGCTTCTCGTGGTTTGAGGCCTGGCTTGCTCCACCCCCTGCTCTTTATTTTCTCCCGGATGTGGGCTGGATTTTGGCTGCCTTTTGGGCTGGAGGTTCTCGTGGTTTGAGGCCTGGCTTGCTCCACCCCCTGCACTTGAGATTCTCCCGGATGTGGGCTGCATTTTGGCTGCCTTTTGGGCTGGAGCTTCTCGTGGTTTGAGGCCTGGCTTGCTCCACACCCTGCTCTTGAGATTCTCCCGGACGTGGGCTGCATTTTGGCTGCTTTTTGGGCTGGAGCTTCTCGTGGTTTGAGCCCTGGCTTGCTCCAACCCCTGCTCTTGATATTCTCCCGGATGTGAGCTGCATTTTGGCTGCGTTTTGGGCTGGAGCTTCTCGTGGTTTGAGGCCTGGCTTGCTCCACCCCCTGCTCTTGAGATTCTCACGGAGGTGGGCTGGAGTTTGGCTTTCTTTTGGGCTGGAGCTTCTCGTGGTTTGAGCCCTGGCTTGCTCCAACCCCTGCTCTTGATATTCTCCCGGATGTGAGCTGCATTTTGGCTGCCTTTTGGGCTGGAGCTTCTCGTGGTTTGAGGCCTGGCTTGCTCCACCCCCTGCTCTTGATTTTCTCCCGGATTTGGGCTGCATTTTGGCTGCCTTTCGGGTTGGAGCTTCTCGTGGTTTGAGGCCTGGCTTGCTCCACCCCCTGCTCTTGAGATTCTCCCGCATGTGGGCTGCATTTTGGCTGCCTTTTGGGCTGGAGCTTCTCCTGGTTTGAGGCCTGGCTTGCTCCACCCCCTGCTCTTGATATTCTCCCGGATGTGGGCTGCATTTTGGCTGCATTTTGGGCTGGAGCTTCTCGTGGTTTGAGGCCTGGCTTGCTCCACCCCCTGCTCTTGAGATTCTCCCGGACGTGGGCTGCATTTTTGCTGCCTGTTGGGCTGGAGCTTCTTGTGGTTTGAGGCCTGGCTTGCTCCACCCCCTGCTCTTGAGATTCTCCCGCATGTGGGCTGCATTTTGCCTGCCTTTTGGGCTGGAGCTTCTCGTGGTTTGAGGCCTGCCGTGCTCCAGCCCCTGCTCTTGAGATTCTCCCAGATGTGGGCTGGAGTTTGGCTGCCTTTTGGGCTGGAGCTTCTCGTGGTTTGAGGCCTGGCTTGCTCCACCCCCTGCTCTTGATATTGTCCCGGATGTGGGCTGGAGTTTGGCTGCCTTTAGGGGTGGAGTTTCCCGTGGTTTGAAGCCTGGCTTGCTCCACCCCCTGCTCTTGAGATTCTCCCGGATGTGTGCTGCATTTTGTCTGCATTTTGGGCTGGAGCTTCTCGTGGTTTGAGGCCTGGCTTGCTCCACCCCCTGCTCTTGATATTCTCCCGGATGTGGGCTGCATTTTGGCTGCCTTTTGGGTTGGAGCTTCTCGTGGTTTGAGGCCTGGCTTGCTCCACCCCCTGCTCTTGAGATTCTCCCGGATGTGGGCTGCATTTTGGCTGCCTTTAGGGCTGGAGCTTCTTCTGGTTTGAGGCCTGCCTTGCTCCACCCCCTGCTCTTGAGATTCTCCTGGATGTGGGCTGCATTTTGGCTGCCTTTGGGGCTGGGGCTTCTCGTGGTTTGAGGCCTGGCTTGCTCCACCCCCTGCTCTTGATATTGTCCCGGATGTGGGCTGCATTTTGGCTGCCTTTACGGCTGGAGCTTCTCGTGGTTTGAGGCCTGTCTTGATCCACCCCCTGCTCTTGAGATTCTCCCGCAGGTGGGCTGCATTTTGGCTGCATTTTGAGCTGGAGCTTCTCCTGGTTTGAGGCCTGGCTTGCTCCACCCCCTGCTCTTGAGATTCTCCCGGATGTGGGCTGGAGTTTGACTGCCTTTTGGGCTGGAGCTTCTCGTGGTTTGAGGCCTGGCTTGCTCCAGCCCCTGCTCTTGATATTCTCCCGGATGTGGGCTGCATTTTGGCTGCCTTTTGGGCTGGAGCTTCTCGTGGTTTGAGGCCTGGCTTGCTCCACCCCCTGCTCTTGAATTTCTCCCGGATGTGGGCTGGATTTTGGCTGCCTTTTGGGCTGGAGCTTCTCGTGGTTTGAGGCCTTGCTTTCTCCACCCCCTGCTCTTGAGATTCTCCCGGATGTGGGCTGCATTTTGGCTGCCTTTTGGGCTGGAGCTTCTCGTGGTTTGAGGCCTGTCTTGATCCACCCCCTGCTCTTTATTTTCTCCCGGATGTGGGCTGCATTTTGGCTGCTTTTTGGGCTGGAGCTTCTCGTGGTTTGAGGCCTGGCTTGCTCCAACCCCTGCTCTTGATATTCTCCCGGATGTGAGCTGCATTTTGGCTGCCTTTACGGCTGGAGCTTCTCGTGGTTTGAGGCCTGGCTTGCTCCACCCCCTGCTCTTGAGATTCTCACGGAGGTGGGCTGGAGTTTGGCTTTCTTTTGGGCTGGATCTTCTCGTGGTTTGAGCCCTGGCTTGCTCCAACCCCTGCTCTTGATATTCTCCCGGATGTGAGCTGCATTTTGGCTGCCTTTTGGGCTGGAGCTTCTCGTGGTTTGAGGCCTGGCTTGCTCCACCCCCTGCTCTTGATTTTCTCCCGGATTTGGGCTGCATTTTGGCTGCCTTTCGGGTTGGAGCTTCTCGTGGTTTGAGGCCTGGCTTGCTCCACCCCCTGCTCTTGAGATTCTCCCGCATGTGGGCTGCATTTTGGCTGCCTTTTTGGCTGGAGCTTCTCGTGGTTTGAGGCCTGTCTTGCTCCACCCCCTGCTCTTGAGATTCTCCCGGAGGTGGGCTGCATTTTGGCTGCGTTTTGGGCTGGAGCTTCTCGTGGTTTGAGGCCTGGCTTGCTCCACCCCCTGCTCTTGAGATTCTCCCGGACGTGGGCTGCATTTTTGCTGCCTGTTGGGCTGGAGCTTCTTGTGGTTTGAGGCCTGGCTTGCTCCACCCCCTGCTCTTGAGATTCTCCCGCATGTGGGCTGCATTTTGGCTGCCTTTTGGGCTGGAGCTTCTCGTGGTTTGAGGCCTGGCTTGCTCCAGCCCCTGCTCTTGAGATTCTCCCAGATGTGGGCTGGAGTTTGGCTGCCTTTTGGGCTGGAGCTTCTCGTGGTTTGAGGCCTGGCTTGCTCCACCCCCTGCTCTTGATATTGTCCCGGATGTGGGCTGGAGTTTGGCTGCCTTTAGGGCTGGAGTTTCCCGTGGTTTGAAGCCTGGCTTGCTCCACCCCCTGCTCTTGAGATTCTCCCGGATGTGGGCTGCATTTTGTCTGCATTTTGGGCTGGAGCTTCTCGTGGTTTGAGGCCTGGCTTGCTCCACACCCTGCTCTTGAGATTCTCCCGGATGTGGGCTGCATTTTGGCTGCCTTTTGGGCTGGAGCTTCTCGTGGTTTGAGGCCTGGCTTGCTCCACCCCCTGCTCTTGAGATTCTCCCGGATGTGGGCTGGATTTTGGCTGCCTTTAGGGCTGGAGCTTCTTCTGGTTTGAGGCCTGGCTTGCTCCACCCCCTGCTCTTGAGATTCTCCTGGATGTGGGCTGCATTTTGGCTGAGTTTTGGGCTGGAGCTTCTCGTGGTTTGAGGCCTGGCTTGCCCCACCCCCTGCTCTTGATATTCTCCCGGATGTGGGCTGGATTTTGGCTGCCTTTGGGGCTGGAGCTTCTCGTGGTTTGAGGCCTGGATTGCTCCACCCCCTGCTCTTGAGATTCTCCCGCATGTGGGCTGGATTTTGGCTGCATTTTGGGCTGGAGCTTCTCGTGGTTTGAGGCCTGGCTTGCTCCACCCCCTGCTCTTGATATTGTCCCGGATGTGGGCTGCATTTTGGCTGCCTTTGGGGCTGGAGCTTCTCGTGGTTTGAGGCCTGGCTTACTCCACTCCCTGCTCTTGAGATTCTCCCGGATGTGGGCTGGAGTTTGTCTGCCTTTTGGGCTGGAGCTTCTCCTGGTTTGGGGGCTGGCTTGCTCCACCCCATGCTCTTGAGATACTCCCGGACGTGGGCTGGATTTTGGCTGCCTTTACGGCTGGAGCTTCTCGTGGTTTGAGGCCTGTCTTGATCCACCCCCTGCTCTTGAGATTCTCCCGCAGGTGGGCTGCATTTTGGCTGCATTTTCAGCTGGAGCTTCTCCTGGTTTGAGGCCTGGCTTGCTCCACCCCCTGCTCTTGAGATTCTCCCGGATGTGGGCTGGAGTTTGACTGCCTTTTGGGCTGGAGCTTCTCGTGGTTTGAGGCCTGGCTTGCTCCAGCCCCTGCTCTTGATATTCTCCCGGATGTGGGCTGCATTTTGGCTGCCTTTTGGGCTGGAGCTTCTCGTGGTTTGAGGCCTGGCTTGCTCCACCCCCTGCTCTTTAATTTCTCCCGGATGTGGGCTGGATTTTGGCTGCCTTTTGGGCTGGAGCTTCTCGTGGTTTGAGGCCTTGCTTTCTCCACCCCCTGCTCTTGAGATTCTCCCGGATGTGGGCTGCATTTTGGCTGATTCTTGGGCTGGAGCTTCTCGTGGTTTGAGGCCTGGCTTGCTCCACCCCCTGCTCTTTATTTTCTCCCGGATGTGGGCTGGATTTTGGCTGCCTTTTGGGCTGGAGCTTCTCGTAGTTTGAGGCCTGGCTTGCTCCACCCCCTGCTCTTGATATTCTCCCGGAGGTGGGCTGCATTTTGGCTGCCTTTTGGGCTGGAGCTTCTCGTGGTTTGAGGCCTGGCTTGCTCCACCCCCTGCTCTTGAGATTCTCCCGCATGTGGGCTGCATTTTGGCTGCCTTTTGGGCTGGAGCTTCTCGTGGTTTGAGGCCTGGCTTTCTCCACACCCTGCTCTTGAGATTCTCACGGAGATGGGCTGGAGTTTGGCTGCCTTTTGGGCTGGAGCTTCTCGAGGTTTTAGGCCTGGCTTGCTCCACACCCTGCTCTTGAGATTCTCCCGGACGTGGGCTGCATTTTGGCTGCTTTTTGGGCTGGAGCTTCTCGTGGTTTGAGGCCTGGCTTGCTCCAACCCCTGCTCTTGATATTCTCACGGAGGTGGGCTGGAGTTTGGCTTTCTTTTGGGCTGGAGCTTCTCGTGGTTTGAGCCCTGGCTTGCTCCACCCCCTGCTCTTGAGATTCTCCCGAATGTGGGCTGCATTTTGGCTGCCTTTTGGGCTGGAGCTTCTCCTGGTTTGAGGCCTGTCTTGCTCCACCCCCTGCTCTTGATATTCTCCCGGATGTGGGCTGCATTTTGGCTGCCTTTTGGGCTGGAGCTTCTCGTGGTTTGAGGCCTGGCTTGCTCCACCCCCTGCTCTTGAGATTCTCCCGGACGTGGGCTGCATTTTTGCTGCCTGTTGGGCTGGAGCTTCTTGTGGTTTGAGGCCTGCCTTGCTCCAGCCCCTGCTCTTGAGATTCTCCCAGATGTGGGCTGGAGTTTGGCTGACTTTAGGGCTGGAGTTTCCCGTGGTTTGAAGCCTGGCTTGCTCCACCCCCTGCTCTTGAGATTCTCCCGGATGTGGGCTGCATTTTGTCTGCATTTTGGGCTGGAGCTTCTCGTGGTTTGAGGCCTGGCTTGCTCCACCCCCTGCTCTTGATATTCTCCCGGATGTGGGCTGCATTTTGGCTGCCTTTTGGGCTGGAGCTTCTCGTGGTTTGAGGCCTGGCTTGCTCCACCCCCTGCTCTTGAGATTCTCCCGGATGTGGGCTGGATTTTGGCTGCCTTTAGGGCTGGAGCTTCTTCTGGTTTGAGGCCTGGCTTGCTCCACCCCCTGCTCTTGAGATTCTCCTGGATGTGGGCTGCATTTTGGCTGCCTTTTGGGCTGGAGCTTCTCGTGGTTTGAGGCCTGGATTGCTCCACCCCCTGCTCTTGAGATTCTCCCGGATGTGGGCTGGATTTTGGCTGCATTTTGGACTGGAGCTTCTCGTGGTTTGAGGCCTGGCTTGCTCCACCCCCTGCTCTTGATATTGTCCCGGATGTGGGCTGCATTTTGGCTGCCTTTGGGGCTGGAGCTTCTCGTGGTTTGAGGCCTGGCTTACTCCACTCCCTGCTCTTGAGATTCTCACGGATGTGGGCTGGAGTTTGTCTGCCTTTTGGGCTGGAGCTTCTCCTGGTTTGGGGGCTGGCTTGCTCCACCCCATGCTCTTGAGATTCTCCCGGACGTGGGCTGGATTTTGGCTGCCTTTACGGCTGGAGCTTCTCGTGGTTTGAGGCCTGTCTTGATCCACCCCCTGCTCTTGAGATTCTCCCGCAGGTGGGCTGCATTTTGGCTGCATTTTGAGCTGGAGCTTCTCCTGGTTTGAGGCCTGGCTTGCTCCACCCCCTGCTCTTGAGATTCTCCCGGATGTGGGCTGGAGTTTGACTGCCTTTTGGGCTGGAGCTTCTCGTGGTTTGAGGCCTGGCTTGCTCCAGCCCCTGCTCTTGATATTCTCCCGGATGTGGGCTGCATTTTGGCTGCCTTTTGGGCTGGAGCTTCTCGTGGTTTGAGGCCTGGCTTGCTCCACCCCCTGCTCTTTAATTTCTCCCGGATGTAGGCTGGATTTTGGCTGCCTTTTGGGCTGGAGTTTCTCGTAGTTTGAGGCCTGGCTTGCTCCAACCTCTGCTCTTGATATTCTCCCGGAGGTGGGCTGCATTTTGGCTGCCTTTTGGGCTGGAGCTTCTCGTGGTTTGAGGCCTGGCTTGCTCCACCCCCTGCTCTTGAGTTTCTCCCGGATGTGGGCTGCATTTTGGCTGCCTTTTGGGCTGGAGCATCTCGTGGTTTGAGGCCTTGCTTTCTCCACCCCCTGCTCTTGAGATTCTCCCGGATGTGGGCTGCATTTTGGCTGCCTTTTGGGCTGGAGCTTCTCATGGTTTGAGGCCTGTCTTGCTCCACCACCTGCTCTTGAGATTCTCCCGGAGGTGCGCTGGAGTTTGGCTGCCTTTTGGGCTGGAGCTTCTCCTGGTTTGAGGCCTGGCTTGCTCCACGCCCTGCTCTTGAGATTCTCCCGGATGTGGGCTGCATTTTGGCTGCCTTTTGGGCTGGAGCTTCTCGTGGTTTGAGGCCTGGCTTGCTCCACCCCCTGCTCTTGAGATTCTCACAGATGTGGGCTGCATTTTGGCTGCCTTTTGGGCTGGAGCTTCTCGTGGTTTGAGGCCTGGCTTGCTCCAACCCCTGCTCTTGAGATTCTCCCGGATGTGGGCTGCATTTTGGCTGCCTTTTGGGCTGGAGCTTCTCGTGGTTTGAGGCCTGGCTTTCTCCACACCCTGCTCTTGAGATTCTCATGGAGGTGGGCTGCATTTTGGCTGCCTTTTGGGCTGGAGCTTCTCGTGGTTTGAGCCCTGGCTTGCTCCAACCCCTGCTCTTGATATTCTCCCGGATGTGAGCTGCATTTTGGCTGCCTTTTGGGCTGGAGCTTCTCGTGGTTTGAGGCCTGGCTTGCTCCACCCCCTGCTCTTGAGATTCTCCCGGACTTGGGCTGGATTTTGGCTGCATTTACGGCTGGAGCTTCTCGTGGTTTGAGGCCTGTCTTGATCCACCCCCTGCTCTTGAAATTCTCCCGCAGGTGGGCTGCATTTTGGCTGCCTTTTGGGCTGGAGCTTCTCGTGGTTTGAGGCCTGGCTTGCTCCACCCCCTGCTCTTGAGATTCTCCCGGATGTGGGCTGGAGTTTGACTGCCTTTTGGGCTGGAGCTTCTCGTGGTTTGAGGCCTGGCTTGCTCCACCCCCTGCTCTTGAGATTCTCCCATAGGTGGGCTGCATTTTCGCTGCATTTTGAGCTGGAGCTTCTCATGGTTTGAGGCCTGGCTTGCTCCAGCCCCTGCTCTTGAGATTCTCCCGGATGTGAGCTGCATTTTGGCTGCCTTTAGGGCTGGAGCTTCTCGTGGTTTGAGGCCTGGCTTGCTCCACCCCCTGCTCTTGAGATTCTCCCGGATGTGGGCTGCATTTTGGCTGCCTTCTGGGCTGGAGCTTCTCGTGGTTTGAGGCCTGGCTTGCTCCACACCCTGCTCTTGAGATTCTCCTGGATGTGGGCTGCATTTTGGCTGCCTTTTGGGCTGGAGCTTCTCGTGGTTTGAGGCCTGGCTTGCTCCACACCCTGCTCTTGAGATTCTCCCGGAGGTGGGCTGGACTTTGGCTGCCTTTTGGGCTGGAGCTTCTCGTGGTTTGAGGCCTGGCTTGCTCCACCCCCTGCTCTTGAGATTCTCCCGGATGTGGGCTGCATTTTGGCTTTCTTTTGGGCTGGAGCTTCTCGTGGTTTGAGGCCTGGCTTGCTCCACCCCCTGCTCTTGAGATTCTCCCGGATGTGGGCTGCATTTTGGCTGCATTTTGGGCTGGAGCTTCTCGTGGTTTGAGGCCTGGCTTGCTCCACCCCCTGCTCTTGATATTCTCCCGGATGTGGGCTGCATTTTGGCTGCCTTTAGGGCTGGAGCTTCTCATGGTTTGAGGCCTGGCTTGCTCCACCCCCTGCTCTTGAGATTCTCTCGGGGGTGGGCTGCATTTTGGCTGCCTTTTGGTGCTGGAGCTTCTCGTGGTTTGAGGCCTGGCTTGCTCCACCCCCTGCTCTTGAGATTCTCCCGGATGTGGGCTGCATTTTGGCTGCCTTTTGGGCTGGAGCATCTCGTGGTTTGAGGCCTGGCTTGCTCCATCCCCTGCTCTTGAGATTCTCCTGGATGTGGGCTGCATTTTGGCTGCCTTTTGGGTTGGAGCTTCTCGTGGTTTGAGGCCTGGCTTGCTCCAACACCTACTCTTGAGATTCTCACTGATGTGGAATGGATTTTGGCTGCTTTTTGGGCTGGAGCTTCTCGTGGTTTGAGGCCTGGCTTTCTCCACCCCCTACTCTTGAGATTCTCCCGGAGGTGGGCTGGAGTTTGGCTTTATTTTGGGCTGGAGCTTCTCGTGGTTTGAGGCCTGGCTTGCTCCAACCCCTGCTCTTGAGTTTCTCCGGGATGTGGGCTGCATTTTGGCTGCCTTTTGGGTTGGAGCTTTTCGTGGTTTGAGGCCTGGCTTGCTCCACCCCCTGCTCTTGAGATTCTCCCAGATGTGGGCTGGATTTTGGCTGCCTTTTAGGCTGAAGCTTCTCGTGGTTTGAGGCCTGGCTTGCTCCACCCCCTGCTCTTGAGATTCTCCCGGATGTGGGCTGCATTTTGGCTGCCTTTTGGGCTGGAGCTTCTCGTGGTTTGAGGCCTGGCTTGCTCCACCCCCTGCTCTTGAGATTCTCACGGATGTGGGCTGGATTTTGGCTGCCTTTTGGGCTGGAGTTTCTCGTGGTTTGAGGCCTGGCTTGCTCCACCCCCTGCTCTTGATATTCTCCCGGATGTGGGCTGGATTTTGACTGCCTTTTGGGCTGGAGCTTCTCGTGGTTTGAGGCCTGGCTTGCTCCATCCCCTGCTCTTGATTTTCTCCCAGATGTGGGCTGGATTTTGGCTGCCTTTTGGGCTGGAGCTTCTCGTGGTTTGAGGCCTGGCTTGCTCCACCCCCTGCTCTTGAGATTCTCCCGGATGTGGGCTGCATTTTGGCTGCCTTTTGGGTTGGAGCTTCTCGTGGTTTGAGGCCTGCCTTGCTCCACCCCCTGCTCTTGAGATTCTCCCGGAGGTGGGCTGCATTTTGCCTACCTTTTGGGCTGGAGCTTCTCGTGGTTTGAGGCCTGGCTTGCTCCACCCCCTGCTCTTGAGATTCTCCCGAATGTTGGCTGCATTTTGGCTGCCTTTTTGGCTGGAGCTTCTCGTGGTTTGAGGCCTGGCTTGCTCCACCCACTGCTCTTGAGATTCTCCCGGAGGTGGGCTGCATTTTGGCTGCATTTTGGGCTGGAGGTTCTCGTGGTTTGAGGCCTGGCTTGCTCCACCCCCTGCTCTTGAGATTCTCCCGGATGTGGGCTGGATTTTGGCTGCCTTTTGGGCTGGAGCTTCTCGTGGTTTGAGGCCTGGCTTGCTCCAACCCCTGCTCTTGATATTCTCCCGGAGGTGGGCTGCATATTGGCTGCGTTTTCGGCTGGAGCTTCTCGTGGTTTGAGGCCTGGCTTTCTCCACCCCCTACTCTTGAGATTCTCCCGGAGGTGGGCTGGAGTTTGGCTTTATTTTGGGCTGGAGCTTCTTGTGGTTTGAGGCCTGGCTTGCTCCAACCCCTGCTCTTGAGATTCTCCCGGATGTGGGCTGCATTTTGGCTGCCTTTTGGGCTGGAGCTTCTCGTGGTTTGATGCCTGGCTTGCTCCATCCCCTGCTCATGAGATTCTCCCGGATGTGGGCTGCATTTTGGCTGCATTTTGGGCTGGAGCTTCTCGTGGTTTGAGGCCTGGCTTGCTCCAACCCCTGCTCTTGAGATTCTCTCGGGGGTGGGCTGCATTTTGGCTGCCTTTTGGGCTGGAGCTTCTCGTGGTTTGAGGCCTGGCTTGCTCCACCCCCTGCTCTTGAGATTCTCCCGCATGTGGGCTGCATTTTGGCTGCATTTTGGGCTGGAGCTTCTCGTGGTTTGAGGCCTGGTTTGCTCCACACCCTGCTCTTGAGTTTCTCCCGGATGTGGGCTGCATTTTGGGTGCCTTTTGGGCTGGAGCTTCTCGTGGTTTGAGGCCTGGCTTGCTCCACCCCCTGCTCTTGATATTCTCCCGGAGGTGGGCTGGACTTTGGCTGCCTTCTGTGCTGGAGCTTCTCGTGGTTTGAGGCCTGGCTTGCTCCAACCCCTGCTCTTGAGATTCTCACGGAGGTGGGCTGGATTTTGGCTGCCTTTTGGGCTGGAGCTTCTCAAGGTTTGAGGCCTGGCTTGCTCCACCCCCTGCTCTTGAGATTCTCCTGGATGTGGGCTGCATTTTGGCTTTATTTTGGGCTGGAGCTTCTCGTGGTTTGTGCCCTGGCTTGCTCCATCCCCTGCTCTTGAGTTTCTCCGGGATGTGGGCTGCATTTTGGCTGCCTTTTGGGTTGGAGCTTCTCGTGGTTTGAGGCCTGGCTTGCTCCACCCCCTGCTCTTGAGATTCTCCCGGATGTGGGCTGCATTTTCGCTGCCTTTAGGGCTGGAGCTTCTCGTGGTTTGAGGCCTGGCTTGCTCCACCCCCTGCTCTTGAGATTCTCCAGGAGGTGGGATGGAGTTTGGCTGCCTTTTGGGCTGGAGCTTCTCGTGGTTTGAATCCTGGCTTGCTTCACCCCCTGCACTTGATATTGTCCCGGAGGTGGGCTGCATTTTGGCTGCCTTTTGGGCTGGAGCTTCTCCTGGTTTGAGGCCTGCCTTGCTCCACACCCTGCTCTTGAGATTCTCCCGGACGTGGGCTGCATTTTGGCTGCATTTTGGGCTGGAGCTTCTCGTGGTTTGAGTCCTGGCTTGCTCCACGCCCTGCTTTTGAGATTCTCCCGGATGTGGGCTGCATTTTGGCTGCCTTTTGGGGTGGAGCTTCTCGTGGTTTGAGGCCTGGCTTTCTCCACCCCCTGCTCTTGAGATTCTCCCGGAGGTGGGCTGGAGTTTGGCTTTATTTTGGGCTGGAGCTTCTCGTGGTTTGAGGCCTGGCTTGCTCCAACGCCTGCTCTTGAGTTTCTCCCGCATGTGGGCTGCATTTTGGCTGCCTTTTGGGTTGGAGCTTCTCGTGGTTTGAGGCCTGGCTTGCTCCACCCCCTGCTCTTGAGATTCTCCCGGATGTCGGCTGCATTTTGGCTGCCTTTTGGGCTGGAGCTTCTCCTGGTTTGAGGCCCGTCTTGCTCCACCCCCTGCTCTTGATATTGTCCCGGAGGTGGGCTGCATTTTGGCTGCCTTTTGGGCTGGAGCTTCTCGTGGTTTGAGGCCTGGCTTGCTCCACACCCTACTCTTGAGATTCTCCCGGATGTGGTCTGGAATTTGGCTGCCTTTAGGGCTGGAGCTTCTCTTTGTTTGAGGCCTGGCTTGCTCCACACCCTACTCTTGAGATTCTCCCGGATGTGGTCTGGAATTTGGCTGCCTTTAGGGCTGGAGCTTCTCGTGGTTTGAGGCCTGGCTTGCTCCACCCCCTGCTCTTGAGATTCTCCCGGATGTGGGCTGCATTTTCGCTGCCTTTAGGGCTGCAGCGTGTCCTGGTTTGAGGCCTGCCTTGCTCCACACCCTGCTCTTGAGATTCTCCCGGACGTGGGCTGCATTTTGGCTGCCTTTTGGGCTGGAGCTTCTCGTGGTTTGAGGCCTGGCTTGCTCCACGCCCTGCTTTTGAGATTCTCACGGAGGTGGGCTGGAGTTTGGCTGAATTTTGGGCTGGAGCTTCTCGAGGTTTGAGGCCTGGCTTACTCCACCCCCTGCTCTTGAGATTCTCCCGGTTGTGGGCTGCATTTTGACTGCATTTTGGGCTGGAGCTTCTCGTCGTTTGAGCCCTGGCTTGCTCCACCCCCTGCTCTTGAGATTCTCCCGGATGTGGGCTGCATTTTGGCTGCCTTTTGGGCTGGAGCTTCTCATGGTTTGAGGCCTGACTTGCTCCACCCCCTACTCTTGAGATTCTCCCGGATGTGGGCTGGATTTTGGCTTTCTTTTGGGCTGGAGCTTCTCGTGGTTTGAGGCCTGGCTTGCTCCAACCCCTGCTCTTGATATTCTCCCGGATGTGGGCTGCATTTTGGCTGCCTTTTGGGCTGGAGCTTCTCGTGGTTTGAGGCCTGGCTTGCTCCACCCCCTGCTCTTGATAATCTCCCGGATGTGGGCTGCATTTTGGCTGCCTTTTGGGCTGGAGCTTCTCGTGGTTTGAGGCCTGGCTTGCTCCACCCCCTGCTCTTGATAATCTCCCGGATGTGGGCTGCATTTTGGCTGCCTTTTGGGCTGGAGCTTCTCGTGGTTTGAGGCCTGGCTTGCTCCACCCCCTGCTCTTGATTTTCTCCCGGATGTGTGCTGGATTATGGCTGCCTTTTGGGCTGGAGCTTCTCGTGGTTTGAGGCCTGGCTTGCTCCACGCCCTGCTCTTGAGTTTCTCCCGGATGTGGGCTGCATTTTGGCTGCCTTTTGGGCTGGAGCTTCTCGTGGTTTGAGGCCTGGCTTGCTCCACTCCCTTGCTCTTGATATTCTCCTGGATGTGGGCTGGAGTTTGGCTGCCTTTTGGGCTGGAGCTTCTCGTGATTTGAGGCCTGGCTTGCTCCACCCCCTGCTCTTGAGATTCTCCCGGATGTGGGCTGGAGTTTGGCTGCATTTTGGGCTGGAGCTTCTCGTGGTTTGAGGCCTGGCTTGCTCCACCCCCTGCTCTTGAGATTCTCCCGGAGGTGGGCTGCATTTTGGCTGCCTTTTGGGCTGGAGCTTCTCGTGGTTTGAGGCCTGGCTTGCTCTACCACCTGCTCTTGAGATTCTCCCGGATGTGGGCTGCATTTTGACTGCCTTTTGGGCTGGAGCTTCTCGTGGTTTGAGGCCTGGCTTGCTCTACCACCTGCTCTTGAGATTCTCCCGGAGGTGGGCTGCATTTTGGCTGCCTTTAGGGCTGGAGCTTCTCGTGGTTTGAGGCCTGGCTTGCTCTACCACCTGCTCTTGAGATTCTCCCGGAGGTGGGCTGGAGTTTGGCTACATTTTGGGGTGGAGCTTCTCGAGGTTTGAGGCCTGGCTTGCTCCACCCCCTTCTCTTTATATTGTCCCGGATGTGGTCTGGAGTTTGGCTGCCTTTTGGGCTGGAGCTTCCCCTGGTTTGAAGACTGGCTTGCTCCACCCCCTGCTCTTGATATTCTCCCGGATGTGGGCTGCATTTTGGCTGTCTTTTGGGCTGGAGCTTCTCGTGGTTTGAGGCCTGGCTTGCTCCACCAACTGCTCTTGAGATTCTCCCGGATGTGGGCTGCATTTTGGCTGCCTGTTGGGCTGGAGCTTCTTGTGGTTTGAGGCCTGGCTTGCTCCACCCCCTGCTCTTGAGATTCTCCCGCATGTGGGCTGCATTTTGGCTGCCTTTTGGGCTGGAGCTTCTCGTGGTTTGAGGCCTGGCTTGCTCCACCCCCTGCTCTTGATATTGTCCCGGATGTGGGCTGGAGTTTGGCTGCCTTTTGGGCTGGAGTTTCCCGTGGTTTGAAGCCTGGCTTGCTCCACCCCCTGCTCTTGATATTCTCCCGGATGTGGGCTGCATTTTGGCTGCCTTTTGGGCTGGAGCTTCTCGTCGTTTGAGCCCTGGCTTGCTCCACCCCCTGCTCTTGAGATTCTCCCGGATGTGGGCTGCATTTTGGCTGCCTTTTGGGCTGGAGCTTCTCATGGTTTGAGGCCTGACTTGCTCCACCCCCTACTCTTGAGATTCTCCCGGATGTGGGCTGGATTTTGGCTGCCTTTTGGGCTGGAGCTTCTCGTGGTTTGAGGCCTGGCTTGCTCCACCCCCTGCTCTTGATATTCTCCCGGAGGTGGGCTGCATTTTGGCTGCCTTTTGGGCTGGAGCTTCTCGTGGTTTGAGGCCTGGCTTGCTCCACCCCCTGCTCTTGATAATCTCCCGGATGTGGGCTGCATTTTGGCTGCCTTTTGGGCTGGAGCTTCTCGTGGTTTGAGGCCTGGCTTGCTCCACCCCCTGCTCTTGATATTCTCCCGGACGTGGGCTGGATTTTGGCTGCCTTTAGGGCTGGAGCTTCTCGTGGTTTGAGGCCTGGCTTGCTCCACCCCCTGCTCTTGAGATTCTCCCGGATGTGGGCTGCATTTTCGCTGCCTTTATGGCTGGAGCTTCTCGTGGTTTGAGGCCTGTCTTGCTCCACCCCCTGCTCTTGAGATTCTCCCGGATGTGGGCTGCATTTTGGCTGCATTTAGGGCTGGAGCTTCTCGTGGTTTGAGGCCTGCCTTGCTCCACAACCTGCTCTTGAGATTCTCCCGGAGGTGGGCTGCATTTTGGCTGCATTTTGGGCTGGAGCTTCTCGTGGTTTGAGGCCTGGCTTTCTCCACCCACTGCTCTTGAGATTCTCCCGGAGGTGGGCTGCATTTTGGCTGCATTTTGGGCTGGAGGTTCTCGTGGTTTGAGGCCTGGCTTGCTCCACCTCCTACTCTTGAGATTCTCCCGGATGTGGGCTGGATTTTGGCTGCCTTTTGGGCTGGAGCTTCTCGTGGTTTGAGGCCTGGCTTGCTCCAACCCCTGCTCTTGAGATTGTCCCGGATGTGGGCTGGATTTTGGCTGCATTTTGGGCTGGAGCTTCTCGTGGTTTGAGGCCTGGCTTGATCCACACCCTACTCTTGAGATTCTCCCGGATGTGGTCTGTAATTTGGCTGCCTTTAGGGCTGGAGCTTCTCGTGGTTTGAGGCCCAGCTTGCTCCACCCCCTGCTCTTGAGATTCTCCCGGAGGTGGGCTGCATTTTGGCTGCCTTTTGGGCTGGAGCTTCTCGTGGTTTGAGGCCTGGCTTTCTCCACCCACTTCTCTTGAGATTCTCCCGGAGGTGGGCTGCATTTTGGCAGCATTTTGGGCTGGAGCTTCTCGTGGTTTGAGGCCTGGCTTTCTCCACCCACTGCTCTTGAGATTCTCCCGGAGGTGGGCTGCATTTTGGCTGCATTTTGGGCTGGAGGTTCTCGTGGTTTGAGGCCTGGCTTCCTCCACCCCCTGCTCTTGAGTTTCTCCCGGATGTGGGCTGGATTTTGGCTTTCTTTTGGGCTGGAGCTTCTCCTGGTTTGAGGCCTGGCTTGCTCCAACCCCTGCTCTTCATATTCTCCTGGATGTGGGCTGGAGTTTGGCTGCCTTTGGGGCTGGAGCTTCTCGTGGTTTGAGGCCTGCCTTGCTCCACCCCCTGCTCTTGAGATTCTCCCGGATGTGGGCTGCATTTTGGCTGCCTTTTGGGCTGGAGCTTCTCGTGGTTTGAGGCCTGGCTTGCTCCACCCCCTGCTCTTGATATTGTCCCGGATGTGGTCTGGAGTTTGGCTGCATTTTTGGGCTGGAGCTTCCCCTGGTTTGAAGACTGGCTTGCTCCACCCCCTGCTCTTGAGATTCTCCCGGATGTGGGCTGCATTTTGGCTGTCTTTTGGGCTGGAGCTTCTCGTGGTTTGAGGCCTGGCTTGCTCCACCCCCTGCTCTTGAGATTCTCCTGGATGTGGGCTGCATTTTGGCTGCCTGTTGGGCTGGAGCTTCTTGTGGTTTGAGGCCTGGCTTGCTCCACCCCCTGCTCTTGAGATTCTCCCGCATGTGGGCTGCATTTTGGCTGCCTTTTGGGCTGGAGCTTCTCGTGGTTTGAGGCCTGGCTTGCTCCACCCCCTGCTCTTGATTTTCTCCCGGATGTGTGCTGGATTATGGCTGCCTTTTGGGCTGGAGCTTCTCGTGGTTTGAGGCCTGGCTTGCTCCACGCCCTGCTCTTGAGTTTCTCCCGGATGTGGGCTGCATTTTGGCTGCCTTTTGGGCTGGAGCTTCTCGTGGTTTGAGGCCTGGCTTGCTCCACTCCCTTGCTCTTGATATTCTCCTGGATGTGGGCTGGAGTTTGGCTGCCTTTTGGGCTGGAGCTTCTCGTGATTTGAGGCCTGGCTTGCTCCACCCCCTGCTCTTGAGATTCTCCCGGATGTGGGCTGGAGTTTGGCTGCATTTTGGGCTGGAGCTTCTCGTGGTTTGAGGCCTGGCTTGCTCCACCCCCTGCTCTTGAGATTCTCCCGGAGGTGGGCTGCATTTTGGCTGCCTTTTGGGCTGGAGCTTCTCGTGGTTTGAGGCCTGGCTTGCTCTACCACCTGCTCTTGAGATTCTCCCGGAGGTGGGCTGCATTTTGGCTGCCTTTAGGGCTGGAGCTTCTCGTGGTTTGAGGCCTGGCTTGCTCTACCACCTGCTCTTGAGATTCTCCCGGAGGTGGGCTGGAGTTTGGCTACATTTTGGTGTGGAGCTTCTCGTGGCTTGAGGCCTGGCTTGCTCCACCCCCTTCTCTTTATA
Organism: Rhynochetos jubatus; assembly: GCA_027574665.1. Lineage (NCBI taxonomy): Eukaryota > Metazoa > Chordata > Aves > Eurypygiformes > Rhynochetidae > Rhynochetos > Rhynochetos jubatus. Next base: position 679,515 of record JAQBHY010000095.1, on the reverse strand, counting down.
TTGTCCCGGATGTGGTCTGGAGTTTGGCTGACTTTTGGGCTGGAGCTTCCCCTGGTTTGAAGACTGGCTTGCTCCACCCCCTGCTCTTGATATTCTCCCGGATGTGGGCTGCATTTTGGCTGTCTTTTGGGCTGGAGCTTCTCGTGGTTTGAGGCCTGGCTTGCTCCACCAACTGCTCTTGAGATTCTCCCGGATGTGGGCTGCATTTTGGCTGCCTGTTGGGCTGGAGCTTCTTGTGGTTTGAGGCCTGGCTTGCTCCACCCCCTGCTCTTGAGATTCTCCCGCATGTGGGCTGCATTTTGGCTGCCTTTTGGGCTGGAGCTTCTCGTGGTTTGAGGCCTGGCTTGCTCCACCCCCTGCTCTTGATATTGTCCCGGATGTGGGCTGGAGTTTGGCTGCCTTTTGGGCTGGAGTTTCCCGTGGTTTGAAGCCTGGCTTGCTCCACCCCCTTCTCTTGATATTCTCCCGGATGTGGGCTGCATTTTGGCTGCCTTTTGGGCTGGAGCTTCTCGTGGTTTGAGGCCTGGCTTGCTCCACCCCCTGCTCTTGAGATTCTCCCGGATGTGGGCTGCATTTTGGCTGCCTTTAGGGCTGGAGCTTCTCGTGGTTTGAGGCCTGGCTTGCTCCACCCCCTGCTCTTGATATTCTCCCGGATGTGGGCTGGAGTTTGGCTGCCTTTTGGGCTGGAGCTTCTCGTGGTTTGAGGCCTGGATTGCTCCAGCCCCTGCTCTTGAGATTCTCCCGGATGTGGGCTTGAGTTTGGCTGCATTTTGGGCTGGAGCTTCTCGTGGTTTGAGGCCTGGCTTGCTCCACCCCCTGCTCTTGATATTCTCTAGGATGTGGGCTGCATTTTGGCTGCCTTTGGGGCTGGAGCTTCTCGTGGTTTGAGGCCTGGCTTACTCCACTCCCTGCTCTTGAGATTCTCTCGGAGGTGGGCTGGAGTTTGTCTGCCTTTTGGGCTGGAGCTTCTCGTGGTTTGGGGGCTGGCTTGCTCCACCCCCTGCTCTTGAGATTCTCCCGGACGTGGGCTGGATTTTGGCTGCCTTTTGGGCTGGAGCTTCTCGTGGTTTGAGGCCTGGCTTGATCCACCAACTGCTCTTGAGATTCTCCCGCAGGTGGGCTGCATTTTGGCTGCATTTTGAGCTGGAGCTTCTCCTGGTTTGAGGCCTGGCTTGCTCCACCCCCTGCTCTTGAGATTCTCCCGGATGTGGGCTGGAGTTTGACTGCCTTTTGGGCTGGAGCTTCTCGTGGTTTGAGGCCTGGCTTGCTCCACCCCCTGCTCTTGATATTCTCCCGGATGTGGGCTGCATTTTGGCTGCCTTTTGGGCTGGAGCTTCTCGTGGTTTGAGGCCTGGCTTGCTCCACCCCCTACTCTTTATTTTCTCCCGGATGTGGGCTGGATTTTGGCTGCCTTTTGGGCTGGAGCTTCTCGTAGTTTGAGGCCTGGCTTGCTCCAACCTCTGCTCTTGATATTCTCCCGGAGGTGGGCTGCATTTTGGCTGCCTTTTGGGCTGGAGCTTCTCGTGGTTTGAGGCCTGGCTTGCTCCACCCCCTGCTCTTGAGATTCTCATGGAGGTGGTCTGGATTTTGGCTGCATTTACGGCTGGAGCTTCTCGTGGTTTGAGGCCTGTCTTGATCCACTCCCTGCTCTTGAGATTCTCCCGGATGTGAGCTGCATTTTGGCTGCTTTTTGGGCTGGAGCTTCTCGTGGTTTGAGGCCTGGCTTGCTCCACCCCCTGCTCTTGAGATTCTCCCGGAGGTGGGCTGGAGTTTGGCTTTCTTTTGGGCTGGAGCTTCTCGTGGTTTGAGCCCTGGCTTGCTCCAACCCCTGCTCTTGATATTCTCCCGGAGCTGAGCTGCATTTTGGCTGCCTTTTGGGCTGGAGCTTCTCATGGTTTGAGCCCTGGCTTGCTCCAACCCCTGCTCTTGATATTCTCCCGGATGTGAGCTGCATTTTGGCTGGCTTTTGGGCTGGAGCTTCTTGTGGTTTGAGGCCTGGCTTGCTCCACCCCCTGCTCTTGATTTTCTCCCGGATGTGGGCTGCATTTTGGCTGCTTTTGGGCTGGAACTTCTCCTGGTTTGAGGCCTGGCTTGCTCCACCCCCTGCTCTTGAGATTCTCCCGGATGTGGGCTGCATTTTGGCTGCCTTTTGGGCTGGAGCTTCTCCTGGTTTGAGGCCTGTCTTGCTCCACCCCCTGCTCTTGAGATTCTCCCGGAGGTGGGCTGCATTTTGGCTGCCTTTACGGCTGGAGCTTCTCCTGGTTTGAGGCCTGTCTTGATCCACCCCCTGCTCTTGAGATTCTCCTGGATGTGGGCTGCATTTTGGCTGCCTTTTGGGCTGGAGCTTCTCGTAGTTTGAGGCCTGGCTTGCTCCAACCCCTGCTCTTGAGATTCTCACGGATGTGGGCTGGAGTTTGGCTGCATTTTGGGCTGGAGCTTCTCGAGGTTTGAGGCCTGGCTTGCTCCACCCCCTGCTCTTGAGATTCTCACGGAGGTGGGCTGGAGTTTGGCTGCCTTTTGGGCTGGAGATTCTCGTGGTTTGAGGCCTGTCTTGATCCACTCCCTGCTCTTGAGATTCTCCCGGATGTGGGCTGGATTTTGGCTGCCTTTTGGGCTGGAGCTTCTCGTGGTTTGAGGCCTGTCTTGATCCACCCCCTGCTCTTGAGATTCTCCCGGATGTGGGCTGGAGTTTGACTGTCTTTTGGGCTGGAGCTTCTCGTGGTTTGAGGCCTGTCTTGCTCCACGCCCTGCTCTTGAGATTCTCCCGGACGTGGGCTGCATTTTGGCTGCCTTTTGGGCTGGAGCTTCTCCTGGTTTGAGGCCTGGCTTGCTCCACCCCCTGCTCTTTATTTTCTCCCGGATGTGGGCTGGATTTTGGCTGCATTTTGGGCTGGAGCTTCTCGTAGTTTGAGGCCTGGCTTGCTCCACCCTCTGCTCTTGATATTCTCCCGGAGGTGGGCTGCATTTTGGCTGCCTTTTGGACTGGAGCTTCTCCTGGTTTGAGGCCTGGATTGCTCCACCCCCTGCTCTTGATATTCTCCCAGACGTGGGCTGGATTTTGGCTGCCTTTTGGGCTGGAGCTTCTCGTGGTTTGAGGCCTGGCTTGCTCCACGCCCTGCTCTTGAGATTCTCCCGGATGTGGGCTGCATTTTGGCTGCCTTTTGGGCTGGAGCTTCTCGTGGTTTGAGGCCTGGCTTGCTCCACCCCCTGCTCTTGAGATTCTCCCGGATGTGGGCTGCATTTTGGCTGCCTTTTGGGCTGGAGCTTCTCGTGGTTTGAGGCCTGGCTTGCTCCACCCCCTGCTCTTGAGATTCTCCCGGACGTGGGCTGCATTTTGGCTGCCTTTTGGGCTGGAGCTTCTCGTGGTTTGAGGCCTGGCTTGCTCCACCCCCTGCTCTTGAGATTCTCACGGAGGTGGGCTGGAGTTTGGCTGCCTTTTGGGCTGGAGCTTCTCGAGGTTTGAGCCCTGGCTTTCTCCACCCCCTGCTCTTGAGATTCTCACGGAGGTGGGCTGGAGTTTCGCTTTCTTTTGGGCTGGAGCTTCTCGTGGTTTGAGGCCTGGCTTGCTCCACCCCCTGCTCTTGAGATTCTCCCGGAGGTGGGCTGCATTTTGGCTGCCTTTACGGCTGGAGCTTCTCGTGGTTTGAGGCCTGTCTTGATCCACTCCCTGCTCTTGAGATTCTCCCGGATGTGGGCTGCATTTTGGCTGCCTTTTGGGCTGGAGCTTCTCGTGGTTTGAGGCCTGGCTTGCTCCACCCCCTGCTCTTGAGATTCTCACGGAGGTGGGCTGGAGTTTGGCTTTCTTTTGGGCTGGAGCTTCTCGTGGTTTGAGCCCTGGCTTGCTCCAACCCCTGCTCTTGATATTCTCCCGGATGTGAGCTGCATTTTGGCTGGCTTTTGGGCTGGAGCTTCTCGTGGTTTGAGGCCTGGCTTGCTCCACCCCCTGCTCTTGATTTTCTCCCGGATGTGGGCTGCATTTTGGCTGCCTTTTGGGCTGGAGCTTCTCCTGGTTTGAGGCCTGTCTTGCTCCACCCCCTGCTCTTGAGATTCTCCCGGAGGTGGGCTGCATTTTGGCTGCCTTTACGGCTGGAGCTTCTCCTGGTTTGGGGCCTGTCTTGATCCACCCCCTGCTCTTGAGATTCTCCCGCAGGTGGGCTGCATTTTGGCTGCCTTTTGGGCTGGAGCTTCTCGTAGTTTGAGGCCTGGCTTGCTCCAACCCCTGCTCTTGAGATTCTCACGGATGTGGGCTGGAGTTTGGCTGCATTTTGGGCTGGAGCTTCTCGAGGTTTGAGGCCTGGCTTGCTCCACCCCCTGCTCTTGAGATTCTCCCGGAGGTGGGCTGGATTTTGGCTGCCTTTTGGGCTGGAGCTTCTCGTGGTTTGAGGCCTGTCTTGATCCACTCCCTGCTCTTGAGATTCTCCCGGATGTGGGCTGGATTTTGGCTGCCTTTTGGGCTGGAGCTTCTCGTGGTTTGAGGCCTGTCTTGATCCACCCCCTGCTCTTGAGATTCTCCCGGATGTGGGCTGGAGTTTGACTGTCTTTTGGGCTGGAGCTTCTCCTGGTTTGAGGCCTGTCTTGCTCCACGCCCTGCTCTTGAGATTCTCCCGGACGTGGGCTGCATTTTGGCTGCCTTTTGGGCTGGAGCTTCTTGTGGTTTGAGGCCTGGCTTGCTCCACCCCCTGCTCTTGAGATTCTCCCGGATGTGGGCTGCATTTTGGCTGCCTTTTGGGCTGGAGCTTCTCGAGGTTTGAGGCCTGTCTTGCTCCACCCCCTGCTCTTGAGATTCTCCCGGACGTGGGCTGGATTTTGGCTGCATTTACGGCTGGAGCTTCTCGTGGTTTGAGGCCTGTCTTGATCCACCCCCTGCTCTTGAAATTCTCCCGCAGGTGGGCTGCATTTTGGCTGCATTTTGGGCTGGAGCTTCTCGTGGTTTGAGGCCTGTCTTGCTCCACCCCCTGCTCTTGAGATTCTCCCGGATGTGGGCTGGAGTTTTACTGTCTTTTGGACTGGAGCTTCTCGTGGTTTGAGGCCTGGCTTGCTCCACCCACTGCTCTTGAGCTTCTCCCATAGGTGGGCTGCATTTTCGCTGCATTTTGAGCTGGAGCTTCTCATGGTTTGAGGCCTGGCTTGCTCCAGCCCCTGCTCTTGAGATTCTCCCGGATGTGGGCTGGATTTTGGCTGCCTTTAGGGCTGGAGCTTCTCGTGGTTTGAGGCCTGGCTTGCTCCACCCCCTGCTCTTGAGATTCTCCCGGATGTGGGCTGCATTTTGGCTGCCTTTTGGGCTGGACCTTCTCATAGTTTGAGGCCTGGCTTGCTCCACCCCCTACTCTTGAGATTCTCATGGAGGTGGGCTGGAGTTTGGCTGCATTTTGGGCTGGAGCTTCTCGAGGTTTGAGGCCTGGCTTGCTCCAACCCCTGCTCTTGAGATTCTCCCGGATGTGGGCTGCATTTTGGCTGCCTTTTGGGCTGGAGCTTCTCGTAGTTTGAGGCCTGGCTTGCTCCACCCCCTGCTCTTGAGATTTTCACGGAGGTGGGCTGGAGTTTGGCTGCATTTTGGGCTGGAGCTTCTCGTGGTTTGAGGCCTGGCTTGCTCCACCCCCTGCTCTTGAGATTCTCCTGGAGGTGGGCTGGATTTTGGCTGCCTTTTGGGTTGGAGCTTCTCGTGGTTTGAGGCCTGTCTTGATTCACTCCCTGCTCTTGAGATTCTCCCGGATGTGGGCTGGATTTTGGCTGCCTTTTGGGCTGGAGCTTCTCGTGGTTTGAGGCCTGGCTTGCTCCACGCCCTGCTCTTGAGATTCTCCCGGATGTGGGCTGCATTTTGGCTGCCTTTAGGGCTGGAGCTTCTCCTGGTTTGAGGCCTGGCTTGCTCCACCCCCTGCTCTTGAGATTCTCCCGGATGTGGGCTGCATTTTTGCTGCCTTTTGGGCTGGAGCTTCTCGTGGTTTGAGGCCTGGCGTGCTCCACCCCCTGCTCTTGAGATTCTCCCGGAGGTGGGCTGCATTTTGGCTGCCTTTTGGGCTGGAGCTTCTCGTGGTTTGAGGCCTGGCTTGCTCCACCCCCTGCTCTTGAGATTCTCACGGAGGTGGGCTGGAGTTTGGCTGCCTTTTGGGCTGGAGCTTCTCGAGGTTTGAGGCCTGGCTTGCTCCACCCCCTGCTCTTGAGATTCTCACGGAGGTGGGCTGGAGTTTGGCTTTCTTTTGGGCTGGAGCTTCTCGTGGTTTGAGCCCTGGCTTGCTCCAACCCCTGCTCTTGATATTCTTCCGGATGTGAGCTGCATTTTGGCTGCCTTTTGGGCTGGAGCTTCTCGTGGTTTGAGGCCTGGCTTGCTCCACACCCTGCTCTTGATTTTCTCCCGGATGTGGGCTGGATTTTGGCTGGCTTTTGGGCTGGAGCTTCTCGTGGTTTGAGGCCTGGCTTGCTCCACCCCCTTCTCTTGAGATTCTCCCGGATGTGGGCTGGATTTTGGCTGCCTTTTGGGCTGGAGCTTCTCGTAGTTTGAGGCCTGGCTTGCTCCACCCCCTGCTCTTGAGATTCTCCCGGATGTGTGCTGCATTTTGGCTGCCTTTTGGGCTGGAGCTTCTCGTGGTTTGAGGCCTGGCTTGCTCCACCCCCTGCTCTTGAGATTCTCCCGGACGTGGGCTGCATTTTGGCTGCATTTTGGGCTGGAGCTTCTCGTGGTTTGAGGCCTGGCTTGCTCCACCGCCTGCTCTTGAGATTCTCACGGAGGTGGGCTGGAGTTTGGCTGCATTTTGGGTTGGAGCTTCTCGTGGTTTGAGGCCTGGCTTGCTCCACCCCCTGCTCTTGAGATTCTCCTGAATGTGGGCTGCATTTTGGCTGCCTTTTGGGCTGGAGCTTCTCCTGGTTTGAGGCCTGTCTTGCTCCACCCCCTGCTCTTGAGATTCTCCCGGACGTGGGCTGGATTTTGGCTGCCTTTACGGCTGGAGCTTCTCGTGGTTTGATGCCTGTCTTGATCCACCCCCTGCTCTTGAAATTCTCCCGCAGGTGGGCTGCATTTTGGCTGCATTTTGGGCTGGAGCTTCTCGTGGTTTGAGGCCTTGCTTTCTCCACCCCCTGCTCTTGATATTCTCCCGGATGTGGGCTGCATTTTGGCTGCCTTTTGGGCTGGAGCTTCTCGTGGTTTGAGGCCTGGCTTGCTCCACCCCCTGCTCTTTATTTTCTCCCGGATGTGGGCTGGATTTTGGCTGCATTTTGGGCTGGAGCTTCTTGTAGTTTGAGGCCTGGCTTGCTCCACCCCCTGCTCTTGAGATTCTCCTGGAGGTGGGCTGGATTTTGGCTGCCTTTACGGCTGGAGCTTCTCGTGGTTTGAGGCCTGGCTTGCTCCACCCCCTGCTCTTGAGATTCTCCCGGATGTGGGCTGCATTTTGGCTGCCTTTTGGGCTGGAGCTTCTCGTAGTTTGAGGCCTGGCTTGCTCCACCCCCTGCTCTTGAGATTCTCACGGAGGTGGGCTGGAGTTTGGCTGCCTTTACGGCTGGAGCTTCTCGTGGTTTGAGCCCTGGCTTGCTCCAACCCCTGCTCTTGAGATTCTCCCGCATGTGGGCTGCATTTTGGCTGCCTTTTGGGCTGGAGCTTCTCCTGGTTTGAGGCCTGTCTTGCTCCACCCCCTGCTCTTGAGATTCTCCCGGACGTGGGCTGCATTTTGGCTGCCTTTACGGCTGGAGCTTCTCGTGGTTTGAGGCCTGTCTTGATCCACCCCCCGCTCTTGAGATTCTCCCGGATGTGGGCTGCATTTTGGCTGCCTTTTGGGCTGGAGCTTCTCCTGGTTTGAGGCCTGGCTTGCTCCACCCCCTGCTCTTGACATTCTCCCAGACTTGGCTGGATTTTGGCTGCCTTTTGGGCTGGAGCTTCTCGTGGTTTGAGGCCTGGCTTGCTCCACCCCCTGCTCTTGAGATTCTCCCGGATGTGGGCTGTATTTTGGCTGCCTTTTGGGCTGGAGCTTCTCGTGGTTTGAGGCCTGGCTTGCTCCACCGCCTGCTCTTGAGATTCTCACGGAGGTGGGCTGGAGTTTGGCTGCATTTTGGGCTGGAGCTTCTCGAGGTTTGAGGCCTGGCTTGCTCCACCCCCTGCTCTTGAGATTCTCCCGGAGGTGGGCTGGAGTTTGGCTTTCTTTTGGGCTGGAGCTTCTCATGGTTTGAGGCCTGGCTTGCTCCAGCCCCTGCTCTTGAGATTCTCCCGGATGTGGGCTGCATTTTGGCTGCCTTTAGGGCTGGAGCTTCTCGTGGTTTGAGGCCTGGCTTGCTCCACCCCCTGCTCTTGAGATTCTCCCGGATGTGGGCTGCATTTTGGCTGCCTTTTGGGCTGGAGCTTCTCGTGGTTTGAGGCCTTGCTTTCTCCACCCCCTGCTCTTGATATTCTCCCGGATGTGGGCTGCATTTTGGCTGCCTTTTGGGCTGGAGCTTCTCGTGGTTTGAGGCCTGGCTTGCTCCACGCCCTGCTCTTTATTTTCTCCCGGATGTGGGCTGGATTTTGGCTGCATTTTGGGCTGGAGCTTCTCGAGGTTTGAGGCCTGGCTTGCTCCACCCCCTGCTCTTGAGATTCTCCTGGAGGTGGGCTGGATTTTGGCTGCCTTTACGGCTGGAGCTTCTCGTGGTTTGAGGCCTGGCTTGCTCCACCCCCTGCTCTTGAGATTCTCCCGGATGTGGGCTGCATTTTGGCTGCATTTTGGGCTGGAGCTTCTCGTAGTTTGAGGCCTGGCTTGCTCCACCCCCTGCTCTTGAGATTCTCACGGAGGTGGGCTGGAGTTTGGCTGCCTTTACGGCTGGAGCTTCTCGTGGTTTGAGGCCTGTCTTGCTCCACGCCCTGCTCTTGAGATTCTCCCAGATGTGGGCTGCATTTTGGCTGCCTTTAGTGCTGGAGCTTCTCGAGGTTTGAGGCCTGGCTTGCTCCACCCCCTGCTCTTGAGATTCTCCCGGATGTGGGCTGGATTTTGGCTGCCTTTTGGGCTGGAGCTTCTCGTAGTTTGAGGCCTGGCTTGCTCCACCCCCTGCTCTTGAGATTCTCCCGGATGTGTGCTGCATTTTGGCTGCCTTTTGGGCTGGAGCTTCTCGTGGTTTGAGGCCTGGCTTGCTCCACCCCCTGCTCTTGAGATTCTCCCGGACGTGGGCTGCATTTTGGCTGCATTTTGGGCTGGAGCTTCTCGTGGTTTGAGGCCTGGCTTGCTCCACCGCCTGCTCTTGAGATTCTCACGGAGGTGGGCTGGAGTTTGGCTGCATTTTGGGTTGGAGCTTCTCGTGGTTTGAGGCCTGGCTTGCTCCACCCCCTGCTCTTGAGATTCTCCTGGATGTGGGCTGCATTTTGGCTGCCTTTTGGGCTGGAGCTTCTCCTGGTTTGAGGCCTGTCTTGCTCCACCCCCTGCTCTTGAGATTCTCCCGGACGTGGGCTGGATTTTGGCTGCCTTTACGGCTGGAGCTTCTCGTGGTTTGATGCCTGTCTTGATCCACCCCCTGCTCTTGAAATTCTCCCGCAGGTGGGCTGCATTTTGGCTGCATTTTGGGCTGGAGCTTCTCGTGGTTTGAGGCCTTGCTTTCTCCACCCCCTGCTCTTGATATTCTCCCGGATGTGGGCTGCATTTTGGCTGCCTTTTGGGCTGGAGCTTCTCGTGGTTTGAGGCCTGGCTTGCTCCACCCCCTGCTCTTTATTTTCTCCCGGATGTGGGCTGGATTTTGGCTGCATTTTGGGCTGGAGCTTCTTGTAGTTTGAGGCCTGGCTTGCTCCACCCCCTGCTCTTGAGATTCTCCTGGAGGTGGGCTGGATTTTGGCTGCCTTTACGGCTGGAGCTTCTCGTGGTTTGAGGCCTGGCTTGTTCCACCCCCTGCTCTTGAGATTCTCCCGGATGTGGGCTGCATTTTGGCTGCCTTTTGGGCTGGAGCTTCTCGTAGTTTGAGGCCTGGCTTGCTCCACCCCCTGCTCTTGAGATTCTCACGGAGGTGGGCTGGAGTTTGGCTGCCTTTACGGCTGGAGCTTCTCGTGGTTTGAGCCCTGGCTTGCTCCAACCCCTGCTCTTGAGATTCTCCCGCATGTGGGCTGCATTTTGGCTGCCTTTTGGGCTGGAGCTTCTCCTGGTTTGAGGCCTGTCTTGCTCCACCCCCTGCTCTTGAGATTCTCCCGGACGTGGGCTGCATTTTGGCTGCCTTTACGGCTGGAGCTTCTCGTGGTTTGAGGCCTGTCTTGATCCACCCCCCGCTCTTGAGATTCTCCCGGATGTGGGCTGCATTTTGGCTGCCTTTTGGGCTGGAGCTTCTCCTGGTTTGAGGCCTGGCTTGCTCCACCCCCTGCTCTTGACATTCTCCCAGACTTGGCTGGATTTTGGCTGCCTTTTGGGCTGGAGCTTCTCGTGGTTTGAGGCCTGGCTTGCTCCACCCCCTGCTCTTGAGATTCTCCCGGATGTGGGCTGTATTTTGGCTGCCTTTTGGGCTGGAGCTTCTCGTGGTTTGAGGCCTGGCTTGCTCCACCGCCTGCTCTTGAGATTCTCACGGAGGTGGGCTGGAGTTTGGCTGCATTTTGGGCTGGAGCTTCTCGAGGTTTGAGGCCTGGCTTGCTCCACCCCCTGCTCTTGAGATTCTCCCGGAGGTGGGCTGGAGTTTGGCTTTCTTTTGGGCTGGAGCTTCTCATGGTTTGAGGCCTGGCTTGCTCCAGCCCCTGCTCTTGAGATTCTCCCGGATGTGGGCTGCATTTTGGCTGCCTTTAGGGCTGGAGCTTCTCGTGGTTTGAGGCCTGGCTTGCTCCACCCCCTGCTCTTGAGATTCTCCCGGATGTGGGCTGCATTTTGGCTGCCTTTTGGGCTGGAGCTTCTCGTGGTTTGAGGCCTTGCTTTCTCCACCCCCTGCTCTTGTTATTCTCCCGGATGTGGGCTGCATTTTGGCTGCCTTTTGGGCTGGAGCTTCTCGTGGTTTGAGGCCTGGCTTGCTCCACGCCCTGCTCTTTATTTTCTCCCGGATGTGGGCTGGATTTTGGCTGCATTTTGGGCTGGAGCTTCTCGAGGTTTGAGGCCTGGCTTGCTCCACCCCCTGCTCTTGAGATTCTCCTGGAGGTGGGCTGGATTTTGGCTGCCTTTACGGCTGGAGCTTCTCGTGGTTTGAGGCCTGGCTTGCTCCACCCCCTGCTCTTGAGATTCTCCCGGATGTGGGCTGCATTTTGGCTGCATTTTGGGCTGGAGCTTCTCGTAGTTTGAGGCCTGGCTTGCTCCACCCCCTGCTCTTGAGATTCTCACGGAGGTGGGCTGGAGTTTGGCTGCCTTTACGGCTGGAGCTTCTCGTGGTTTGAGGCCTGTCTTGCTCCACGCCCTGCTCTTGAGATTCTCCCAGATGTGGGCTGCATTTTGGCTGCCTTTAGTGCTGGAGCTTCTCGAGGTTTGAGGCCTGGCTTGCTCCACCCCCTGCTCTTGAGATTCTCCCAGATGTGGGCTGTATTTTGGCTGCCTTTTGGGCTGGAGCTTCTCGTGGTTTGAGCCCTGGCTTGCTCCAACCCCTGCTCTTGAGATTCTCCCGGATGTGGGCTGGATTTTGGCTGCCTTTACGGCTGGAGCTTCTCGTGGTTTGAGGCCTGTCTTGATCCACCCCCCGCTCTTGAGATTCTCCCGGATGTGGGCTGGATTTTGGCTGCCTTTTGGGCTGGAGCTTCTCGTGGTTTGAGGCCTGGCTTGCTCCACCCCCTGCTCTTGAGATTCTCCCGGATGTGGGCTGGATTTTGGCTGCCTTTTGGGCTGGAGCTTCTCGTAGTTTGAGGCCTGGCTTGCTCCACCCCCTTCTCTTGAGATTCTCCCGGATGTGGGCTGCATTTTGGCTGCCTTTTGGGCTGGAGCTTCTCGTGGTTTGAGGCCTGGCTTGCTCCACCCCCTGCTCTTGAGATTCTCCCGGACGTGGGCTGTATTTTGGCTGCCTTTTGGTCTGGAGCTTCTCGTGGTTTGAGGCCTGGCTTGCTCCACCGCCTGCTCTTGAGATTCTCACGGATGTGGGCTGCATTTTGGCTGCATTTTGGGCTGGAGCTTCTCGTGGTTTGAGGCCTGGCTTGCTCCACCCCCTGCTCTTGAGATTCTCCCATAGGTGGGCTGAATTTTCGCTGCATTTTGAGCTGGAGCTTCTCATGGTTTGTGGCCTGGCTTGCTCCAGCCCCTGCTCTTGAGATTCTCCCGGATGTGGGCTGCATTTTGGCTGCATTTAGGGCTGGAGCTTCTCGTAGTTTGAGGCCTGGCTTGCTCCACCCCCTGCTCTTGAGATTCTCCCGGATGTGGGCTGCATTTTGGCTGCCTTTTGGGCTGGAGCTTCTCGTAGTTTGAGGCCTGGCTTGCTCCACCCCCTGCTCTTGAGATTCTCCCGAATGTTGGCTGCATTTTGGCTGCATTTTGGGCTGGAGCTTCTCGAGGTTTGAGGCCTGGCTTGCTCCACCCCCTGCTCTTGAGATTCTCCCGGAGGTGGGCTGGATTTTGGCTGCCTTTACGGCTGGAGCTTCTCGTGGTTTGAGGCCTGTCTTGCTCCACCCCCTGCTCTTGAGATTCTCCCGGATGTGGGCTGCATTTTGGCTGCCTTTTGGGCTGGAGCTTCTCGTAGTTTGAGGCCTGGCTTGCTCCACACCCTGCTCTTGAGATTCTCCCGGATGTGGGCTGCATTTTGGCTGCATTTTGGGCTGGAGCTTCTCGAGGTTTGAGGCCTGGCTTGCTCCACCCCCTGCTCTTGAGATTCTCCCGGAGTTGGGCTGGATTTTGGCTGCCTTTACGGCTGGAGCTTCTCGTGGTTTGAGGCCTGTCTTGATCTACTACCTGCTCTTGAGATTCTCCCGGATGTGGGCTGGAGTTTGACTGTCTTTTGGGCTGGAGCTTCTCGTGGTTTCAGGGCTTGCTTTCTCCACCCCCTGCTCTTGATATTCTCCCGGATGTGGGCTGCATTTTGGCTGCCTTTTGGGCTGGAGCTTCTCGTGGTTTGAGGCCTGGCTTGCTCCACCCCCTGCTCTTTATTTTCTCCCGGTTGTGGGCTGGATTTTGGCTGCCTTTTGGGCTGGAGCTTCTCGTGGTTTGAGGCCTGGCTTGCTCCACCCCCTGCTCTTGAGATTCTCACGGAGGTGGACTGGAGTTTGGCTGCCTTTTGGGCTGGAGCTTCTCGAGGTTTGAGGCCTGGCTTGCTCCACCCCCTGGTCTTTATTTTCTCCCGGATGTGGGCTGCATTTTCGCTGCCTTTTGGGCTGGAGCTTCTCGTGGTTTGAGGCCTGGCTTGCTCCACACCCTGCTCTTGAGATTCTCCCGGATGTGGGCTGCATTTTGGCTGCCTTTAGGGCTGGAGCTTCTCGTGGCTTGAGGCCTGGCTTGCTCCACCCCCTGCTCTTGAGATTCTCCCGGATGTGGGCTGCATTTTGGCTGCCTTTTGGGCTGGAGCTTCTCGTAGTTTGAGGCCTGGCTTGTTCCACCCCCTGCTCTTGAGATTCTCCCGGATGTGGGCTGCATTTTGGCTGCCTTTTGGGCTGGAGCTTCTCGTAGTTTGAGGCCTGGCTTGCTCCACCCCCTGCTCTTGAGATTCTCCCGGATGTGGGCTGCATTTTGGCTGCCTTTAGGGCTGGAGCTTCTCGTGGTTTGAGGCCTGGCTTGCTCCACCCCCTGCTCTTGAGATTCTCCCGGATGTGCGCTGCAGTTTGGCTGCCTTTTGGGCTGGAGCTTCTCATGGTTTGAGGCCTGGCTTGCTCCACCCCCTGCTCTTGAGATTCTCCCGGATGTGGGCTGCATTTTGGCTGCCTTTTGGGCTGGAGCTTCTTGTGGTTTGAGGCCTGGCTTGCTCCACCCCCTGCTCTTGAGATTCTCCCGGATGTGGGCTGCATTTTGGCTGCCTTTTGGGCTGGAGCTTCTCATGGTTTGAGGCCTGGCTTGCTCCACCCCCTGCTCTTGAGATTCTCCCGGAGGTGGGCTGGAGTTTGGCTTTCTTTTGGGCTGGAGCTTCTCGTGGTTTGAGCCCTGGCTTGCTCCAACCCCTGCTCTTGATATTCTCCCGGATGTGAGCTGCATTTTGGCTGCCTTTTGGGCTGGAGCTTCTCCTGGTTTGAGGCCTGGCTTGCTCCACCCCCTGCTCTTGATTTTCTCCCGGATGTGGGCTGCATTTTGGCTGCCTTTTGGGCTGGAGCTTCTCCTGGTTTGAGGCCTGGCTTGCTCCACCCCCTGCTCTTGATTTTCTCCCGGATGTGGGCTGCATTTTGGCTGCCTTTTGGGCTGGATCTTCTCGTGGTTTGAGGCCTGGCTTGCTCCACGCCCTGCTCTTGAGATTCTCCCGGAGGTGGGCTGCATTTTGGCTGCCTTTTGGGCTGGAGCTTCTCGTGGTTTGAGGCCTGGCTTGCTTCACCCCCTGCTCTTGAGATTCTCCCGGAGGTGGGCTGCATTTTGGCTGCATTTTGGGCTGGAGCTTCTCGTGGTTTGAGGCCTGGCTTGCTCCAGCCCCTGCTCTTGAGATTCTCCCGGAGGTGGGCTGCATTTTGGCTGCCTTTTGGGCTGGAGCTTCTCGTGGTTTGAGGCCTGGCTTTCTCCACCCCCTGCTCTTGAGATTCTCCCAGATGTGGGCTGGATTTTGGCTGCCTTTTGGGCTGGAGCTTCTCGTGGTTTGAGGCCTGGCTTGCTCCACCCCCTGCTCTTGAGATTCTCAGGGAGGTGGGCTGGAGTTTGGCTGCATTTTGAGCTGGAGCTTCTCATGGTTTGAGGCCTGGCTTGCTCCAGCCCCTGCTCTTGAGATTCTCCCGGATGTGGGCTGCCTTTTGGCTGCCTTTAGGGCTGGAGCTTCTCGTAGTTTGAGGCCTGGCTTGCTCCACCCCCTGCTCTTGAGATTCTCACGGAGGTGGGCTGGAGTTTGGCTTTCTTTTGGGCTGGAGCTTCTCGTGGTTTGAGCCCTGGCTTGCTCCAACCCCTGCTCTTGATATTCTCCCGGATGTGAGCTGCATTTTGGCTGCCTTTTGGGCTGGAGCTTCTCCTGGTTTGAGGCCTGGCTTGCTCCACCCCCTGCTCTTGATTTTCTCCCGGATGTGGGCTGCATTTTGGCTGCATTTTGGGCTGGATCTTCTCGTGGTTTGAGGCCTGGCTTGCTCCACGCCCTGCTCTTGAGATTCTCCCAGAGTTGGGCTGCATTTTGGCTGCCTTTAGGGCTGGAGCTTCTCGTAGTTTGAGGCCTGGCTTGCTCCACCCCCTGCTCTTGAGATTCTCCCGGATGTGGGCTGCATTTTGGCTGCCTTTTGGGCTGGAGCTTCTCGTAGTTTGAGGCCTGGCTTGCTCCACGCCCTGCTCTTGAGATTCTCCCGGATGTGGGCTGCATTTTGGCTGCCTTTAGGGCTGGAGCTTCTCGTGGTTTGAGGCCTGGCTTGCTCCACCCCCTGCTCTTGAGATTCTCCCGGATGTGGGCTGGATTTTGGCTGCATTTTGGGCTGGAGCTTCTCGTGGTTTGAGGCCTGGCTTGCTCCACCCCCTGCTCTTGAGATTCTCCCGGATGTGGGCTGGATTTTGGCTGCCTTTTGGGCTGGAGCTTCTTGTGGTTTGAGGCCTGGCTTGCTCCACCCCCTGCTCTTGATATTCTCCCGGATGTGGGCTGCATTTTGGCTGCATTTTGGGCTGGAGCTTCTCGTGGTTTGAGGCCTGGCTTGCTCCACCCCCTGCTCTTGAGATTCTCCCAGAGGTGGGCTGCATTTTGGCTTTATTTTGGGCTGGAGCTTCTCGTGGTTTGAGGCCTGGCTTGCTCCACCCCCTGCTCTTGAGATTCTCCCGGAGATGGGCTGCATTTTCACTGCCTTTAGGGCTGGAGCTTCTCGTGGTTTGAGGCCTGTCTTGCTCCACCCCCTGCTCTTGAGATTCTCCCGGATGTGGGCTGCATTTTGGCTGCCTTTTGGGCTGGAGCTTCTCGTGGTTTGAGGCCTGGCTTGCTCCACCCCCTACTCTTGATATTCTAACGGAGGTGGGCTGCATTTATCTGCCTTTTGGGCTGGAGCTTCTCGTGGTTTGAGGCCTGGCTTGCTCCAACACCTGCTCTTGATTTTCTCCCGGATGTGTGCTGGATTTTGGCTGCATTTTGGGCTGGAGCTTCTCGTGGTTTGAGGCCTGGCTTGCTCCACCTCCTGCTCTTGAGATTCTCCCAGAGGTGGGCTGCATTTTGGCTGCCTTTAGGGCTGGAGCTTCTCGTGGTTTGAGGCCTGGCTTGCTCCACCCCCTGCTCTTGAGATTCTCACGGATGTGGGCTGCATTTTGGCTGCCTTTTGGGCTGGAGCTTCTCGTGGTTTGAGGCCTGGCTTGCTCCACCCCCTGCTCTTGAGATTCTCCCGGAGGTGGGCTGCATTTTGGCTGCCTTTTGGGCTGGAGCTTCTCGTGGTTTGAGGCCTGGCTTGCTCCACCCCCTGCTCTTGAGATTCTCCCGGAGGTGGGCTGGAGTTTGGCTTTATTTTGGGCTGGAGCTTCTCGTGGTTTGAGGCCTGGCTTGCTCCAACCCCTGCTCTTGAGTATCTCCGGGATGTGGGCTGCATTTTGGCTGCCTTTTCGGTTGGAGCTTCTCGTGGTTTGAGGCCTGGCTTGCTCCACCCCCTGCTCTTGAGATTCTCCCGGATGTGGGCTGGATTTTGGCTGCCTTTTAGGCTGAAGCTTCTCGTGGTTTGAGGCCTGGCTTGCTCCACCCCCTTCTCTTGAGATTCTCCCGGATGTGGGCTGCATTTTGGCTGCCTTTTGGGCTGGAGCTTCTCGTGGTTTGAGGCCTGGCTTGCTCCACCCCCTGCTCTTGAGATTCTCCCAGATGTGGGCTGCATTTTGGCTGCATTTTGGGCTGGAGATTCTCGAGGTTTGAGGCCTGGCTTGCTCCACCCCCTGCTCTTGAGATTCTCACGGAGGTGGGCTGGAGTTTGGCTTTCTTTTGGGCTGGAGCTTCTCGTGGTTTGAGCCCTGGCTTGCTCCAACCCCTGCTCTTGATATTCTCCCGGATGTAAGCTGCATTTTGGCTGCCTTTTGGGCTGGAGCTTCTCGTGGATTGAGGCCTGGCTTGATCCACCCCCTGCTCTTGAGATTCTCCCGCAGGTGGGCTGCATTTTGGCTGCCTTTTGGGCTGGAGCCTCTCGTGGTTTGAGGCCTGGCTTCCTCCACCCCCTGCTCTTGAGATTCTCCCGGATGTGGGCTGGAGTTTGACTGCATTTTTGGGCTGGAGCTTCTCGTGGTTTGAGGCCTGGCTTGCTCCACCCCCTGCTCTTGATATTCTCCCGGAGGTGGGCTGCATTTTCGCTGCATTTTGAGCTGGAGCTTCTCATAGTTTGAGGCCTGGCTTGCTCCAGCCCCTGCTCTTGATATTGTCCCGGATGTGGGCTGCATTTTGGCTGCTTTTTGGGCTGGAGCTTCTCGAGGTTTGAGGCCTGTCTTGCTCCACCCCCTGCTCTTGAGATACTCCCGGACGTAGGCTGGATTTTGGCTGCCTTTACGGCTGGAGCTTCTCGTGGTTTGAGGCCTGTCTTGATCCACCCCCTACTCTTGATATTCTCCCGTATGGGGTCTGGAGTTTGGCTGCCTTTTGGGCTGGAGCTTCTCGTGGTTTGAGGCCTGGCTTGCTCCACCCCCTGCTCTTGAGATTCTCCCGGATGTGGGCTGCATTTTGGCTGCATTTTGGGCTGGAGCTTCTCGTGGTTTGAGGCCTGGCTTGCTCCACCCCCTGCTCTTGAGATTCTCCCGGATGTGGGCTGGATTTTGCCTGCATTTTGGGCTGGAGCTTCTCGTGGTTTGAGGCCTGGCTTGCTCCACCCCCTGCTCTTGAGGTTCTCCCGGATGTGGGCTGCATTTTGGCTGCCTTTTGGGCTGGAGCTTCTCGTGGTTTGAGGCCTGGCTTGCTCCACCCCCTGCTCTTGAGATTCTCCCGGAGGTGGGCTGGAGTTTGGCTGCCTTTAGGGCTGGAGCTTCTCGTGGTTTGAGGCCTGGCTTGCTCCACCCCCTGCTCTTGAGATTCTCCCGGAGGTGGGCTGCATTTTGGCTGCCTTTTGGGCTGGAGCTTCTCGTGGTTTGAGGCCTGGCTTGCTCCACCCCCTGCTCTTGAGATTCTCCCGGATTTGGGCTGCATTTTGGCTGCCTTTTCGGTTGGAGCTTCTCGTGGTTTGAGGCCTGGCTTGCTCCACCCCCTGCTCTTGAGATTCTCACGGAGGTGGGCTGGAGTTTGGCTTTCTTTTGGGCTGGAGCTTCTCGTGGTTTGAGGCCTGGCTTTCTCCAACCCCTGCTCTTGAGTATCTCCGGGATGTGGGCTGCATTTTGGCTGCCTTTTCGGTTGGAGCTTCTCGTGGTTTGAGGCCTGGCTTGCTCCACCCCCTGCTCTTGAGATTCTCACGGAGGTGGGCTGGAGTTTGGCTTTCTTTTGGGCTGGAGCTTCTCGTGGTTTGAGCCCTGGCTTGCTCCAACCCCTGCTCTTGAGATTCTCCCGGATGTGAGCTGCATTTTGGCTGCCTTTTGGGCTGGAGCTTCTCGTTGTTTGAGGCCTGTCTTGATCCACCCCCTGCTCTTGAGATTCTCCCGCAGGTGGGCTGCATTTTGGCTGCCTTTTGGGCTGGAGCCTCTCGTGGTTTGAGGCCTGGCTTCCTCCACCCCCTGCTCTTGAGATTCTCCCGGATGTGGGCTGGAGTTTGACTGCATTTTTGGGCTGGAGCTTCTCGTGGTTTGAGGCCTGGCTTGCTCCACCCCCTGCTCTTGAGATTCTCCCAGAGGTGTGCTGCATTTTCGCTGCATTTTGAGCTGGAGCTTCTCATAGTTTGAGGCCTGGCTTGCTCCAGACCCTGCTCTTGATATTGTCCCGGATGTGGGCTGCATTTTGGCTGCTTTTTGGGCTGGAGCTTCTCGAGGTTTGAGGCCTGTCTTGCTCCACCCCCTGCTCTTGAGATTCTCCCGGACGTAGGCTGCATTTTGGCTGAATCTTGGGCTGGAGCTTCTCGTGGTTTGAGGCCTGGCTTGCTCCACCCCCTGCTCTTGAGATTCTCCCGGATGTGGGCTGCATTTTGGCTGCTTTTTGGGCTGGAGCTTCTCGTGGTTTGAGGCCTGGCTTGCTCCACCCCCTGCTCTTGAGTTTCTCCCGGATGTGGGCTGCATTTTGGCTGCATTTTGGTTGGAGCTTCTCGTGGTTTGAGGCCTGGCTTGCTCCACCCCCTGCTCTTGAGATTCTCCCGGATGTGGGCTGCATTTTGGCTGCCTTTTGGGCTGGAGCTTCTCGTGGTTTGAGGCCTGGCTTGCTCCACCCCCTGCTCTTGAGATTCTCCCGGATGTGGGCTGCATTTTGGCTGCCTTTTGGGCTGGAGCTTCTCGTGGTTTGAGGCCTGGGTTGCTCCACCCCCTGCTCTTGAGATTCTCCCGGATGTGGGCTGCATTTTGGCTGCCTTTTGGGTTGGAGCTTCTCGTGGTTTGAGGCCTGCCTTACTCCACACCCTGCTCTTGAGATTCTCCCGGACGTGAGCGGCATTTTGGCTGATTCTTGGGCTGGAGCTTCTCGTGGTTTGAGGCCTGCCTTACTCCAACCCCTGCTCTTGAGTATCTCCCGGATGTGGGCTGCATTTTGGCTGAATCTTGGGCTGGAGCTTCTCGTGGTTTGAGGCCTGGCTTGCTCCACCCCCTACTCTTGAGATTCTCCCGGAGGTGGGCTGGAGTTTGGCTTTATTTTGGGCTGGAGCTTCTCGTGGTTTGAGGCCTGGCTTGCTCCAACCCCTGCTCTTGAGTATCTCCGGGATGTGGGCTGCATTTTGGCTGCCTTTTGGGTTGGAGCTTCTCGTGGTTTGAGGCCTGGCTTGCTCCACCCCCTGCTCTTGAGATTCTCCCGGATGTGGGCTGCATTTTGGCTGCCTTTTGGGTTGGAGCTTCTCGTGGTTTGAGGCCTGGCTTGCTCCACCCCCTGCTCTTGAGATTCTCACGGAGTTGGGCTGCATTTTGGCTGCCTTTTGTGTTGGAGCTTCTCCTGGTTTGAGGCCTGCCTTTCTCCACAACCTGCTCTTGAGATTCTCCCAGAGGTGGGCTGCATTTTGGCTTTCTTTTGGGCTGGAGCTTCTCGTGGTTTGAGGCCTGGCTCGCTCCACCCCCTGCTCTTGAGATTCTCCCGGATGTGGGCTGCATTTTGGCTGATTCTTGGGCTGGAGCTTCTCGTGGTTTGAGGCCTGGCTTGCTCCACCCCCTACTCTTGAGATTCTCCCGGAGGTGGCCTGGAGTTTGGCTTTCTTTTGGGATGGAGCTTCTCGTGGTTTGAGGCCTGGCTTGCTCCAACCCCTGCTCTTGAGTATCTCCCGGATGTGGGCTGCATTTTGGCTGCCTTTTGGGTTGGAGCTTCTCGTGGTTTGAGGCCTGGCTTGCTCCACCCCCTGCTCTTGAGATTCTCCCAGATATGGGCTGGATTTTGGCTGCCTTTTAGGCTGAAGCTTCTCGTGGTTTGAGGCCTGGCTTGCTCCACCCCCTTCTCTTGAGATTCTCCCGGATGTGAGCGGCATTTTGGCTGATTCTTGGGCTGGAGCTTCTCGTGGTTTGAGGCCTGCCTTACTCCAACCCCTGCTTTTGAGTATCTCCCAGATGTGGTCTGCATTTTGGCTGAATCTTGGGCTGGAGCTTCTCGTGGTTTGAGGCCTGGCTTGCTCCACCCCCTACTCTTGAGATTCTCCCGGAGGTGGGCTGGAGTTTGGCTTTATTTTGGGCTGGAGCTTCTCGTGGTTTGAGGCCTGGCTTGCTCCACCCCCTGCTCTTGAGATTCTCCCGGATGTGGGCTGCATTTTGGCTGCTTTTTGGGCTGGAGCTTCTCGTGGTTTGAGGCCTGGCTTGCTCCACCCCCTGCTCTTGATTTTCTCCCGGATGTGGGCTGCATTTTGGCTGCATTTTGGTTGGAGCTTCTCGTGGTTTGAGGCCTGGCTTGCTCCACCCCCTGCTCTTGAGATTCTCCCGGATGTGGGCTGCATTTTGGCTGCCTTTTGGGTTGGAGCTTCTCGTGGTTTGAGGCCTGGCTTGCTCCACCCCCTGCTCTTGAGATTCTCACGGAGGTGGGCTGCATTTTGGCTGCCTTTTGTGTTGGAGCTTCTCCTGGTTTGAGGCCTGCCTTGCTCCACCCCCTGCTCTTGAGATTCTCACGGAGGTGGGCTGCATTTTGGCTGCCTTTTGTGTTGGAGCTTCTCCTGGTTTGAGGCCTGCCTTGCTCCACCCCCTGCTCTTGAGATTCTCCCGGACGTGAGCGGCATTTTGGCTGATTCTTGGGCTGGAGCTTCTCGTGGTTTGAGGCCTGCCTTACTCCAACCCCTGCTCTTGAGTATCTCCCGGATGTGGGCTGCATTTTGGCTGAATCTTGGGCTGGAGCTTCTCGTGGTTTGAGGCCTGGCTTGCTCCACCCCCTACTCTTGAGATTCTCCCGGAGGTGGGCTGCATTTTGGCTTTATTTTGGGCTGGAGCTTCTCGTGGTTTGAGGCCTGGCTTGCTCCAACCCCTGCTCTTGAGTATCTCCGGGATGTGGGCTGCATTTTGGCTGCCTTTTGGGCTGGAGCTTCTCGTGGTTTGAGGCCTGGCTTGCTCCACCCCCTGCTCTTGAGTATCTCCCGGAGGTGGGCTGCATTTTGGCTGCCTTTTTGGTTGGAGCTTCTCGTGGTTTGAGGCCTGGCTTGCTCCACCCCCTGCTCTTGATTTTCTCCCGGATGTGGGCTGCATTTTGGCTGCCTTTTGGGTTGGAGCTTCTCGTGGTTTGAGGCCTGGCTTGCTCCACCCCCTGCTCTTAAGATTCTCCCGGATGTGGGCTGCATTTTGGCTGCTTTTTGGGCTGGAGCTTCTCGTGGTTTGAGGCCTGGCTTGCTCCACCCCCTGCTCTTGAGATTCTCCCGGACGTGAGCGGCATTTTGGCTGATTCTTGGGCTGGAGCTTCTCGTGGTTTGAGGCCTGGCTTGCTCCACCCCCTGCTCTTGAGATTCTCCCGGATGTGTGCTGCATTTTGGCTGCCTTTTGGGCTGGAGCTTCTCGTGGTTTGAGGCCTGCCTTACTCCACACCCTGCTCTTGAGATTCTCCCGGACGTGAGTGGCATTTTGGCTGATTCTTGGGCTGGAGCTTCTCGTGGTTTGAGGCCTGCCTTACTCCAACCCCTGCTCTTGGGTATCTCCCGGATGTGGGCTGCATTTTGGCTGAATCTTGGGCTGGAGCTTCTCGTGGTTTGAGGCCTGGCTTGCTCCACCCCCTACTCTTGAGATTCTCCCGGAGGTGGGCTGGAGTTTGGCTTTATTTTGGGCTGGAGCTTCTCATGGTTTGAGGCCTGGCTTGCTCCAACCCCTGCTCTTGAGTATCTCCGGGATGTGGGCTGCATTTTGGCTGCCTTTTGGGTTGGAGCTTCTCGTGGTTTGAGGCCTGGCTTGCTCCACCCCCTGCTCTTGAGTATCTCCGGGATGTGGGCTGCATTTTGGCTGCCTTTTGGGCTGGAGCTTCTCGTGGTTTGAGGCCTGGGTTGCTCCACCCCCTGCTCTTGAGATTCTCCCGGATGTGTGCTGCATTTTGGCTGCCTTTTGGGCTGGAGCTTCTCGTGGTTTGAGGCCTGCCTTACTCCACACCCTGCTCTTGAGATTCTCCCGGACGTGAGCGGCATTTTGGCTGATTCTTGGGCTGGAGCTTCTCGTGGTTTGAGGCCTGCCTTACTCCAACCCCTGCTCTTGAGTATCTCCCGGATGTGGGCTGCATTTTGGCTGCTTTTTGGGCTGGAGCTTCTCGTGGTTTGAGGCCTGGCTTGCTCCACCCCCTGCTCTTGATTTTCTCCCGGATGTGGGCTGCATTTTGGCTGCATTTTGGTTGGAGCTTCTCGTGGTTTGAGGCCTGGCTTGCTCCACCCCCTGCTCTTGAGATTCTCCCGGATGTGGGCTGCATTTTGGCTGCCTTTTGGGTTGGAGCTTCTCGTGGTTTGAGGCCTGGCTTGCTCCACCCCCTGCTCTTGAGATTCTCACGGAGGTGGGCTGCATTTTGGCTGCCTTTTGTGTTGGAGCTTCTCCTGGTTTGAGGCCTGCCTTGCTCCACCCCCTGCTCTTGAGATTCTCACGGAGTTGGGCTGCATTTTGGCTGCCTTTTGTGTTGGAGCTTCTCGTGGTTTGAGGCCTGCCTTGCTCCACACCCTGCTCTTGAGATTCTCCCGGACGTGAGCGGCATTTTGGCTGATTCTTGGGCTGGAGCTTCTCGTGGTTTGAGGCCTGCCTTACTCCAACCCCTGCTCTTGAGTATCTCCCGGATGTGGGCTGCATTTTGGCTGAATCTTGGGCTGGAGCTTCTCGTGGTTTGAGGCCTGGCTTGCTCCACCCCCTACTCTTGAGATTCTCCCGGAGGTGGGCTGGAGTTTGGCTTTATTTTGTGCTGGAGCTTCTCGTGGTTTGAGGCCTGGCTTGCTCCAACCCCTGCTCTTGAGTATCTCCGGGATGTGGGCTGCATTTTGGCTGCCTTTTGGGCTGGAGCTTCTCGTGGTTTGAGGCCTGGCTTGCTCCACCCCCTGCTCTTGAGTATCTCCCGGAGGTGGGCTGCATTTTGGCTGCCTTTTTGGTTGGAGCTTCTCGTGGTTTGAGGCCTGGCTTGCTCCACCCCCTGCTCTTGAGATTCTCCCGGATGTGTGCTGCATTTTGGCTGCCTTTTGGGCTGGAGCTTCTCGTGGTTTGAGGCCTGCCTTACTCCACACCCTGCTCTTGAGATTCTCCCGGACGTGAGTGGCATTTTGGCTGATTCTTGGGCTGGAGCTTCTCGTGGTTTGAGGCCTGCATTACTCCAACCCCTGCTCTTGGGTATCTCCCGGATGTGGGCTGCATTTTGGCTGAATCTTGGGCTGGAGCTTCTCGTGGTTTGAGGCCTGGCTTGCTCCACCCCCTACTCTTGAGATTCTCCCGGAGGTGGGCTGGAGTTTGGCTTTATTTTGGGCTGGAGCTTCTCATGGTTTGAGGCCTGGCTTGCTCCAACCCCTGCTCTTGAGTATCTCCGGGATGTGGGCTGCATTTTGGCTGCCTTTTGGGTTGGAGCTTCTCGTGGTTTGAGGCCTGGCTTGCTCCACCCCCTGCTCTTGAGTATCTCCGGGATGTGGGCTGCATTTTGGCTGCCTTTTGGGCTGGAGCTTCTCGTGGTTTGAGGCCTGGGTTGCTCCACCCCCTGCTCTTGAGATTCTCCCGGATGTGTGCTGCATTTTGGCTGCCTTTTGGGCTGGAGCTTCTCGTGGTTTGAGGCCTGCCTTACTCCACACCCTGCTCTTGAGATTCTCCCGGACGTGAGCGGCATTTTGGCTGATTCTTGGGCTGGAGCTTCTCGTGGTTTGAGGCCTGCCTTACTCCAACCCCTGCTCTTGAGTATCTCCCGGATGTGGGCTGCATTTTGGCTGCTTTTTGGGCTGGAGCTTCTCGTGGTTTGAGGCCTGGCTTGCTCCACCCCCTGCTCTTGATTTTCTCCCGGATGTGGGCTGCATTTTGGCTGCATTTTGGTTGGAGCTTCTCGTGGTTTGAGGCCTGGCTTGCTCCACCCCCTGCTCTTGAGATTCTCCCGGATGTGGGCTGCATTTTGGCTGCCTTTTGGGTTGGAGCTTCTCGTGGTTTGAGGCCTGGCTTGCTCCACCCCCTGCTCTTGAGATTCTCACGGAGGTGGGCTGCATTTTGGCTGCCTTTTGTGTTGGAGCTTCTCCTGGTTTGAGGCCTGCCTTGCTCCACCCCCTGCTCTTGAGATTCTCACGGAGGTGGGCTGCATTTTGGCTGCCTTTTGTGTTGGAGCTTCTCCTGGTTTGAGGCCTGCCTTGCTCCACACCCTGCTCTTGAGATTCTCCCGGACGTGAGCGGCATTTTGGCTGATTCTTGGGCTGGAGCTTCTCGTGGTTTGAGGCCTGCCTTACTCCAACCCCTGCTCTTGAGTATCTCCCGGATGTGGGCTGCATTTTGGCTGAATCTTGGGCTGGAGCTTCTCGTGGTTTGAGGCCTGGCTTGCTCCACCCCCTACTCTTGAGATTCTCCCGGAGGTGGGCTGGAGTTTGGCTTTATTTTGGGCTGGAGCTTCTCGTGGTTTGAGGCCTGGCTTGCTCCAACCCCTGCTCTTGAGTATCTCCGGGATGTGGGCTGCATTTTGGCTGCCTTTTGGGCTGGAGCTTCTCGTGGTTTGAGGCCTGGCTTGCTCCACCCCCTGCTCTTGAGTATCTCCCGGAGGTGGGCTGCATTTTGGCTGCCTTTTTGGTTGGAGCTTCTCGTGGTTTGAGGCCTGGCTTGCTCCACCCCCTGCTCTTGATTTTCTCCCGGATGTGGGCTGCATTTTGGCTGCCTTTTGGGTTGGAGCTTCTCGTGGTTTGAGGCCTGGCTTGCTCCACCCCCTGCTCTTAAGATTCTCCCGGATGTGGGCTGCATTTTGGCTGCTTTTTGGGCTGGAGCTTCTCGTGGTTTGAGGCCTGGCTTGCTCCACCCCCTGCTCTTGATTTTCTCCCGGATGTGGGCTGCATTTTGGCTGCCTTTTGGGCTGGAACTTCTCGTGGTTTGAGGCCTGGCTTGCTCCACCCCCTGCTCTTGAGATTCTCCCGGACGTGAGCGGCATTTTGGCTGATTCTTGGGCTGGAGCTTCTCGTGGTTTGAGGCCTGGCTTGCTCCACCCCCTGCTCTTGAGATTCTCCCGGATGTGTGCTGCATTTTGGCTGCCTTTTGGGCTGGAGCTTCTCGTGGTTTGAGGCCTGCCTTACTCCACACCCTGCTCTTGAGATTCTCCCGGACGTGAGTGGCATTTTGGCTGATTCTTGGGCTGGAGCTTCTCGTGGTTTGAGGCCTGGCTTGCTCCACCCCCTGCTCTTGAGATTCTCCCGGATGTGGGCTGCATTTTGGCTGAATCTTGGGCTGGAGCTTCTCGTGGTTTGAGGCCTGGCTTGCTCCACCCCCTGCTCTTGAGTATCTCCGGGATGTGGGCTGCATTTTGGCTGCCTTTTGGGTTGGAGCTTCTCGTGGTTTGAGGCCTGGCTTGCTCCACCCCCTGCTCTTGATTTTCTCCGGGATGTGGGCTGCATTTTGGCTGCCTTTTGGGCTGGAGCTTCTCGTGGTTTGAGGCCTGGGTTGCTCCACCCCCTGCTCTTGAGATTCTCCCGGATGTGTGCTGCATTTTGGCTGCCTTTTGGGCTGGAGCTTCTCGTGGTTTGAGGCCTGCCTTACTCCACACCCTGCTCTTGAGATTCTCCCGGACGTGAGCGGCATTTTGGCTGATTCTTGGGCTGGAGCTTCTCGTGGTTTGAGGCCTGCCTTACTCCAACCCCTGCTCTTGAGTATCTCCCGGATGTGGGCTGCATTTTGGCTGAATCTTGGGCTGGAGCTTCTCGTGGTTTGAGGCCTGCCTTACTCCAACCCCTGCTCTTGAGTATCTCCCGGATGTGGGCTGCATTTTGGCTGAATCTTGGGCTGGAGCTTCTCGTGGTTTGAGGCCTGGCTTGCTCCACCCCCTACTCTTGAGATTCTCCCGGAGGTGGGCTGGAGTTTGGCTTTATTTTGGGCTGGAACTTCTCGTGGTTTGAGGCCTGGCTTGCTCCAACCCCTGCTCTTGAGTATCTCCGGGATGTGGGCTGCATTTTGGCTGCCTTTTGGGCTGGAGCTTCTCGTGGTTTGAGGCCTGGCTTGCTCCACCCCCTGCTCTTGAGTATCTCCCGGAGGTGGGCTGCATTTTGGCTGCATTTTTGGTTGGAGCTTCTCGTGGTTTGAGGCCTGGCTTGCTCCACCCCCTGCTCTTGATTTTCTCCCGGATGTGGGCTGCATTTTGGCTGCCTTTTGGGTTGGAGCTTCTCGTGGTTTGAGGCCTGGCTTGCTCCACCCCCTGCTCTTGAGATTCTCCCGGAGGTGGGCTGCATTTTGGCTGCCTTTTGGGCTGGAGCTTCTCGTGGTTTGAGGCCTGGCTTGCTCCACCCCCTGCTCTTGAGATTCTCCCGGATGTGGGCTGCATTTTCACTGCCTTTTGGGCTGGAGCTTCTCGTGGTTTGAGGCCTGGCTTGCTCCACCCCCTGCTCTTGAGATTCTCACGGAGGTGGGCTGCATTTTGGCTGCCTTTTGTGTTGGAGCTTCTCCTGGTTTGAGGCCTGCCTTGCTCCACAACCTGCTCTTGAGATTCTCCCAGAGGTGGGCTGCATTTTGGCTTTCTTTTGGGCTGGAGCTTCTCGTGGTTTGAGGCCTGGCTCGCTCCACCCCCTGCTCTTGAGATTCTCCCGAATGTGGGCTGCATTTTGGCTGCCTTTTGGGCTGGAGCTTCTCCTGGTTTGAGGCCTGGCTTGCTCCACCCCCTGCTCTTGAGATTCTCCCGGAGGTGGGCTGCATTTTGGCTGCCTTTTGGGCTGGAGCTTCTCGTGGTTTGAGGCCTGGCTTGCTCCACCCCCTGCTCTTGAGATTCTCACGGAGTTGGGCTGCATTTTGGCTGCCTTTTGTGTTGGAGCTTCTCCTGGTTTGAGGCCTGCCTTTCTCCACAACCTGCTCTTGAGATTCTCCCAGAGGTGGGCTGCATTTTGGCTTTCTTTTGGGCTGGAGCTTCTCGTGGTTT
This sequence comes from Rhynochetos jubatus, assembly GCA_027574665.1. Lineage (NCBI taxonomy): Eukaryota > Metazoa > Chordata > Aves > Eurypygiformes > Rhynochetidae > Rhynochetos > Rhynochetos jubatus. The sequence continues at coordinate 652,047 of JAQBHY010000095.1, read as the reverse complement.
GAGGCCTGGCTCGCTCCACCCCCTGCTCTTGAGATTCTCCCGGATGTGGGCTGCATTTTGGCTGATTCTTGGGCTGGAGCTTCTCGTGGTTTGAGGCCTGGCTTGCTCCACCCCCTACTCTTGAGATTCTCCCGGAGGTGGCCTGGAGTTTGGCTTTCTTTTGGGATGGAGCTTCTCGTGGTTTGAGGCCTGGCTTGCTCCAACCCCTGCTCTTGAGTATCTCCCGGATGTGGGCTGCATTTTGGCTGCCTTTTGGGTTGGAGCTTCTCGTGGTTTGAGGCCTGGCTTGCTCCACCCCCTGCTCTTGAGATTCTCCCAGATATGGGCTGGATTTTGGCTGCCTTTTAGGCTGAAGCTTCTCGTGGTTTGAGGCCTGGCTTGCTCCACCCCCTTCTCTTGAGATTCTCCCGGATGTGAGCGGCATTTTGGCTGATTCTTGGGCTGGAGCTTCTCGTGGTTTGAGGCCTGCCTTACTCCAACCCCTGCTTTTGAGTATCTCCCAGATGTGGGCTGCATTTTGGCTGAATCTTGGGCTGGAGCTTCTCGTGGTTTGAGGCCTGGCTTGCTCCACCCCCTACTCTTGAGATTCTCCCGGAGGTGGGCTGGAGTTTGGCTTTATTTTGGGCTGGAGCTTCTCGTGGTTTGAGGCCTGGCTTGCTCCACCCCCTGCTCTTGAGATTCTCCCGGATGTGGGCTGCATTTTGGCTGCTTTTTGGGCTGGAGCTTCTCGTGGTTTGAGGCCTGGCTTGCTCCACCCCCTGCTCTTGATTTTCTCCCGGATGTGGGCTGCATTTTGGCTGCATTTTGGTTGGAGCTTCTCGTGGTTTGAGGCCTGGCTTGCTCCACCCCCTGCTCTTGAGATTCTCCCGGATGTGGGCTGCATTTTGGCAGCCTTTTGGGTTGGAGCTTCTCGTGGTTTGAGGCCTGGCTTGCTCCACCCCCTGCTCTTGAGATTCTCACGGAGGTGGGCTGCATTTTGGCTGCCTTTTGTGTTGGAGCTTCTCCTGGTTTGAGGCCTGCCTTGCTCCACACCCTGCTCTTGAGATTCTCACGGAGGTGGGCTGCATTTTGGTTGCCTTTTGTGTTGGAGCTTCTCCTGGTTTGAGGCCTGCCTTGCTCCACACCCTGCTCTTGAGATTCTCCCGGACGTGAGCGGCATTTTGGCTGATTCTTGGGCTGGAGCTTCTCGTGGTTTGAGGCCTGCCTTACTCCAACCCCTGCTCTTGAGTATCTCCCGGATGTGGGCTGCATTTTGGCTGAATCTTGGGCTGGAGCTTCTCGTGGTTTGAGGCCTGGCTTGCTCCACCCCCTACTCTTGAGATTCTCCCGGAGGTGGGCTGGAGTTTGGCTTTATTTTGGGCTGGAGCTTCTCGTGGTTTGAGGCCTGGCTTGCTCCAACCCCTGCTCTTGAGTATCTCCGGGATGTGGGCTGCATTTTGGCTGCCTTTTGGGCTGGAGCTTCTCGTGGTTTGAGGCCTGGCTTGCTCCACCCCCTGCTCTTGAGTATCTCCCGGAGGTGGGCTGCATTTTGGCTGCCTTTTTGGTTGGAGCTTCTCGTGGTTTGAGGCCTGGCTTGCTCCACCCCCTGCTCTTGATTTTCTCCCGGATGTGGGCTGCATTTTGGCTGCCTTTTGGGTTGGAGCTTCTCCTGGTTTGAGGCCTGCCTTGCTCCACAACCTGCTCTTGAGATTCTCCCAGAGGTGGGCTGCATTTTGGCTTTCTTTTGGGCTGGAGCTTCTCGTGGTTTGAGGCCTGGCTCGCTCCACCCCCTGCTCTTGAGATTCTCCCGAATGTGGGCTGCATTTTGGCTGCCTTTTGGGCTGGAGCTTCTCCTGGTTTGAGGCCTGGCTTGCTCCACCCCCTGCTCTTGAGATTCTCCCGGAGGTGGGCTGCATTTTGGCTGCCTTTTGGGCTGGAGCTTCTCGTGGTTTGAGGCCTGGCTTGCTCCACCCCCTGCTCTTGAGATTCTCACGGAGTTGGGCTGCATTTTGGCTGCCTTTTGTGTTGGAGCTTCTCCTGGTTTGAGGCCTGCCTTTCTCCACAACCTGCTCTTGAGATTCTCCCAGAGGTGGGCTGCATTTTGGCTTTCTTTTGGGCTGGAGCTTCTCGTGGTTTGAGGCCTGGCTCGCTCCACCCCCTGCTCTTGAGATTCTCCCGGATGTGGGCTGCATTTTGGCTGATTCTTGGGCTGGAGCTTCTCGTGGTTTGAGGCCTGGCTTGCTCCACCCCCTACTCTTGAGATTCTCCCGGAGGTGGCCTGGAGTTTGGCTTTCTTTTGGGATGGAGCTTCTCGTGGTTTGAGGCCTGGCTTGCTCCAACCCCTGCTCTTGAGTATCTCCCGGATGTGGGCTGCATTTTGGCTGCCTTTTAGGCTGAAGCTTCTCGTGGTTTGAGGCCTGGCTTGCTCCACCCCCTTCTCTTGAGATTCTCCCGGATGTGAGCGGCATTTTGGCTGATTCTTGGGCTGGAGCTTCTCGTGGTTTGAGGCCTGCCTTACTCCAACCCCTGCTTTTGAGTATCTCCCAGATGTGGTCTGCATTTTGGCTGAATCTTGGGCTGGAGCTTCTCGTGGTTTGAGGCCTGGCTTGCTCCACCCCCTACTCTTGAGATTCTCCCGGAGGTGGGCTGGAGTTTGGCTTTATTTTGGGCTGGAGCTTCTCGTGGTTTGAGGCCTGGCTTGCTCCACCGCCTGCTCTTGAGATTCTCCCGGATGTGGGCTGCATTTTGGCTGCTTTTTGGGCTGGAGCTTCTCGTGGTTTGAGGCCTGGCTTGCTCCACCCCCTGCTCTTGATTTTCTCCCGGATGTGGGCTGCATTTTGGCTGCATTTTGGTTGGAGCTTCTCGTGGTTTGAGGCCTGGCTTGCTCCACCCCCTGCTCTTGAGATTCTCCCGGATGTGGGCTGCATTTTGGCAGCCTTTTGGGTTGGAGCTTCTCGTGGTTTGAGGCCTGGCTTGCTCCACCCCCTGCTCTTGAGATTCTCACGGAGGTGGGCTGCATTTTGGCTGCCTTTTGTGTTGGAGCTTCTCCTGGTTTGAGGCCTGCCTTGCTCCACACCCTGCTCTTGAGATTCTCACGGAGGTGGGCTGCATTTTGGTTGCCTTTTGTGTTGGAGCTTCTCCTGGTTTGAGGCCTGCCTTGCTCCACACCCTGCTCTTGAGATTCTCCCGGACGTGAGCGGCATTTTGGCTGATTCTTGGGCTGGAGCTTCTCGTGGTTTGAGGCCTGCCTTACTCCAACCCCTGCTCTTGAGTATCTCCCGGATGTGGGCTGCATTTTGGCTGAATCTTGGGCTGGAGCTTCTCGTGGTTTGAGGCCTGGCTTGCTCCACCCCCTACTCTTGAGATTCTCCCGGAGGTGGGCTGGAGTTTGGCTTTATTTTGGGCTGGAGCTTCTCGTGGTTTGAGGCCTGGCTTGCTCCAACCCCTGCTCTTGAGTATCTCCGGGATGTGGGCTGCATTTTGGCTGCCTTTTGGGCTGGAGCTTCTCGTGGTTTGAGGCCTGGCTTGCTCCACCCCCTGCTCTTGAGTATCTCCCGGAGGTGGGCTGCATTTTGGCTGCCTTTTTGGTTGGAGCTTCTCGTGGTTTGAGGCCTGGCTTGCTCCACCCCCTGCTCTTGATTTTCTCCCGGATGTGGGCTGCATTTTGGCTGCCTTTTGGGTTGGAGCTTCTCGTGGTTTGAGGCCTGGCTTGCTCCATCCCCTGCTCTTGAGATTCTCCCGGACGTGAGCGGCATTTTGGCTGATTCTTGGGCTGGAGCTTCTCGTGGTTTGAGGCCTGGCTTGCTCCACCCCCTGCTCTTGAGATTCTCCCGGATGTGTGCTGCATTTTGGCTGCCTTTTGGGCTGGAGCTTCTCGTGGTTTGAGGCCTGCCTTACTCCACACCCTGCTCTTGAGATTCTCCCGGACGTGAGCGGCATTTTGGCTGATTCTTGGGCTGGAGCTTCTCGTGGTTTGAGGCCTGCCTTACTCCAACCCCTGCTCTTGGGTATCTCCCGGATGTGGGCTGCATTTTGGCTGAATCTTGGGCTGGAGCTTCTCGTGGTTTGAGGCCTGGCTTGCTCCACCCCCTACTCTTGAGATTCTCCCGGAGGTGGGCTGGAGTTTGGCTTTATTTTGGGCTGGAGCTTCTCATGGTTTGAGGCCTGGCTTGCTCCAACCCCTGCTCTTGAGTATCTCCGGGATGTGGGCTGCATTTTGGCTGCCTTTTGGGTTGGAGCTTCTCGTGGTTTGAGGCCTGGCTTGCTCCACCCCCTGCTCTTGAGTATCTCCGGGATGTGGGCTGCATTTTGGCTGCATTTTGGGCTGGAGCTTCTCGTGGTTTGAGGCCTGGGTTGCTCCACCCCCTGCTCTTGAGATTCTCCCGGATGTGTGCTGCATTTTGGCTGTCTTTTGGGCTGGAGCTTCTCGTGGTTTGAGGCCTGCCTTACTCCACACCCTGCTCTTGAGATTCTCCCGGACGTGAGCGGCATTTTGGCTGATTCTTGGGCTGGAGCTTCTCGTGGTTTGAGGCCTGCCTTACTCCACCCCCTGCTCTTGAGTATCTCCCGGATGTGGGCTGCATTTTGGCTGAATCTTGGGCTGGAGCTTCTCGTGGTTTGAGGCCTGGCTTGCTCCACCCCCTACTCTTGAGATTCTCCCGGAGGTGGGCTGGAGTTTGGCTTTATTTTGGGCTGGAGCTTCTCGTGGTTTGAGGCCTGGCTTGCTCCAACCCCTGCTCTTGAGTATCTCCGGGATGTGGGCTGCATTTTGGCTGCCTTTTGGGCTGGAGCTTCTCGTGGTTTGAGGCCTGGCTTGCTCCACCCCCTGCTCTTGAGTATCTCCCGGAGGTGGGCTGCATTTTGGCTGCATTTTTGGTTGGAGCTTCTCGTGGTTTGAGGCCTGGCTTGCTCCACCCCCTGCTCTTGATTTTCTCCCGGATGTGGGCTGCATTTTGGCTGCATTTTGGGTTGGAGCTTCTCGTGGTTTGAGGCCTGGCTTGCTCCACCCCCTGCTCTTGAGATTCTCCCGTATGTGGGCTGCATTTTGGCTGCTTTTTGGGCTGGAGCTTCTCGTGGTTTGAGGCCTGGCTTGCTCCACCCCCTGCTCTTGAGTATCTCCCGGATGTGGGCTGCATTTTGGCTGCCTTTTGGGTTGGAGCTTCTCGTGGTTTGAGGCCTGGCTTGCTCCACCCCCTGCTCTTGAGATTCTCCCAGATATGGGCTGGATTTTGGCTGCCTTTTAGGCTGAAGCTTCTCGTGGTTTGAGGCCTGGCTTGCTCCACCCCCTTCTCTTGAGATTCTCCCGGATGTGAGCGGCATTTTGGCTGATTCTTGGGCTGGAGCTTCTCGTGGTTTGAGGCCTGCCTTACTCCAACCCCTGCTTTTGAGTATCTCCCAGATGTGGTCTGCATTTTGGCTGAATCTTGGGCTGGAGCTTCTCGTGGTTTGAGGCCTGGCTTGCTCCACCCCCTACTCTTGAGATTCTCCCGGAGGTGGGCTGGAGTTTGGCTTTATTTTGGGCTGGAGCTTCTCGTGGTTTGAGGCCTGGCTTGCTCCACCGCCTGCTCTTGAGATTCTCCCGGATGTGGGCTGCATTTTGGCTGCTTTTTGGGCTGGAGCTTCTCGTGGTTTGAGGCCTGGCTTGCTCCACCCCCTGCTCTTGATTTTCTCCCGGATGTGGGCTGCATTTTGGCTGCATTTTGGTTGGAGCTTCTCGTGGTTTGAGGCCTGGCTTGCTCCACCCCCTGCTCTTGATTTTCTCCCGGATGTGGGCTGCATTTTGGCTGCATTTTGGTTGGAGCTTCTCGTGGTTTGAGGCCTGGCTTGCTCCACCCCCTGCTCTTGAGATTCTCACGGAGGTGGGCTGCATTTTGGCTGCCTTTTGTGTTGGAGCTTCTCCTGGTTTGAGGCCTGCCTTGCTCCACACCCTGCTCTTGAGATTCTCACGGAGGTGGGCTGCATTTTGGTTGCCTTTTGTGTTGGAGCTTCTCCTGGTTTGAGGCCTGCCTTGCTCCACACCCTGCTCTTGAGATTCTCCCGGACGTGAGCGGCATTTTGGCTGATTCTTGGGCTGGAGCTTCTCGTGGTTTGAGGCCTGCCTTACTCCAACCCCTGCTCTTGAGTATCTCCCGGATGTGGGCTGCATTTTGGCTGAATCTTGGGCTGGAGCTTCTCGTGGTTTGAGGCCTGGCTTGCTCCACCCCCTACTCTTGAGATTCTCCCGGAGGTGGGCTGGAGTTTGGCTTTATTTTGGGCTGGAGCTTCTCGTGGTTTGAGGCCTGGCTTGCTCCAACCCCTGCTCTTGAGTATCTCCCGGATGTGGGCTGCATTTTGGCTGCCTTTTGGGCTGGAGCTTCTCGTGGTTTGAGGCCTGGCTTGCTCCACCCCCTGCTCTTGAGTATCTCCCGGAGGTGGGCTGCATTTTGGCTGCCTTTTTGGTTGGAGCTTCTCGTGGTTTGAGGCCTGGCTTGCTCCACCCCCTGCTCTTGATTTTCTCCCGGATGTGGGCTGCATTTTGGCTGCCTTTTGGGTTGGAGCTTCTCGTGGTTTGAGGCCTGGCTTGCTCCATCCCCTGCTCTTGAGATTCTCCCGGACGTGAGCGGCATTTTGGCTGATTCTTGGGCTGGAGCTTCTCGTGGTTTGAGGCCTGGCTTGCTCCACCCCCTGCTCTTGAGATTCTCCCGGATGTGTGCTGCATTTTGGCTGCCTTTTGGGCTGGAGCTTCTCGTGGTTTGAGGCCTGCCTTACTCCACACCCTGCTCTTGAGATTCTCCCGGACGTGAGCGGCATTTTGGCTGATTCTTGGGCTGGAGCTTCTCGTGGTTTGAGGCCTGCCTTACTCCAACCCCTGCTCTTGGGTATCTCCCGGATGTGGGCTGCATTTTGGCTGAATCTTGGGCTGGAGCTTCTCGTGGTTTGAGGCCTGGCTTGCTCCACCCCCTACTCTTGAGATTCTCCCGGAGGTGGGCTGGAGTTTGGCTTTATTTTGGGCTGGAGCTTCTCATGGTTTGAGGCCTGGCTTGCTCCAACCCCTGCTCTTGAGTATCTCCGGGATGTGGGCTGCATTTTGGCTGCCTTTTGGGTTGGAGCTTCTCGTGGTTTGAGGCCTGGCTTGCTCCACCCCCTGCTCTTGAGTATCTCCGGGATGTGGGCTGCATTTTGGCTGCATTTTGGGCTGGAGCTTCTCGTGGTTTGAGGCCTGGGTTGCTCCACCCCCTGCTCTTGAGATTCTCCCGGATGTGTGCTGCATTTTGGCTGTCTTTTGGGCTGGAGCTTCTCGTGGTTTGAGGCCTGCCTTACTCCACACCCTGCTCTTGAGATTCTCCCGGACGTGAGCGGCATTTTGGCTGATTCTTGGGCTGGAGCTTCTCGTGGTTTGAGGCCTGCCTTACTCCACCCCCTGCTCTTGAGTATCTCCCGGATGTGGGCTGCATTTTGGCTGAATCTTGGGCTGGAGCTTCTCGTGGTTTGAGGCCTGGCTTGCTCCACCCCCTACTCTTGAGATTCTCCCGGAGGTGGGCTGGAGTTTGGCTTTATTTTGGGCTGGAGCTTCTCGTGGTTTGAGGCCTGGCTTGCTCCAACCCCTGCTCTTGAGTATCTCCGGGATGTGGGCTGCATTTTGGCTGCCTTTTGGGCTGGAGCTTCTCGTGGTTTGAGGCCTGGCTTGCTCCACCCCCTGCTCTTGAGTATCTCCCGGAGGTGGGCTGCATTTTGGCTGCATTTTTGGTTGGAGCTTCTCGTGGTTTGAGGCCTGGCTTGCTCCACCCCCTGCTCTTGATTTTCTCCCGGATGTGGGCTGCATTTTGGCTGCATTTTGGGTTGGAGCTTCTCGTGGTTTGAGGCCTGGCTTGCTCCACCCCCTGCTCTTGAGATTCTCCCGTATGTGGGCTGCATTTTGGCTGCTTTTTGGGCTGGAGCTTCTCGTGGTTTGAGGCCTGGCTTGCTCCACCCCCTGCTCTTGATTTTCTCCCGGATGTGGGCTGCATTTTGGCTGCCTTTTGGGCTGGAGCTTCTCGTGGTTTGAGGCCTGGCTTGCTCCACCCCCTGCTCTTGAGATTCTCCCGGATGTGGGCTGCATTTTGGCTGCGTTTTGGGTTGGAGCTTCTCGTGGTTTGAGGCCTGGCTTGCTCCACCCCCTGCTCTTGAGATTCTCCCGGATGTGGGCTGCATTTTGGCTGCCTTTTGGGCTGGAGCTTCTCCTGGTTTGAGGCCTGCCTACTCCACACCCTGCTCTTGAGATTCTCCCGGACGTGAGCGGCATTTTGGCTGATTCTTGGGCTGGAGCTTCTCGTGGTTTGAGGCCTGCCTTACTCCACACCCTGCTCTTGAGATTCTCCCGGATGTGGGCTGCATTTTGGCTGAAACTTGGGCTGGAGCTTCTCGTGGTTTGAGGCCTGGCTTGCTCCACCCCCTACTCTTGAGATTCTCCCGGAGGTGGGCTGGAGTTTGGCTTTATTTTGGGCTGGAGCTTCTCGTGGTTTGAGGCCTGGCTTGCTCCAACCCCTGCTCTTGAGTATCTCCGGGATGTGGGCTGCATTTTGGCTGCCTTTTGGGTTGGAGCTTCTCGTGGTTTGAGGCCTGGCTTGCTCCACCCCCTGCTCTTGAGTATCTCCGGGATGTGGGCTGCATTTTGGCTGCCTTTTGGGTTGGAGCTTCTCGTGGTTTGAGGCCTGGCTTGCTCCACCCCCTGCTCTTGAGATTCTCCCGGAGGTGGGCTGCATTTTGGCTGCCTTTTGGGCTGGAGCTTCTCGTGGTTTGAGGCCTGGCTTGCTCCACCCCCTGCTCTTGAGATTCTCCTGGATGTGGGCTGCATTTTCACTGCCTTTAGGGCTGGAGCTTCTCGTGGTTTGAGGCCTGGCTTGCTCCACCCCCTGCTCTTGAGATTCTCACGGAGGTGGGCTGGAGTTTGGCTGCCTTTTGTGTTGGAGCTTCTCGTGGTTTGAGGCCTGCCTTGCTCCACCCCCTGCTCTTGAGATTCTCCCGGAGGTGGGCTGCATTTTGGCTGCCTTTTGGGCTGGAGCTTCTCGTGGTTTGAGGCCTGGCTTGCTCCACCCCCTCCTCTTGATATTCTCCCGGATGTGGGCTTGATTTTGGCTGCCCCTTGGGCTGGAGCTTCTCATGGTTTGAGGCCTGGCTTGCTCCACCCCCTTCTCTTGAGATTCTCCCGGATGTGGGCTGCATTTTGGCTGCCTTTTGGGCTGGAGCTTCTCATGGTTTGAGCAGTGGCTTGCTCCACCCCCTGCTCTTGAGATTCTCCCGGGTGTGGGCTGCATTTTGGCTGCTTTTTTTGCTGGAGCTTCTCGTGGTTTGAGCCCTGGCTTGCTCCACCCCCTGCTCTTGATATTCTCCAGGAGGTGGGCTGCATTTTGGCTGCCTTTTGGGCTGGAGCTTCTCGTGGTTTGAGGCCTGGCTTGCTCCACCCCCTGCTCTTGAGATTCTTCCGGACGTGGGCGGCATTTTGGCTGATTTTTGGGCTGGAGCTTCTCGTGGTTTGAGGCCTGGCTTGCTCCACCCCCTGCTCTTGAGATTCTCACGGAGGTGGGCTGCATTTTGGCTGCCTTTACGGCTGGAGCTTCTCGTGGTTTGAGGCCTGGCTTGCTCCAACCCCTACTCTTGAGATTCTCACTGATGTGGAATGGATTTTGGCTTTATTTTGGGCTGGAGCTTCTCGTGGTTTCAGGCCTGGCTTGCTCCACCCCCTGCTCTTGATTTTCTCCCGGATGTGTGCTGGATTTTGGCTGCCTTTTGGGCTGGAGCTTCTCGTGGTTTGAGGCCTGGCTTGCTCCACCCCCTGCTCTTGATTTTCTCCCGGATGTGGGCTGCATTTTGGCTGCATTTTGGGTTGGAGCTTCTCGTGGTTTGATGCCTGGCTTGCTCCATCCCCTGCTCTTGAGATTCTCCCGGATGTGGGCTGCATTTTGGCTGCTTTTTGGGCTGGAGCTTCTCGTGGTTTGAGGCCTGGCTTGCTCCACCCCCTGCTCTTGAGATTCTCCCGGATGTGGGCTGCATTTTGGCTGCCTTTTGGGCTGGAGCTTCTCGTGGTTTGAGGCCTGGCTTGCTCCACCCCCTGCTCTTGAGATTCTTCCAGAGGTGTGCTGCATTTTGGCTGCTTTTTGGGCTGGAGCTTCTCGTGGTTTGAGGCCTGGCTTGCTCCACCCCCTGCTCTTGATATTCTTTCAGAGGTGGGCTGCATTTTGGATGCCTTTTGGGCTGGAGCTTCTCGTGGTTTGAGGCCTGGCTTGCTCCACCCCCTGCTCTTGAGATTCTCCCGGATGTGGGCTGCATTTTGGATGCTTTTGGGTTGGAGCTTCTCGTGGTTTGAGGCCTGCCTTGCTCCACAACAGGCTCTTGAGATTCTCCCGGAGGTGGGCTGCATTTTGGCTGCCTTTTGGGCTGGAGCCTCTCGAGGTTTGAGGCCTGGCCTGCTCTACCCCCTCCTCTTGAGTTTCTCCCGGATGTGGGCTGGATTATGGCTGCCTTTTGGGCTGGAGCTTCTTGTGGTTTGAGGCCTGGCTTGCTCCAGCCCCTGCTCTTGAGTTTCTCCCAGATGTGGACTGCAATTTGGCTGCCTTTTGGGCTGGAGCTTCTCGTGGTTTGAGGCCTGGCTTGCTCCGCCCACTGCTTTTCATATTCTCCCGGAGGTGGGCTGGAGTTTGGCTGCCTTTTGGGCTGGAGCCTCTCGAGGTTTGAGGCCTGGCTTGCTCCACCCCCTGCTCTTGAGATTCTCCCAGATGTGGGCTGCATTTTGGCTGCCTGTTGAGCTGGAGCTTCTCGTGGTTTGAGGCCTGGCCTGCTCCATCCCCTGCTCTTGAGGTTCTCCCGGATGTGGGCTGGATTATGGCTGCCTTTTGGGCTGGAGCTTCTCGTGGTTTGAGGCCTGGCTTGCTCCACCCCCTGCTCTTGATTTTCTCCCGGATGTGGGCTGGATTTTGGCTGCATTTTGGGCTGGAGCTTCTCGTGGTTTGAGGCCTGGCTTGCTCCACCCCCTGCTCTTGATTTTCTCCCGGATGTGGGCTGCATTTTGGCTGCATTTTGGGTTGGAGCTTCTCGTGGTTTGATGCCTGGCTTGCTCCATCCCCTGCTCTTGAGATTCTCCCGGATGTGGGCTGCATTTTGGCTGCCTTTTGGGCTGGAGCTTCTCCTGGTTTGAGGCCTGCCTTGCTCCACCCCCTGCTCTTGAGATTCTCCCGGATGTGGGCTGCATTTTGGCTGCCTTTTGGGCTGGAGCTTCTCGTGGTTTGAGGCCTGGCTTGCTCCACCCCCTGCTCTTGAGATTCTTCCAGAGGTGTGCTGCATTTTGGCTGCATTTTGGGCTGGAGCTTCTCGTGGTTTGAGGCCTGGCTTGCTCCACCCCCTGCTCTTGATATTCTTTCAGAGGTGGGCTGCATTTTGGATGCCTTTTGGGCTGGAGCTTCTCGTGGTTTGAGGCCTGGCTTGCTCCACCCCCTGCTCTTGAGATTCTCCCGGAGGTGGGCTGCATTTTGGATGCCTTTTGGGTTGGAGCTTCTCGTGGTTTGAGGCCTGCCTTGCTCCACAAACTGCTCTTGAGATTCTCCCGGAGGTGGGCTGCATTTTGGCTGCCTTTTGGGCTGGAGCCTCTCGAGGTTTGAGGCCTGGCCTGCTCTACCCCCTCCTCTTGAGTTTCTCCCGGATGTGGGCTGGATTATGGCTGCCTTTTGGGCTGGAGCTTCTTGTGGTTTGAGGCCTGGCTTGCTCCACTCCCTGCTCTTGAGATTATCCCGGACGTGGTCTGGATTTTGGCTGCCTTTTGGGCTGGAGCTTCTCGTGGTTTGAGGCCTGGCTTGCTCCAGCCCCTGCTCTTGAGATTCTCCCGGATGTGGGCTGGAATTTAGCTGCCTTTAGGCCTGGAGTTTCTCGTGGTTTGAGGCCTGGCTTGCTCCAGCCCCTGCTCTTGAGATTCTCCCGGATGTGGACTGCAATTTGGCTGCATTTTGGGCTGGAGCTTCTCGTGGTTTGAGGCCTGGCTTGCTCCACCCACTGCTTTTCATATTCTCCCGGAGGTGGGCTGGAGTTTGGCTGCCTTTTGGGCTGGAGCCTCTCGAGGTTTGAGGCCTGCCTTGCTCCACCCCCTGCTCTTGAGATTCTCCCAGATGTGGGCTGCATTTTGGCTGCCTGTTGAGCTGGAGCTTCTCGTGGTTTGAGGCCTGGCCTGCTCCACCTCCTGCTCTTGAGTTTCTCCCGGATGTGGGCTGGATTATGGCTGCCTTTTGGGCTGGAGCTTCTCGTGGTTTGAGGCCTGGCTTGCTCCAACCCCTGCTCTTGAGATTCTCCCGGAGGTGGGCTGGAGTTTGGCTGCCTTTTGGGCTGGAGCTTCTCGAGGTTTGAGGCCTGGCTTGCTCCACCCCCTGCTCTTGAGATTCTCCCAGAGGTGGGCTGCATTTTGGCTGCCTGTTGAGCTGGAGCTTCTCGTGGTTTGAGGCCTGGCTTGCTCCACCCACTGCTTTTCATATTCTCCCGGAGGTGGGCTGGAGTTTGGCTGCCTTTTGGGCTGGAGCCTCTCGAGGTTTGAGGCCTGTCTTGCTCCACCCCCTGCTCTTGAGATTCTCCCAGATGTGGGCTGCATTCTGGCTGTCTGTTGAGCTGGAGCTTCTCGTGGTTTGAGGCCTGGCCTGCTCCACCCCCTGCTCTTGAGGTTCTCCCGGATGTGGGCTGGATTATGGCTGCCTTTTGGGCTGGAGCTTCTCGTGGTTTGAGGCCTGGCTTGCTCCACCCCCTGCTCTTGATTTTCTCCCGGATGTGGGCTGCATTTTGGCTGCATTTTGGGTTGGAGCTTCTCGTGGTTTGATGCCTGGCTTGCTCCATCCCCTGCTCTTGAGATTCTCCCGGATGTGGGCTGCATTTTGGCTGCCTTTTGGGCTGGAGCTTCTCCTGGTTTGAGGCCTGCCTTGCTCCACCCCCTGCTCTTGAGATTCTCCCGGATGTGGGCTGCATTTTGGCTGCCTTTTGGGCTGGAGCTTCTCGTGGTTTGAGGCCTGCCTTGCTCCACCCCCTGCTCTTGAGATTCTTCCAGAGGTGTGCTGCATTTTGGCTGCATTTTGGGCTGGAGCTTCTCGTGGTTTGAGGCCTGGCTTGCTCCACCCCCTGCTCTTGATATTCTTTCAGAGGTGGGCTGCATTTTGGATGCCTTTTGGGCTGGAGCTTCTCGTGGTTTGAGCCCTGGCTTGCTCCACCCCCTGCTCTTGAGATTCTCCCGGAGGTGGGCTGCATTTTGGATGCCTTTTGGGTTGGAGCTTCTCGTGGTTTGAGGCCTGGCTTGCTCCACCCCCTGCTCTTGAGATTCTCCCGGATGTGGACTGCATTTTGGCTGCCTTTTGTGTTGGAGCTTCTCGTGGTTTGATGCCTGGCTTGCTCGACCCCCTGCTCTTGAGATTCTCCTGGATGTGGGCTGCATTTTGGCTGCATTTTGGGCTGGAGCCTCTCGAGGTTTGAGGCCTGGCATGCTCTACCCCCTCCTCTTGAGTTTCTCCCGGATGTGGGCTGGATTATGGCTGCCTTTTGGGCTGGAGCTTCTTGTGGTTTGAGGCCTGGCTTGCTCCACCCCCTGCTCTTGAGATTATCCCAGACGTGGTCTGGATTTTGGCTGCCTTTTGGGCTGGAGCTTCTCGTGGTTTGAGGCCTGGCTTGCTCCAGCCCCTGCTCTTGAGATTCTCCCGGATGTGGACTGCAATTTGGCTGCCTTTTGGGCTGGAGCTTCTCGAGGTTTGAGGCCTGGCATGCTCTACCCCCTCCTCTTGAGTTTCTCCCGGATGTGGGCTGGATTATGGCTGCCTTTTGGGCTGGAGCTTCTTGTGGTTTGAGGCCTGGCTTGCTCCACCCCCTGCTCTTGAGATTCTCCCGGATGTGGACTGCAATTTGGCTGCCTTTTGGGCTGGAGCTTCTCGTGGTTTGAGGCCTGGCTTGCTCCACCCACTGCTTTTCATATTCTCCCGGAGGTGGGCTGGAGTTTGGCTGCCTTTTGGGCTGGAGCCTCTCGAGGTTTGAGGCCTGCCTTGCTCCACCCCCTGCTCTTGAGATTCTCCCAGATGTGGGCTGCATTTTGGCTGCCTGTTGAGCTGGAGCTTCTCGTGGTTTGAGGCCTGGCCTGCTCCACCCCCTGCTCTTGAGTTTCTCCCGGATGTGGGCTGGATTATGGCTGCCTTTTGGGCTGGAGCTTCTCGTGGTTTGAGGCCTGGCTTGCTCCAACCCCTGCTCTTGAGATTCTCCCGGAGGTGGGCTGGAGTTTGGCTGCCTTTTGGGCTGGAGCTTCTCGAGGTTTGAGGCCTGGCTTGCTCCACCCCCTGCTCTTGAGATTCTCCCGGATGTGGGCTGCATTTTGGCTGCCTTTTGGGCTGGAGCTTCTCGTGGTTTCAGGCCTGGCTCGCTCCACCCCCTGCTCTTGAGATTCTCCCGAATGTGGGCTGCATTTTGGCTGCCTTTTGGGCTGGAGCTTCTCGTGGTTTGAGGCCTGGCTTGCTCCACCCCCTGCTCTTGAGATTCTCCCGGAGGTGGGCTGCATTTTGGCTGCCTTTTGGGCTGGAGCTTCTCGTGGTTTGAGGCCTGGCTTGCTCCGCCCCCTCCTCTTGATATTCTCCCGGATTTGGGCTGCATTTTGGCTGCCTTTTGGGCTGGAGCTTCTCGTGGTTTGAGGCCTGGCTTGCTCCACCCCCTGCTCTTGAGATTCTCCCGGACGTGGGCGGCATTTTGGCTGAATTTTGGGCTGGAGCTTCTCGTGGTTTGAGGCCTGGCTTGCTCCACCCCCTGCTCTTGAGATTCTCACGGAGGTGGGCTGGAGTTTGGCTGCCTTTTGGGCTGGAGCTTCTCGTGGTTTGAGGCCTGGCTTGCTCCAACCCCTACTCTTGAGATTCTCACTGACGTGGAATGGATTTTGGCTTTATTTTGGGCTGGAGCTTCTCGTGGTTTGGGGCCTGGCTTGCTCCACCCCCTGCTCTTGAGATTCTCCCGGATGTGGGCTGGATTTTGGCTGCATTTTGGGCTGGAGCTTCTCGTGGTTTGAGGCCTGGCTTGCTCCACCCCCTGCTCTTGAGATTCTCACGGAGGTGAGCTGCATTTTGGGCTGCCTTTTGGGCTGGAGCTTCTCGAGGTTTGAGGCCTGGCTTGCTCCACCCCCTGCTCTTGGTATTCTCCCGGAGGTGGGCTGCATTTTGGCTGCCTTTTGGGCTGGAGCTTCTCCTGGTTTGAGGCCTGGCTTGCTCCACCCCCTGCTCTTGAGATTCTCCTGCAGGTGGGCTGGAGTTTGGCTGCTTTTTGGGCTGGAGCTTCTCGTGGTTTGAGGCCTGGCTTGCTCCACCCCCTGCTCTTGAGATTCTCCCAGATGTGGGCTGCATTTTGGCTACATTTTGAGCTGGAGCTTCTCGTGGTTTGAGGCCTGGCTTGCTCCACCCCCTGCTCTTGAGATTCTCCTGGATGTGGGCTGGATTTTGGGTGACTTTTGGGCTGGAGCTTCTCGTGGTTTGTGGCCTGCTTGCTTCACCCCCTGCTCTTGATATTCTCCCGGACGTGGGCTGCATTTTGGCTGTGTTTTGGGCTGGAGCTTCTCGAGGTTTGAGGCCTGGCTTGCTCCACCCCCTGCTCTTGAGATTCTCCCGGAGGTGGGCTGGAGTTTGGCTGCCTTTTGGGCTGGAGCTTCTCGTGGTTTGAGGCCTGGCTTGCTCCACCCCCTGCTCTTGAGATTCTCCCATAGGTGGGCTGCATTTTGGCTGCCTGTTGAGCTGGAGCTTCTCGTGGTTTGAGGCCTGGCCTGCTCCACCCCCTGCTCTTGAGATTCTCCCGGATGTGGGCTGCATTTTGGCTGCCTTTTGGGCTGGAGCTTCTCGTGGTTTGAGGCCTGGCTCGCTCCACCCCCTGCTCTTGAGATTCTCCCGAATGTGGGCTGCATTTTGGCTGATACTTGGGCTGGAGTTTCTCGTGGTTTGAGGCCTGGCTTGCTCCAGCCCCTGCTCTTGAGATTCTCCCGGATGTGGACTGCAATTTGGCTGCCTTTTGGGCTGGAGCTTCTCGTGGTTTGAGGCCTGGCTTGCTCCACCCCCTGCTCTTGATTTTCTCCCGGATGTGGGCTGGATTTTGGCTGCATTTTGGGCTGGAGCTTCTCGTGGTTTGAGGCCTGGCTTGCTCCACCCCCTGCTCTTGATTTTCTCCCGGATGTGGGCTGCATTTTGGCTGCATTTTGGGTTGGAGCTTCTCGTGGTTTGATGCCTGGCTTGCTCCATCCCCTGCTCTTGAGATTCTCCCGGATGTGGGCTGCATTTTGGCTGCCTTTTGGGCTGGAGCTTCTCCTGGTTTGAGGCCTGCCTTGCTCCACCCCCTGCTCTTGAGATTCTCCCGGATGTGGGCTGCATTTTGGCTGCCTTTTGGGCTGGAGCTTCTCGTGGTTTGAGGCCTGGCTTGCTCCACCCCCTGCTCTTGAGATTCTTCCAGAGGTGTGCTGCATTTTGGCTGCCTTTTGGGCTGGAGCTTCTCGTGGTTTGAGGCCTGGCTTGCTCCACCCCCTGCTCTTGATATTCTTTCAGAGGTGGGCTGCATTTTGGATGCCTTTTGGGTTGGAGCTTCTCGTGGTTTGAGGCCTGCCTTGCTCCACAACCTGCTCTTGAGATTCTCCCGGAGGTGGGCTGCATTTTGGCTGCCTTTTGGGCTGGAGCCTCTCGAGGTTTGAGGCCTGGCCTGCTCTACCCCCTCCTCTTGAGTTTCTCCCGGATGTGGGCTGGATTATAGCTGCCTTTTGGGCTGGAGCTTCTTGTGGTTTGAGGCCTGGCTTGCTCCACCCCCTGCTCTTGAGATTATCCCGGACGTGGTCTGGATTTTGGCTGCCTTTTGGGCTGGAGCTTCTCGTGGTTTGAGGCCTGGCTTGCTCCAGCCCCTGCTCTTGAGATTCTCCCGGATGTGGGCTGGAATTTAGCTGCCTTTAGGCCTGGAGTTTCTCGTGGTTTGAGGCCTGGCTTGCTCCAGCCCCTGCTCTTGAGATTCTCAAGGATGTGGACTGCAATTTGACTGCCTTTTGGGCTGGAGCTTCTCGTGGTTTGAGGCCTGGCTTGCTCCACCCACTGCTTTTCATATTCTCCCGGAGGTGGGCTGGAGTTTGGCTGCCTTTTGGGCTGGAGCCTCTCGAGGTTTGAGGCCTGCCTTGCTCCACCCCCTGCTCTTGAGATTCTCCCAGATGTGGGCTGCATTTTGGCTGCCTGTTGAGCTGGAGCTTCTCGTGGTTTGAGGCCTGGCCTGCTCCACCCCCTGCTCTTGAGTTTCTCCCGGATGTGGGCTGGATTATGGCTGCCTTTTGGGCTGGAGCTTCTCGTGGTTTGAGGCCTGGCTTGCTCCAACCCCTGCTCTTGAGATTCTCCCGGAGGTGGGCTGGAGTTTGGCTGCCTTTTGGGCTGGAGCTTCTCGAGGTTTGAGGCCTGGCTTGCTCCACCCCCTGCTCTTGAGATTCTCCCAGAGGTGGGCTGCATTTTGGCTGCCTGTTGAGCTGGAGCTTCTCGTGGTTTGAGGCCTGGCCTGCTCCACCCCCTGCTCTTGAGTTTCTCCCGGATGTGGGCTGGATTATGGCTGCCTTTTGGGCTGGAGCTTCTCGTGGTTTGAGGCCTGGCTTGCTCCAACCCCTGCTCTTGAGATTCTCCCGGAGGTGGGCTGGAGTTTGGCTGCCTTTTGGGCTGGAGCTTCTCGAGGTTTGAGGCCTGGCTTGCTCCACCCCCTGCTCTTGAGATTCTCCCGGATGTGGGCTGGATTTTGGCTGCCTTTTGGGCTGGAGCTTCTCGTGGTTTGAGGCCTGGCTTGCTCCGCCCCCTCCTCTTGATATTCTCCCGGAGTTGGGCTGCATTTTGGCTGCCTTTTGGGCTGGAGCTTCTCGTGGTTTGAGGCCTGGCTTGCTCCACCCCCTGCTCTTGAGATTCTCACGGAGGTGGGCTGGAGTTTGGCTGCCTTTTGGGCTGGAGCTTCTCGTGGTTTGAGGCCTGGCTTGCTCCAACCCCTACTCTTGAGATTCTCACTGACGTGGAATGGATTTTGGCTTTATTTTGGGCTGGAGCTTCTCGTGGTTTGGGGCCTGGCTTGCTCCACCCCCTGCTCTTGAGATTCTCCCGGATGTGGGCTGGATTTTGGCTGCATTTTCGGCTGGAGCTTCTCGTGGTTTGAGGCCTGGCTTGCTCCACCCCCTGCTCTTGAGATTCTCCCGGATGTGAGCTGCATTTTGGGCTGCCTTTTGGGCTGGAGCTTCTCGAGGTTTGAGGCCTGGCTTGCTCCACCCCCTGCTCTTGGTATTCTCCCGGAGGTGGGCTGCATTTTGGCTGCCTTTTGGGCTGGAGCTTCTCCTGGTTTGAGGCCTGGCTTGCTCCACCCCCTGCTCTTGAGATTCTCCCAGATGTGGGCTGCATTTTCGCTGCATTTTGAGCTGGAGCTTCTCGTGGTTTGAGGCCTGGCTTGCTCCACCCCCTGCTCTTGAGATTCTCCTGGATGTGGGCTGGATTTTGGGTGACTTTTGGGCTGGAGCTTCTCGTGGTTTGTGGCCTGCTTGCTTCACCCCCTGCTCTTGATATTCTCCCGGACGTGGGCTGCATTTTGGCTGTGTTTTGGGCTGGAGCTTCTCGTGGTTTGAGGCCTGGCCTGCTCGACCCCCTGCTCTTGAGTTTCTCCCGGATGTGGGCTGGATTATGGCTGCCTTTTGGGCTGGAGCTTCTCGTGGTTTGAGGCCTGGCTTGCTCCACCCCCTGCTCTTGATTTTCTCCCGGATGTGCGCTGAATTTTGGCTGGTTTTTGGGCTGGAGCTTCTCGTGGTTTGAGGCCTGGCTTGCTCCACCCCCTGCTCTTGATTTTCTCCCGGATGTGGGCTGCATTTTGGCTGCATTTTGGGCTGGAGCTTCTCGTGGTTTGAGGCCTGGCTTGCTACAACCCCTGCTCTTGAGATTCTCCGGGATGTGGGCTGGATTTTGGCTGCATTTTGGGCTGTTGCTTCTCGTGGATTGAGGCCTGGCTTGCTCCCCTCCTTGCTCTTGAGATTGTCCCGGAGCTGGGCTGCATTTTGGCTGCCTTTTGGGCTGGAGCTTCTCGTGGTTTGAGGCCTGGCTTGCTCCACCCACTGTTTTTCATATTCTCCCGGAGGTGGGCTGGAGTTTGGCTGCCTTTTGGGCTGGAGCCTCTCGAGGTTTGAGGCCTGCCTTGCTCCAACCCTGCTCTTGAGATTCTGCCAGAGGTGGGCTGCATTTTGGCTGAGCGTTGAGCTGGAGATTCTCGAGGTTTGAGGCCTGGCTTGCTCCACCCCCTCCTCTTGAGTTTCTCCCGGATGTGGGCTGGATTATGGCTGCATTTTTGGGCTGGAGCTTCTCGTGGTTTGAGGCCTGCCTTGCTCCACAACCTGCTCTTGAGATTCTCCCGGAGGTGGGCTGCATTTTGGCTGCATTTTGGGCTGGAGCCTCTCGAGGTTTGAGGCCTGGCCTGCTCCACCCCCTCCTCTTGAGTTTCTCCCGGATGTGGGCTGGATTATGGCTGCCTTTTGGTCTGGAGCTTCTCCTGGTTTGAGGCCTGGCTTGCTCCACCCCCTGCTCTTGAGATTCTCCCGGATGTGGGCTGCATTTTGGCTGCCTTTTGGGCTGGAGCTTCTCGTGGTTTGAGGCCTGGCTTGCTCCACCCACTGCTTTTCATATTCTCCTGGATGTGGGCTGGAGTTTGGCTGCCTTTTGGGCTGGAGCCTCTCGAGGTTTGAGGCCTGGCTTGCTCCACCCCCTGCTCTTGAGATTCTCCCAGAGGTGGGCTGCATTTTGGCTGCCTGTTGAGGTGGAGCTTCTCGTGGTTTGAGGCCTGGCCTGCTCCACCCCCTGCTCTTGAGTTTCTCCCGGATGTGGGCTGGATTATGGCTGCCTTTTGGGCTGGAGCTTCTCGTGGTTTGAGGCCTGGCTTGCTCCAACCCCTGCTCTTGAGATTCTCCGGGATGTGGGCTACATTTTGGCTGCATTTTGGGCTGTTGCTTCTCGTGGATTGAGGCCTGGCTTGCTCCCCTCCTTGCTCTTGAGATTCTCCCGGAGCTGGGCTGCATTTTGGCTGCCTTTTGGGCTGGAGCTTCTCGTGGTTTGAGGCCTGGCTTGCTCCACCCACTGCTT
Source organism: Rhynochetos jubatus (assembly GCA_027574665.1). Classification (NCBI taxonomy): domain Eukaryota; kingdom Metazoa; phylum Chordata; class Aves; order Eurypygiformes; family Rhynochetidae; genus Rhynochetos; species Rhynochetos jubatus. The sequence goes on along the minus strand of JAQBHY010000095.1, from coordinate 631,969 downwards.
TTCATATTCTCCCGGAGGTGGGCTGGAGTTTGGCTGCCTTTTGGGCTGGAGCCTCTCAAGGTTTGAGGCCTGCCTTGCTCCAACCCTGCTCTTGAGATTCTCCCAGAGGTGGGCTGCATTTTGGCTGACCGTTGAGCTGGAGCTTCTCGTGGTTTGAGGCCTGGTTTTCTCCACCCCCTGCTCTTGATATTCTCCCAGAGGTGGGCTGAATTTTCGCTGCATTTTGAGGTGGAGCTTCTCGAGGTTTGAGGCCTGGCCTGCTCCACCCCCTCCTCTTGGGTTTCTCCCGGATGTGGGCTGGATTATGGCTGCCTTTTGGGCTGGAGCTTCTCGTGGTTTGAGGCCTGCCTTGCTCCACAACCTGCTCTTGAGATTCTCCCGGAGGTGGGCTGCATTTTGGCTGCCTTTTGGGCTGGAGCCTCTCGAGGTTTGAGGCCTGGCCTGCTCCAACCCCTCCTCTTGAGTTTCTCCCGGATGTGGGCTGGATTATGGCTGCCTTTTGGGCTGGAGCTTCTCCTGGTTTGAGGCCTGGCTTGCTCCACCCCCTGCTCTTGAGATTATCCCGGACGTGGGCTGGATTTTGGCTGCCTTTTGGGCTGGAGCTTCTCGTGGTTTGAGGCCTGGCTTGCTCCACCCCCTACTCTTGAGATTCTCCCGGATGTGGTCTGGAATTTAGCTGCCTTTTGGGCTGGAGCTTCTCGTGGTTTGAGGCCTGGCTTGCTCCAGCCCCTGCTCTTGAGATTCTCCCGGATGTGGGCTGCATTTTGGCTGCCTTTTGGGCTGGAGCTTCTCGTGGTTTGAGGCCTGGCTTGCTCCACCCACTGCTTTTCATATTCTCCCGGAGGTGGGCTGGAGTTTGGCTGCCTTTTGGGCTGGAGCCTCTCGAGGTTTGAGGCCTGCCTTGCTCCATCCCCTGCTCTTGAGATTCTCCCAGAGGTGGGCTGCATTTTGGCTGCCTGTTGAGCTGGAGCTTCTCGTGGTTTGAGGCCTGGCCTGCTCCACCCCCTGCTCTTGAGTTTCTCCCGGATGTGGGCTGGATTATGGCTGCCTTTTGGGCTGGAGCTTCTCGTGGTTTGAGGCCTGGCTTGCTCCACCCCCTGCTCTTGAGATTCTCCCGGATGTGGGCTGGAGTTTGGCTGCCTTTTGGGCTGGAGCTTCTCGAGGTTTGAGGCCTGGCTTGCTCCACCCCCTGCTCTTGAGATTCTCCCAGAGGTGGGCTGCATTTTGGCTGCCTGTTGAGCTGGAGCTTCTCGTGGTTTGAGGCCTGGCCTGCTCCACCCCCTGCTCTTGAGTTTCTCCCGGATGTGTGCTGGATTATGGCTGCCTTTTGGGCTGGAGCTTCTCGTGGTTTGAGGCCTGGCTTGCTCCACCCCCTGCTCTTGATTTTCTCCCGGATGTGCGCTGCATTTTGGCTGGTTTTTGGGCTGGAGCTTCTCGTGGTTTGAGGCCTGGTTTGCTCCACCCCCTGCTCTTGATATTCTCCCATAGGTGGGCTGCATTTTCGCTGCATTTTGAGCTGGAGCTTCTCGTGGTTTGAGGCCTGGCTTGCTCCACCCCCTGCTCTTGATATTCTCCCAGAGGTGGGCTGCATTTTGGCTGCATTTTTGGTTGGAGCTTCTCGTGGTTTGAGGCCTGGCTTGCTCCAACACCTGCTCTTGATTTTCTCCCGGATGTGGGCTGCATTTTGGCTGCCTTTTGGGCTGGAGCTTCTCGTGGTTTGAGGCCTGGCTTGCTCCACCCCCTGCTCTTGAGATTCTCCCGGAGGTGGGCTGGATTTTGGCTCCATTTTGGGCTGGAGCTTCTCGTGGTTTGAGGCCTGGCTTGCTCCACACCCTGCTCTTGAGTTTCTCTGGGACGTGGGCTGCATTTTGGCTGCCTTTTGGGCTGGAGCTTCTCGAGGTTTGAGGCCTGGCTTGCTCCACCCCCTGCTCTTGAGATTCTCCTGCAGGTGGGCTGGATTTTGGCTGCTTTTTGGGCTGGAGCTTCTCGTGGTTTGAGGCCTGGCTTGCTCCACCCCCTGCTCTTGAGATTCTCCCAGATGTGGGCTGCATTTTCGCTGCATTTTGAGCTGGAGCTTCTCGTGGTTTGAGGCCTGGCTTGCTCCACCCCCTGCTCTTGAGATTCTCCTGGATGTGGGCTGGATTTTGGGTGCCTTTTGGGCTGGAGCTTCTCGTGGTTTGTGGCCTGCTTGCTTCATCCCTTGCTCTTGATATTCTCCCGGACGTAGGCTGCATTTTGGCAGTGTTTTGGGCTGGAGCTTCTCGTGGTTTGAGGCCTGCCTTGCTCCACCCCCTGCTCTTGAGATTCTCCCGGAGGTGGGCTGCATTTTGGCTGCTTTTGGGCTGGAGTTTCTCGTGCTTTGAGGCCTGGCTTGCTCCACCCCCTGCTCTTGAGATTCTCCCGGATGTGGGCTGGAGTTTGGCTGCATTTTGGGCTGGAGCTCCTTGTGGTTTGAGGCCTTGCTTGCTCCACCCCCCGCTCTTGAGATTCTCCCGGAGGAGGGCTGGATTATGGCTGCCTTTTGGGCTGGAGCTTCTCGTGGTTTGAGGCCTGGCTTGCTCCACCCCCTGCTCTTGAGATTCTCCCGGAGGTGGGCTGGATTTTGGCTGCCTTTTGGGCTTGAGCTTCTCGTGGTTTGAGGCCTGGCTTGCTAAAACCCCTGCTCTTGAGATTCTCCGGGATGTGGGCTACATTTTGGCTGCATTTTGGGCTGTTGCTTCTCATGGTTTGAGGCCTGGCTTGCTCCCCTCCTTGCTCTTGAGATTCTCCCGGAGCTGGGCTGCATTTTGGCTGCCTTTTGGGCTTGAGCTTCTCGTCGTTTGAGGCCTGGCTTGCTCCACACACTGCTTTTCATATTCTCCCGGAGGTGGGCTGGAGTTTGGCTGCCTTTTGGGCTGGAGCTTCTCGTGGTTTGAGGCCTGGCTTGCTCCACCCCCTGCTCTTGAGATTCTCCCAGAGGTGGGCTGCATTTTGGCTGCCTGTTGAGCTGGAGCTTCTCGTGGTTTGAGACCTGGCCTGCTCGACCCCCTGCTCTTGAGTTTCTCCCGGATGTGGGCTGGATTATGGCTGCATTTTGGGCTGGAGCTTCTCGTGGTTTGAGGCCTGGCTTGCTCCACCCCCTGCTCTTGATTTTCTCCCGGATGTGCGCTGAATTTTGGCTGGTTTTTGGGCTGGAGCTTCTCGTGGTTTGAGGCCTGGTTTGCTCCACCCCCTGCTCTTGAGATTCTCCCGGAGGTGGGCTGCATTTTCGCTGCATTTTGAGCTGGAGCTTCTCGTGGTTTGAGGCCTGGCTTGCTCCACCCCCTGCCCTTGATATTCTCCCGGATATGGGCTGCATTTTGGCTGCCTTTTGGGCTGGAGCTTCTCGTGGTTTGAGGCCTGGCTTGCTCCACCCCCTGCTCTTGATATTGTCCTGGATGTGGGCTGGATTTTGGCTGCATTTTGGGCTGGAGCTTCTCGTGGTTTGAGGCCTGGCTTGCTCCACCCCCTGCTCTTGAGATTCTCCTGCAGGTGGGCTGGATTTTAGCTGCTTTTTGGGCTGGAGCTTCTCGTGGTTTGAGGCCTGGCTTGCTCCACCCCCTGCTCTTGAGATTCTCCCAGATGTGGGCTGCATATTCGCTGCATTTTAAGCTGGAGCTTCTCGTGGTTTGAGGCCTGGCTTGCTCCACCCCCTGCTCTTGAGATTCTCCCAGAGGTGGGCTGCATTTTGGCTGCCTGTTGAGCTGGAGCTTCTCGTGGTTTGAGGCCTGGCCTGCTCCACCCCCTGCTCTTGATATTGTCCTGGATGTGGGCTGCATTTTGGCTACCTTTTGGGCTGGAGCTTCTCGTGGTTTGAGGCCTGGCTTGCTCCACCCCCTGCTCTTGAGATTCTCCTGCAGGTGGGCTGGATTTTAGCTGCTTTTTGGGCTGGAGCTTCTCGTGGTTTGAGGCCTGGCTTGCTCCACCCCCTGCTCTCGAGATTCTCCCAGATGTGGGCTGCATATTCGCTGCCTTTTGAGCTGGAGCTTCTCGTGGTTTGAGGCCTGGCTTGCTCCACCCCCTGCTCTTGAGATTCTCCCAGAGGTGGGCTGCATTTTGGCTGCCTGTTGAGCTGGAGCTTCTCGTGGTTTGAGGCCTGGCCTGCTCCACCCCCTGCTCTTGAGTTTCTCCCGGATGTGGGCTGGATTATGGCTGCCTTTTGGGCTGGAGCTTCTCGTGGTTTGAGGCCTGGCTTGCTCCACCACCTGCTCTTGATTTTCTCCCGGATGTGCGCTGCATTTTGGCTGGTTTTTGGGCTGGAGCTTCTCGTGGTTTGAGGCCTGGTTTGCTCCAGCCCCTGCTCTTGATATTCTCCCAGAGGTGGGCTGCATTTTCGCTGCATTTTGAGCTGGAGCTTCTCGTGGTTTGAGGCCTGGCTTGCTCCAACACCTGCTCTTGATTTTCTCCCGGATGTGGGCTGCATTTTGGCTGGCTTTTGGGCTGGAGCTTCTCCTGGTTTGAGGCCTGCCTTGCTCCACACCCTGCTCTTGAGATTCTCCCGGATGTGGGCTGGATTTTGGCTCCATTTTGGGCTGGAGCTTCTCGTGGTTTGAGGCCTGGCTTGCTCCACACCCTGCTCTTGAGTTTCTCTGGGACGTGGGCTGCATTTTGGCTGCCTTTTGGGCTGGAGCTTCTCGAGGTTTGAGGCCTGGCTTGCTCCACCCCCTGCTCTTGAGATTCTCCTGCAGGTGGGCTGGATTTTGGCTGCTTTTTGGGCTGGAGCTTCTCGTGGTTTGAGCCCTGGCTTGCTCCACCCCCTGCTCTTGAGATTCTCCCAGATGTGGGCTGCATTTTCGCTGCATTTTGAGCTGGAGCTTCTCGTGGTTTGAGGCCTGGCTTGCTCCACCCCCTGCTCTTGAGATTCTCCTGGATGTGGGCTGGATTTTGGGTGCCTTTTGGGCTGGAGCTTCTCGTGGTTTGTGGCCTGCTTGCTTCACCCCTTGCTCTTGATATTCTCCCGGACGTAGGCTGCATTTTGGCAGTGTTTTGGGCTGGAGCTTCTCCTGTTTTGAGGCCTGCCTTGCTCCACCCCCTGCTCTTGAGATTCTCCCGGATGTGGGCTGGATTTTGGCTGAGTTTTGGGCTCTAGCTTCTTGTGGTTTGAGGCCTGGCTTGCTCCACCCACTGCTGTTGAGATTCTCCCGGAGGTGGGCTGGAGTTTGGCTGCCTTTTGGGCTGGAGCCTCTCGAGGTTTGAGGCCTGGCTTGCTCCACACCCTGCTCTTGAGATTCTCCAAGAGGTGGGCTGCATTTTGGCTGCCTGTTGATCTGGAGCTTCTCGTGGTTTGAGGCCTGGCCTGCTCTACCCCCTGCTCTTGAGTTTCTCCCCGGTGTGGGCTGGATTATGGCTGCCTTTTGGGCTGGAGCTTCTCGTGGTTTGAGGCCTGCCTTGCTCCACCCCCTGCTCTTGAGATTCTCCCAGAGGTGGGCTGCATTTTCGCTGCATTTTGAGCTGGAGCTTCTCGTGGTTTGAGGCCTGGCTTGCTCCACCCCCTGTCCTTGATATTCTCCAAGATGTGGGCTGCATTTTGGCTTCATTTTTGGGCTGGAGCTTCTCGTGGTTTGAGGCCTGGCTTGCTCCACCCCCTGCTCTTGTGATTCTCCCGGATGTGGGCTGCATTTTGGCTGCATTTTGGGCTGGAGCTTCTCGTGGTTTGAGGCCTGGCTTGCTCCACCCCCTGCTCTCGAGTTTCTCAGGGACGTGGGCTGGATTTGGCTGCCTTTTGGGCTGGAGCTTCTCGTCGTTTGAGGCCTGGCTTGCTCCACCCCCTGCTCTTGAGATTCTCCCGCATGTGGGCAGGATTTTGGGTGCCTTTTCGGCTGGAGCTTCTCGTGGTTTGAGGCCTGCTTGCTTCACCCCCTGCTCTTGATATTCTCCCGGACGTGGGCTGCATTTTGGCTGTGTTTTGGGCTGGAGCTTCTCCTGGTTTGAGGCCTGGCTTGCTCCACACCCTGCTCTTGAGATTCTCCCGGATGTGGGCTGCATTTTTGCTGCCTTTTGGGCTGGAGCTTCTCGTGGTTTGAGGCCTGGCTTGCTCCACCTCCTGCTCTTGAGATTCTCCTGGATGTGGGCTGGAGTTTGGCTGCCTTTTGGGCTGGAGCTTCTTGTGGTTTGAGGCCTTGCTTGCTCCACCCCCTGCTCTTGAGATTCTCCCGGAGGTGGGCTGCATTTTGGCTGCCTTTTGAGCTGGAGCTTCTCGTGGTTTGAGGCCTGGCTTGCTCCACCCCCTGCTCTTGAGATTCTCCCGGATGTGCGCTGGAGTTTGGCTGCCTTTTGGGCTTGAGCTTCTCGTGGTTTGAGGCCTGGCTTGCTCCACCCCCTGCTCTTGAGATTCTCCCGGATGTGGGCTACATTTTGGCTGCATTTTGGGCTGTTGCTTCTCGTGGTTTGAGGCCTGGTTTGTTCCACCCCCTGCTCTTGAGATTCTCCCAGATGTGTGCTGGAATTTGGCTGCCTTTTGGGCTGGAGCTTCTCGTGGTTTGAGGCCTGGCTTTCTCCACCCCCTACTCTTGATATTCTCTCAGATATAGTGTTGGATTTTGGCTGCCTTTTGGGCTGGAGCTTGTTGTGATTTGGGGCCTGGCTTTCTCCACCCCCTGCTCTTGAGATTCTCCCGGATGTGGGCTGCATTTTGGCTGCCTTTTGGGCTGGAGCTTCTCGTGGTTGGCGGCCTGGCTTGCTCCAACCACTGCTCTTGAGATTCTCCCGGATGTGGGCTGGATTTTGGCTGCCTTTTGGGCTGGAGCTTCTCGTGGTTTCAGGCCTGGCTTGCTCCACCCACTGCTCTTGAGTTTCTCCGATATGTGGGCTGGAATTTGGCTTCCTTTTGGGCAGGAGCTTCTCGTGGTTTGAGGCCTGGCTTGCTCCACCCCCTGCTCTTGAGATTCTCCCGGATGTGGGCTGCATTTTGGCTGCCTTTGGGCTGGAGCTTGTTGTAGTTTGAGGCCTGGCTTGCTCCACCCCCTGCTCTTGAGATTCTCACGGACGTGGGCTTGATTTTGGGTGCATTTTGGGCTGGAGCTTCTCGTGGTTTGAGGCCTGGCTTGCTCCAGCCCCTACTATTGATATTCTCCCAGATATAGGGCTGGATTTTGGCTGCCTTTTGGGCTGGAGCTTCTCGTGGTTTGAGGCCTGGCTTGCTCCACCCCCTGCTCTTGATATTTTCCCGGATGTGGGCTGCATTTTGGCTGCCTTTTGGGCTGGAGCTTCTCGTGGTTTGAGGCCTGGCTTGCTCCAGCCCCTGCTCTTGAGATTCTCCCGGATGTGGGCTGCATTTTGGCTGCCTTTTGGGCTGGAGCTTCTCGTGGTTTGAGGCCTGGCTTGCTCCAGCCCCTGCTCTTGAGATTCTCCCGGATGTGGGCTGCATTTTGGCTGCCTTTTGGGCTGGAGCTTCTCCTGGTTTGAGGCCTGGCTTGCTCCACCCCCTGCTCTTGAGATTCTCCCGGATGGGGGCTGCATTTTGGCTGCATTTTGGGCTGGAGCTTCTCGTGGTTTGAGGCCTGGCTTGCTCCACCCGCTACTCTTGATATTCTCCCAGATATAGTGTTGGATTTTGGCTGCCTTTTGGGCTGGAGCTTCTTGTGGTTTGGGGCCTGGCTTGCTCCACCCCCTGCTCTTGAGCTTCTCCCGGATGTGGGCTGCATTTTGGCTGCCTTTTGGGCTGGAGCTTCTCGTGGTTTGAGGCCTGGCTTGCTCCACCCCCTGCTCTTGAGCTTCTCCCGGATGTGGGCTGCATTTTGGCTGCCTTTTGGGCTGGAGCTTCTCGTGGTTTGAGGCCTGGCTTGCTCCACCCCCTGCTCTTGAGATTCTCCCGGATCTCGGCTGGATTTTGGCTGCCTTTTGGGCTGGAGCTTCTCGTGGTTTGAGGCCTGCCTTGCTCCACCCCCTGCTCTTGAGATTCTCCCGGATGTGGGCTGCATTTTGGCTGCCTTTTGGGCTGGAGCTTCTCGTTGTTTGAGGCCTGGCTTGCTCCACCCCCTGCTCTTGAGATTCTCCCGGATGTGGGCTGCATTTTGGCTGCCTTTTGGGCTGGAGCTTCTCGTGGTTTGAGGCCTGGCTTGCTCCACCCCCTGCTCTTGAGATTCTCCTGGATGTGGTTAGGATTTTGGCTGACTTTTGGGCTGGAGCTTCTCGTGGTTTGAGGCCTGGCTTGCTCCACCCCTCGCTCTTGATATTCTCCCGGATGGGGGCTGCATTTTGACTACATTTTGGGCTGGAGCTTCTCCTGGTTTGAGGCCTGGCTTGCTCCACCCCCTGCTCTTGAGATTCTCCCGCATGTGGGCTGCATTTTGGCTGCCTTTTGGGCTGGAGCTTCTCGTGGTTTGAGGCCTGGCTTACTCCACCCCCTGCTCTTGAGATTCTCCCGGATGTGGGCTAGATTTTGGCTGCCTTTTGGGCTGGAGATTCTCATGGTTTGAGGCCTGGCTTCCTCCACCCCCTACTCTTGATATTCTCCCAGATATAGGGCTGGATTTTGGCTGCCTTTTGGGCTGGAGCTTCTCGTGGTTTGAGGCCTGTCTTGCTCCAGCCCCTGCTCTTGAGATTCTCCCGGATGTGGGCTGGATCTTGGCTGCCTTTAGGGCTGGAGGTTCTCGTGGTTTGAGGCCTGCCTTGCTCCACACCCTGCTCTTGATATTCTCCCGGATGTGGGCTGCATTTTGGCTGCCTTTTGGGCTGGAGCTTCTCGTGGTTTGAGGCCTGCCTTGCTCCACCCCCTGCTCTTGATATTGTCCCGGATGTGGGCTGCATTTTTGCTGCCTTTTGGGCTGGAGCTTCTCATCGTTTGAGGCCTGGCTTGCTCGACCCCCTGCTCTTGAGATTCTCATGGACGTGGGCTGGATTTTGGGTGCATTTTGGGCTGGAGCTTCTCGTGGTTTGAGGCGTGGCTTGCTCCACCCCGTGCTCTTGATATTCTCCCGGATGTGGGCTGCATTTTGGCTGCCTTTTGGGCTGGATCTTCTCGTGGTTTTAGGCCTGGCTTGCTCGACCCCCTGCTCTTGATATTCTCCCGGATGTGGGCTGCATTTTGGCTGCCTTTTGGGCTGGAGCTTCTCGTGGTTTGAGGCCTGGCTTGCTCCAGCCCCTGCTCTTGAGATTCTCCCGGATGTGGGATGCATTTTGGCTGCCTTTTGGGCTGGAGCTTCTTCTGGTTTGATGCCTGGCTTGCTCGACCCCCTGCTCTTGAGATTCTCCTGGAAGTGGGCTGCATTTTGGCTGCATTTTGGCTGCATTTTGGGCTGGAGCTTCTCGTGGTTTGAGGCCTGGCTTGCTCGACCCCCTGCTCTTGAGATTCTCCCGGATGTGGGCTGGATTTTGGCTGCCTTTTGGGCTGGAGCTTCTCGTGGTTTGAGGCCTGGCTTGCTCCACCCCCTGCTCTCGATATTCTCACGGATGTGGGCTGCATTTTTGCTGCCTTTTGGGCTGGAGCTTCTTGTGGTTTGAAGCCTGGCTTGCTCCACAGCCTGCTCTTGATATTCTCCCAGATGTGGGCTGCATTTTGGCTGCATTTTGGGCTGGAGCTTCTCGTGGTTTGAGGCCTGGCTTGCTCCACCCGATTCTCTTGATATTCTCCCAGATGTGGGCTGGAATTTGTCTGCATTTTGGGCTGGAGCTTCTCGTGGTTTGAGGCCTGGCTTGCTCCACCCGATGCTCTGGATATTCTCCCAGATGTGGGCTAGATTTTGGCTGCCTTTTGGGCTGGAGATTCTCATGGTTTGAGGCCTGGCTTCCTCCACCCCCTACTCTTGATATTCTCCCAGATATAGGGCTGGATTTTGGCTGCATTTTGGGCTGGAGCTTCTCGTGGTTTGAGGCCTGACTTGCTCCACGCCCTGCTCTTGAGATTCTCCCGGATGTGGGCTGGATCTTGGCTGCCTTTAGGGCTGGAGGTTCTCGTGGTTTGAGGCCTGCCTTGCTCCACACCCTGCTCTTGAGATTCTCCCGGATGTGGGCTGCATTTTTGCTGCCTTTTGGTCTGGAGCTTCTTGTGGTTTGAGGCCTGGCTTGCTCCACCCCCTGCTCTTGAGATTCTCCCGGATGTGGGCTGCATTTTGGCTGCCTTTTGGGCTGGAGCTTCTCGTGGTTTGGGGCCTGGCTTGCTCCACCCGATGCTCTTGATATTCTCCCGGATGTGGGCTGGAATTTGTCTGCATTTTGGGCTGCAGATGCTCGTGGTTTGAGGCCTGGCTTACTCCACCCCCTGCTCTTGAGATTCTCCCGGATGTGGGCTAGATTTTGGTTGCCTTTTGGGCTGGAGATTCTCATGGTTTGAGGCCTGGCTTCCTCCACCCCCTACTCTTGATATTCTCCCAGATATAGGGCTGGATTTTGGCTGCCTTTTGGGCTGGAGCTTCTCGTGGTTTGAGGCCTGTCTTGCTCCAGCCCCTGCTCTTGAGATTCTCCCGGATGTGGGCTGGATCTTGGCTGCCTTTAGGGCTGGAGGTTCTCGTGGTTTGAGGCCTGCCTTGCTCCACACCCTGCTCTTGATATTCTCCCGGATGTGGGCTGCATTTTGGCTGCCTTTTGGGCTGGAGCTTCTCGTGGTTTGAGGCCTGCCTTGCTCCACCCCCTGCTCTTGATATTGTCCCGGATGTGGGCTGCATTTTTGCTGCCTTTTGGGCTGGAGCTTCTCATCGTTTGAGGCCTGGCTTGCTCGACCCCCTGCTCTTGAGATTCTCATGGACGTGGGCTGGATTTTGGGTGCATTTTGGGCTGGAGCTTCTCGTGGTTTGAGGCGTGGCTTGCTCCACCCCGTGCTCTTGATATTCTCCCGGATGTGGGCTGCATTTTGGCTGCCTTTTGGGCTGGATCTTCTCGTGGTTTTAGGCCTGGCTTGCTCGACCCCCTGCTCTTGATATTCTCCCGGATGTGGGCTGCATTTTGGCTGCCTTTTGGGCTGGAGCTTCTCGTGGTTTGAGGCCTGGCTTGCTCCAGCCCCTGCTCTTGAGATTCTCCCGGATGTGGGATGCATTTTGGCTGCCTTTTGGGCTGGAGCTTCTTCTGGTTTGATGCCTGGCTTGCTCGACCCCCTGCTCTTGAGATTCTCCTGGAAGTGGGCTGCATTTTGGCTGCATTTTGGCTGCATTTTGGGCTGGAGCTTCTCGTGGTTTGAGGCCTGGCTTGCTCGACCCCCTGCTCTTGAGATTCTCCCGGATGTGGGCTGGATTTTGGCTGCCTTTTGGGCTGGAGCTTCTCGTGGTTTGAGGCCTGGCTTGCTCCACCCCCTGCTCTCGATATTCTCACGGATGTGGGCTGCATTTTTGCTGCCTTTTGGGCTGGAGCTTCTTGTGGTTTGAAGCCTGTCTTGCTCCACACCCTGCTCTTGATATTCTCCCAGATGTGGGCTGCATTTTGGCTGCATTTTGGGCTGGAGCTTCTCGTGGTTTGAGGCCTGGCTTGCTCCACCCGATTCTCTTGATATTCTCCCAGATGTGGGCTGGAATTTGTCTGCATTTTGGGCTGGAGCTTCTCGTGGTTTGAGGCCTGGCTTGCTCCACCCGATGCTCTGGATATTCTCCCAGATGTGGGCTAGATTTTGGCTGCCTTTTGGGCTGGAGATTCTCATGGTTTGAGGCCTGGCTTCCTCCACCCCCTACTCTTGATATTCTCCCAGATATAGGGCTGGATTTTGGCTGCATTTTGGGCTGGAGCTTCTCGTGGTTTGAGGCCTGGCTTGCTCCACGCCCTGCTCTTGAGATTCTCCCGGATGTGGGCTGGATCTTGGCTGCCTTTAGGGCTGGAGGTTCTCGTGGTTTGAGGCCTGCCTTGCTCCACACCCTGCTCTTGAGATTCTCCCGGATGTGGGCTGCATTTTTGCTGCCTTTTGGTCTGGAGCTTCTTGTGGTTTGAGGCCTGGCTTGCTCCACCCCCTGCTCTTGATTTTCTCCCGGATGTGGGCTGCATTTTGGCTGCCTTTTGGGCTGGAGCTTCTCGTGGTTTGGGGCCTGGCTTGCTCCACCCGATGCTCTTGATATTCTCCCGGATGTGGGCTGGAATTTGTCTGCATTTTGGGCTGCAGATGCTCGTGGTTTGAGGCCTGGCTTACTCCACCCCCTGCTCTTGAGATTCTCCCGGATGTGGGCTAGATTTTGGCTGCCTTTTGGGCTGGAGATTCTCATGGTTTGAGGCCTGGCTTCCTCCACCCCCTACTCTTGATATTCTCCCAGATATAGGGCTGGATTTTGGCTGCCTTTTGGGCTGGAGCTTCTCGTGGTTTGAAGCCTGGCTTGCTCCACGCCCTGCTCTTGAGATTCTCCCGGATGTGGGCTGGATCTTGGCTGCCTTTAGGGCTGGAGGTTCTCGTGGTTTGAGGCCTGCCTTGCTCCACACCCTGCTCTTGAGATTCTCCCGGATGTGGGCTGCATTTTGGCTGCCTTTTGGGCTGGAGCTTCTCGTGGTTTGAGGCCTGCCTTGCTCCACCCCCTGCTCTTGATATTGTCCCAGATGTGGGCTGCATTTTTGCTGCCTTTTGGGCTGGAGCTTCTCATCGTTTGAGGCCTGGCTTGCTCGACCCCCTGCTCTTGAGATTCTCCCGGATGTGGGCGGCATTTTGGCTGAATTTTGGGCTGGAGCTTCTCGTGGTTTGAGGCCTGGCTTGCTCCACCCCCTGCTCTTGAGATTCTCCCGCATGTGGGCTGCATTTTGGCTGCCTTTTTGGACTGGAGCTTTTCGAGGTTTGAGGCCTGGCTTGCTCCAGCCCCTGCTCTTGATATTCTCCCGGATGTGGGCTGCATTTTGGCTGCGTTTTGGGCTGGAGCTTCTCGTGGTTTGAGGCCTGGCTTGCTCGACCCCCTGCTCTTGAGATTCTCCCGGATGTGGGCTGCATTTTGGCTGCTCTTTGGGCTGGAGCTTCTCGTGTTTTGATACCTGGCTTGCTCCACCCCCTGCTCTTGAGATTCTCCCGGATGTGGGCTGGATTTTGGCTGCCTTTTAGGCTGGAGCTTCTCGTGGTTTGTGGCCTGGCTTCCTCCACCCCCTGCTCTTGAGATTCTCACAGATGTGGGCTGGAATTTGGCTGCCTTTTGGGCTGCAGCTTCTTGTAGTTTGAGGCCTGGCTTGCTCCAACACCTGCTCTTGAGATTCTCCTGGATGTGGGCTGCATTTTGGCTGCCTTTTAGGATGGAGCTTCTTGTGGTTTGAGGCCTGGCTTGCTCCACCCCCTGCTCTTGAGATTCTCCCAGACGTGGGCTGCATTTTGGCTGCCTTTTGGGCTGGAGCTTCTCGTGGTTTGAGGCCTGGCTTGCTCCACCCCCTGCTCTTGAGATTCTCCCGGACGTGGGCTGCATTTTGGCTGCATTTTGGGCTGGAGCTTCTCGTGTTTTGAGGCCTGGCTTTCTCCACCACCTGCTCTTGAGATTCTCCCGGATGTGGTTAGGATTTTGGCAGCCTTTTGGGCTGGATCTTCTCGTGGTTTGAGGCCTGGCTTGCTCCACCCCCTGCTCTCGATATTCTCCCGGATGTGGGCTGCATTTTTGCTGCCTTTTGGGCTGGAGCTTTTCACGGTTTGAGGCCTGGCTTGCTCCACCCCCTGCTCTTGATATTCTCCCGGAGGTGGGCTGCATTTTGGCTGCCTTTTGGGCTGGAGCTTCTCGTGGTTTGAGGCCTGGCTTGCTCCACCCCCTGCTCTTGAGATTCTCCCGCATGTGGGCTGCATTTTGGCTGCCTTTTTGGACTGGAGGTTTTCGAGTTTTGAGGCCTGGCTTGCTCCAGCCCCTGCTCTTGATATTCTCCCGGATGTGGGCTGCATTTTGGCTGCCTTTTGGGCTGGAGCTTCTCGTGGTTTGAGGCCTGGCTTGCTCCACCCCCTGCTCTTGAGATTCTCCCGGATGTGGGCTGGATTTTGGCTGCATTTTGGGCTGGAGCTTCTCGTGGTTTGAGGCCTGGCTTGCTCCACCCCCTGCTCTTGATATTCTCCCGGATGTGGGCTGCATTTTTGCTGCCTTTTGGGCTGGAGCTTCTTGTAGTTTGAGGCCTGGCTTGCTCCACCCCCTGCTCTTGAGATTCTCATGGACGTGGGCTGGATTTTGGGTGCATTTTGAGCTGGAGCTTCTCGTGGTTTGAGGCGTGGCTTGCTCCACCCCGTGCTCTTGATATTCTCCCGGATGTGGGCTGCATTTTGGCTGCCTTTTGGGCTGGATCTTCTCGTGGTTTTAGGCCTGGCTTGCTCGACCCCCTGCTCTTGATATTCTCCCAGATGTGGGCGGCATTTTGGCTGAATTTTGGGCTGGAGCTTCTCGTGGTTTGAGGCCTGGCTTGCTCCACCCCCTGCTCTTGAGATTCTCCCGGATGTGGACTGCATTTTGGCTGCCTTTTTGGACTGGAGCTTTTCGAGGTTTGAGGCCTGGCTTGCTCGACCCCCTGCTCTTGAGATTCTCCCGGATGTGGGCTGCATTTTGGCTGCTCTTTGGGCTGGAGCTTCTCGTGTTTTGATACCTGGCTTGCTCCACCCCCTGCTCTTGAGATTCTCCCGGATGTGGGCTGGATTTTGGCTGCCTTTTAGGCTGGAGCTTCTCGTGGTTTGTGGCCTGGCTTCCTCCACCCCCTGCTCTTGAGATTCTCACAGATGTGGGCTGGAATTTGGCTGCCTTTTGGGCTGCAGCTTCTTGTAGTTTGAGGCCTGGCTTGCTCCACCACCTGCTCTTGAGATTCTCCTGGATGTGGGCTGCATTTTGGCTGCCTTTTAGGATGGAGCTTCTTGTGGTTTGAGGCCTGGCTTGCTCCACCCCCTGCTCTTGAGATTCTCCCAGATGTGGGCTGCATTTTGGCTGCCTTTTGGGCTGGAGCTTCTCGTGGTTTGAGGCCTGGCTTGCTCCACCCCCTGCTCTTGAGATTCTCCCGGATGTGGGCTGCATTTTGGCTGCATTTTGGGCTGGAGCTTCTCGTGGTTTGAGGCCTGGCTTGCTCCACCACCTGCTCTTGAGATTCTCCCGGATGTGGTTAGGATTTTGGCAGCCTTTTGGTCTGGATCTTCTCGTGGTTTGAGGCCTGGCTTGCTCCACCCCCTGCTCTCGATATTCTCCCGGATGTGGGCTGCATTTTTGCTGCCTTTTGGGCTGGAGCTTTTCACGGTTTGAGGCCTGGCTTGCTCCACCCCCTGCTCTTGAGATTCTCCCGGAGGTGGGCTGCATTTTGGCTGCCTTTTGGGCTGGAGCTTCTCGTGGTTTGAGGCCTGTCTTGCTCCACACCCTGCTCTTGAGATTCTCCCGCATGTGGGCTGGATTTTGGCTGCCTTTTTGGACTAGAGGTTTTCGAGTTTTGAGGCCTGGCTTGCTCCAGCCCCTGCTCTTGATATTCTCCCGGATGTGGGCTGCATTTTGGCTGCCTTTTGGGCTGGAGCTTCTCGTGGTTTGAGGCCTGGCTTGCTCCACCCCCTGCTCTTGAGATTCTCCCGGATGTGGGCTGCATTTTGGCTGCCTTTTGGGCTGGAGCTTCTCGTGGTTTGAGGCCTGGCTTGCTCCACCCCCTGCTCTTGAGATTCTCCCGGATGTGGGCTGCATTTTTGCTGCCTTTTGGGCTGGAGCTTCTTGTAGTTTGAGGCCTGGCTTGCTCCACACCCTGCTCTTGAGATTCTCATGGACGTGGGCTGGATTTTGGGTGCATTTTGAGCTGGAGCTTCTCGTGGTTTGAGGCGTGGCTTGCTCCACCCCCTGCTCTTGATATTCTCCCGGATGTGGGCTGCATTTTGGCTGCCTTTTGGGCTGGATCTTCTCGTGGTTTTAGGCCTGGCTTGCTCGACCCCCTGCTCTTGATATTCTCCCAGATGTGGGCTGCATTTTGGCTGCATTTTGGGCTGGAGGTTCTCGTGGTTTGAGGCCTGGCTTGCTCCACCCCCTTGCTCTTGAGATTCTCCCGGATGTGGGCTGGATTTTGGCTGACTTTTAGGCTGGAGCTTCTCGTGGTTTGGGGCCTGGCTTGCTCCACCCCCTGCTCTTGAGATTCTCCCAGATGTGGGCTGGAATTTGGCTGCCTTTTGGGCTGGAGCTCCTTGTGGTTTGAGGCCTGGCTTTCTCCACCCCCTTCTCTTGAGATTCTCCCGGATGTGGGCTGCATTTTGGCTGCCTTTTGGGCTGGAGCTTCTCGTGGTTTTAGGCCTGGCTTGCTGCAGCACCTGCTCTTGATATTCTCCCGGATGTGTGCTGCATTTTGGCTTTATTTTGGGCTGGAGCTTCTCGTGGTTTGAGGCCTGGCTTGCTCCACCTCCTGCTCTTGAGATTCTCCTGGATGTGGGCTGCATTTTGGCTGCCGTTTGGGCTGGAGCTTCTCGTGGTTTGAGGCCTGGCTTGCTCCACCCCCTGCTCTTGAGATTCTCCCGGAGGTGGGCTGCATTTTGGCTGCCTTTTGGGCTGGAGCTTCTCGTGGTTTGGGGCCTGGCTTGCTCCACCCCCTGCTCTTGATATTCTCCCGGATGTGGGCTGCATTTTTGCTGCCTTTTGGGCTGGAGATACTTGTAGATTGAGGCCTGGCTTTCTCCAACCCCTGCTCTTGAGATTCTCCCGGATTTCGCTGGATTTTGGCTGCCTTTTGGGCTGGAGATTCTCGTGGTTTTAGGCCTGGCTTGCTCCACCCCCTAATCTTGATATTCTCCCAGATATAGGGCTGGATTTTGGCTGCCTTTTGGGCTGGAGCTTCTCGTGGTTTGAGGCCTGGCTTGCTCCACCCCCTGCTCTTGAGATTCTCCCGGAGGTGGGCTGCATTTTGGCTGCCTTTTGGGCTGGAGCTTCTCGTGGTTTGGGGCCTGGCTTGCTCCACCCCCTGCTCTTGAGATTCTCCCAGATGTGGGCTGGATTTTGGCTGCCTTTTGGGCTGGAGCTTCTCGTGGTTTGAGGCCTGGCTTGCTCCACCCCCTGCTCTTGAGATTCTCCCGGATGTGGTTAGGATTTTGGCAGCCTTTTGGGCTGGAGCTTCTCGTGGTTTGAGGCCTGGCTTGCTCCACCCCCTGCTCTCGATATTCTCCCGGATGTGGGCTGCATTTTTGCTGCATTTTGGGCTGGAGCTTTTCACGGTTTGAGGCCTGGCTTGCTCCACCCCCTGCTCTTGATATTCTCGCGGAGGTGGGCTGCATTTTGGCTGCCTTTTGGGCTGGAGCTTCTCGTGGTTTGAGGCCTGTCTTGCTCCACCCCCTGCTCTTGAGATTCTCCCGCATGTGGGCTGCATTTTGGCTGCCTTTTTGGACTGGAGGTTTTCGAGTTTTGAGGCCTGGCTTGCTCCAGCCCCTGCTCTTGATATTCTCCCGGATGTGGGCTGCATTTTGGCTGCCTTTTGGGCTGGAGCTTCTCGTGGTTTGAGGCCTGGCTTGCTCCACCCCCTGCTCTTGAGATTCTCCCGGATGTGGGCTGGATTTTGGCTGCCTTTTGGGCTGCAGCTTCTCGTGGTTTGAGGCCTGGCTTGCTCCACCCCCTGCTCTTGATATTCTCCCGGATGTGGGCTGCATTTTTGCTGCCTTTTGGGCTGGAGCTTCTTGTAGTTTGAGGCCTGGCTTGCTCCACACCCTGCTCTTGAGATTCTCATGGACGTGGGCTGGATTTTGGGTGCATTTTGAGCTGGAGCTTCTCGTGGTTTGAGGCGTGGCTTGCTCCACCCCGTGCTCTTGATATTCTCCCGGATGTGGGCTGCATTTTGGCTGCCTTTTGGGCTGGATCTTCTCGTGGTTTTAGGCCTGGCTTGCTCCACCCCCTGCTCTTGATATTCTCCCAGATGTGGGCGGCATTTTGGCTGAATTTTGGGCTGGAGCTTCTCGTGGTTTGAGGCCTGGCTTGCTCCACCCCCTGCTCTTGAGATTCTCCCGGATGTGGACTGCATTTTGGCTGCCTTTTTGTACTGGAGGTTCTCGTGGTTTGATGCCTGGCTTGCTCGACCCCCTGCTCTTGAGATTCTCCTGGATGTTGGCTGCATTTTGGCTGCATTTTGGCTGCATTTTGGGCTGGAGCTTCTCGTGGTTTGAGGCCTGGCTTCCTCCACCCCCCGCTCTTGAGATTCTCCCGGATGTGGGCTGGATTTTGGCTGCCTTTTGGGCTGGAGCTTCTCGTGGTTTGAGGCCTGCCTTGCTCCACCCCCTGCTCTCGATATTCTCACGGATGTGGGCTGCATTTTTGCTGCATTTTGGGCTGGAGCTTCTTGTGGTTTGAAGCCTGGCTTGCTCCACACCCTGCTCTTGATATTCTCCCAGATGTGGGCTGCATTTTGGCTGCCTTTTGGGCTGGAGCTTCTCGTGGTTTGAGGCCTGGCTTGCTCCACCCCCTTCCTCTTGAGATTCTCCCGGATGTGGGCTGGATTTTGGCTGACTTTTAGGCTGGAGATTCTCGTGGTTTGAGGCCTGGCTTGCTCCACCCCCTGCTCTTGAGATTCTCCCAGATGTGGGCTGGAATTTGGCTGCCTTTTGGGCTGGAGCTCCTTGTGGTTTGAGGCCTGGCTTTCTCCACCCCCTTCTCTTGAGATTCTCCCGGATGTGGGCTGCATTTTTGCTGCCTTTTGGGCTGGAGCTTCTCGTGGTTTTAGGCCTGGCTTGCTGCAGCACCTGCTCTTGATATTCTCCCGGATGTGTGCTGCATTTTTGCTGCCTTTTGGGCTGGAGCTTCTAGTGGTTTGAGGCCTGGCTTGCTCCACCTCCTGCTCTTGAGATTCTCCTGTATGTGGGCTGCATTTTGGCTGCCTTTGGGGCTGGAGCTTCTCGTGGTTTGAGGCCTGGCTTGCTCCACCCCCTGCTCTTGAGATTCTCCCGGAGGTGGGCTGCATTTTGGCTGCCTTTTGGGCTGGAGCTTCTCGTGGTTTGGGGCCTGGCTTGCTCCACCCCCTGCTCTTGATATTCTCCCGGATGTGGGCTGCATTTTTGCTGCCTTTTGGGCTGGAGATTCTTGTAGATTGAGGCCTGGCTTTCTCCAACCCCTGCTCTTGAGATTCTCCCGGATTTGGGCTGGATTTTGGCTGCCTTTTGGGCTGGAGCTTCTCGTGGTTTGAGGCCTGGCTTGCTCCACCCCCTGCTCTTGAGATTCTCCCGGATGTGGTTAGGATTTTGGCTGCCTTTTGGGCTGGAGCTTCTCGTGGTTTGAGGCCTGGCTTGCTCCACCCCCTGCTCTTGAGATTCTCCCGGATGTGGGCTGCATTTTGGCTGCCTTTTGGGCTGGAGATTCTCGTGGTTTGAGGCCTGGCTTGCTCCACGCCCTGCTCTTGAGATTCTCCCGGATGTGGGCTGCATTTTGGCTGCATTTTGGGCTGGAGCTTCTCGTGGTTGGAGGCCTGCCTTGCTCCAACCACTGCTCTTGAGATTCTCCCGGATGTGGGCTGGATTTTGGCTGCATTTTGGGCTGGATCTTCTCGTGGTTTGAGGCCTGGCTTGCTCCACCCCCTGCTCTCGATATTCTCCCGGATGTGGGCTGCATTTTTGCTGCCTTTTGGTCTGGAGCTTCTCATGGTTTGAAGCCTGGGTTGCTCCACACCCTGCTCTTGGGATTCTCCCAGATGTGGGCTGCATTTTGGCTGCATTTTGGGCTGGAGCTTCTCGTGGTTTGAGGCCTGGCTTGCTCCACCCCCTTGCTCTTGAGATTCTACCGGATGTGGGCTGGATTTTGGCTGCCTTTTAGGCTGGAGCTTCTCGTGGTTTGGGGCCTGGCTTGCTCCACTCCCTGCTCTTGAGATTCTCCCAGATGTGGGCTGGAATTTGGCTGCCTTTTGGGCTGGAGCTTCTCGTGGTTTTAGGCCTGGCTTGCTCCAGCACCTGCTCTTGAGATTCTCCTGGATGTGGGCTGCATTTTTGCTGCCTTTTGGGCTGGAGCTTCTCGTGGTTTGAGGCCTGGCTTGCTCCACCACCTGCTCTTGAGATTCTCCTGGATGTGGGCTGCATTTTGGCTGCCTTTTGGGATGGAGCTTCTCGTGGTTTGAGGCCTGGCTTGCTCCACCACCTGCTCTTGAGATTCTCCTGGATGTGGGCTGGATTTTGGCTGCCTTTTGGGATGGAGCTTCTCGTGGTTTGAGGCCTGGCTTGCTCCACCCCCTGCTCTTGAGATTCTCCCAGAGGTGGGCTGCATTTTTGCTGCCTTTTGGGCTGGAGATTCTTGTAGTTTGAGGCCTGGTTTGTTCCACCCCCTGCTCTTGAGATTCTGACGGACGTGGACTGGATTTTGGCTGCCTTTTGGGCTGGAGCTTCTTGTAGTTTGAGGCCTGGCTTGCTCCACCCCCTGCTCATGAGATTCTCACGGAGGTGGGCTGCATTTTTGCTGCCTTTTGGGCTGGAGATTCCTGTAGTTTGAGGCCTGGCTTGCTCCACCCCCTGCTCTTGAGATTCTCACGGAGGTGGGCTGCATTTTGGCTGCCTTTTGGGCTGGAGCTTCTCGTGGTTTGGGGCCTGGCTTGCTCCACCCCCTGCTCTTGAGATTCTCCCGGATGTGGGCTGCATTTTGGCTGCCTTTTGGGCTGGAGCTTCTCGTGGTTTGAGGCCTGGCTTGCTCCACGCCCTGCTCTTGAGATTCTCCCGGATGTGGGCTGCATTTTTGCTGCCTTTTGGTCTGGAGCTTCTTGTGGTTTGAGGCCTGGCTTGCTCCACCCCCTGCTCTTGAGATTCTCCCGGATGTGGGCTGGATTTTGGCTGCCTTTTGGGCTGGAGCTTCTCGTGGTTTGGGGCCTGGCTTGCTCCACCCCCTGCTCTTGAGATTCTCCCCGATGTGGGCTGGAATTTGGCTGCATTTTGGGCTGGAGCTTCTCGTGGTTTGAGGCCTGGCTTACTCCACCCCCTGCTCTTGAGATTCTCCCGGATGTGGGCTGGAATTTGGCTGCCTTTTGGGCTGGAGATTATCATGGTTTGAGGCCTGGCTTGCTCCAGCCCCTACTCTTGATATTCTCCCAGATATAGGGCTGGATTTTGGCTGCCTTTTGGGATGGAGCTTCTTGTGGTTTGAGGCCTGGCTTGCTCCACCCCCTGCTCTTGAGATTCTCCCGGATGTGGGCTGGATTTTGGCTGCCTTTTGGGCTGGAGCTTCTTGAGGTTTGAGGCCTGGCTTTCTCCACCCCCTGCTCTTGAGATTCTCCCGGATGTGGGCTGCATTTTGGCTGCCTTTTGGGCTGGAGCTTCTTGTGGTTTGAGGCCTGGTTTGCTCCAGCCCCTGCTCTTGATATTCTCCCGGATGTGGGCTGCATTTTGGCTGCCTTTTGGGCTGGAGCTTCTTGTGGTTTGAGGCCTGGCTTGCTCCACCCCCTGCTCTTGATATTCTCCCGGATGTGGGCTGCATTTTGGCTGCCTTTTTGGGCTGGAGCTTCTTGTGGTTTGAGGCCTGGCTTGCTCCACCCCCTGCTCTTGAGATTCTCCCAGATGTGGGCTGCATTTTGGGCTGACTTTTGGGCTGGAGGTTCCCGAGGTTTGAGGCCTGGCTTGCTCCACCCTCTGCTCTTGAGATTCTCCCGGATGTGGGCTGGATTTTGGCTGCCTTTTGGGCTGGAGCTTCTCGTGGTTTGAGGCCTGGCTTGCTCCACCCACTGCTCTTGAGATTCTTCCAGAGTTGAGCTGTATTTTGGCTTTCTTTTTGGCTGGACCTTCTCGTGGTTTGAGGCCTGGCTTGCTCCACCCCCTACCCTTCATATTCTCCCAGATGTGGGCTGGATTATGGCTTTCTTTTGGGCTGGAGATTCTCGTGGTTTGAGGCCTGGCTTGCTCCACCCCCTACCCTTCATATTCTCCCAGATGTGGGCTGCATTTTGGCTGCTCTTTGGGCTGGAGCTTCTCGTGGTTTGAGGCCTGGCTTGCTCCACCCCCTGCTCTTGAGATTCTCCTGCATGTGGGCTGGATATTGGCTGCATTTAGGGCTGGAGCTTCTTGTGGTTTGAGGCCTGGCTTGCTCCACCCCCTGCTCTTGAGATTCTCCCGGATGTGGGCTGCATTTTGGCTGCCTTTTGTGTTGGAGCTTCTCGTGGTTTGAGGCCTGCCTTGCTCCACCCCCTGCTCTTGAGATTCTCCCGGAGGTGGGCTGAATTTTGGCTTCATTTTGGGCTGGAGTTTCTCATGGTTGGAGGCCTGGCTTGCTCCACCCCCTGCTCTTGAGATTCTCCCGGATGTGGGCTGGATTTTGGCTGCCTTTTGGGCTGGAGCTTCTCGTGGTTTGGGGCCTGGCTTGCTCCACCCCCTGCTCTTGATATTCTCCCGGATGTGGGCTGGAATTTTGCTGCATTTTGGGCTGCAGATGCTCGTGGTTTGAGGCATGGCTTACTCCACGCCCTGCTCTTGAGATACTCCCGGATGTGGGCTGGAATTTGGCTGCCTTTTGGGCTGGAGCTTCTCGTGGTTTGAGGCCTGGCTTGCTCCACCCCCTGCTCTTGAGATTCTCCCAGATGTGGGCTGCATTGTGGCTGCCTTTTGGGCTGGAGCTTCTCGTGGTTTGAGGCCTGGCTTGCTCCACCCTCTGCTCTTGAGATTCTCCCGGATGTGGGCTGGATTTTGGCTGCCTTTTGGGCTGGAGCTTCTCGTGGTTTGAGGCCTGCCTTGCTCCACACCCTGCTCTTGAGATTCTTCCAGAGGTGAGCTGTATTTTGGCTTTGTTTTTGGCTGGACCTTCTCGTGGTTTGAGGCCTGGCTTGCTCCACCCCCTACCCTTCATATTCTCCCAGATGTGGGCTGGATTATGGCTTTCTTTTGGGCTGGAGCTTCTTGAGGTTTGAGGCCTGGCTTGCTCCACCACCTGCTCTTGATATTCTCCCAGATGTGGGCTGCATTGTGGCTGCCTTTTGGGCTGGAGGTTCCCGAGGTTTGAGGCCTGGCTTGCTCCACCCTCTGCTCTTGAGATTCTCCCGGATGTGGGCTGCATTTTGGCTGCCTTTTGGGCTGGAGCTTCTCGTGGTTTGAGGCCTGGCTTGCTCCACCCCCTGCTCTTGAGATTCTTCCAGAGGTGAGCTGTATTTTGGCTTTGTTTTTGGCTGGACCTTCTCGTGGTTTGAGGCCTGGCTTGCTCCACCCTCTGCTCTTGAGATTCTCCCAGATGTGGGCTGGATTTTGGCTGCCTTTTGGGCTGGAGCTTCTCGTGGTTTGAGGCCTGGCTTGCTCCAACCCCTGCTCTTGAGTTTCTCCCGGATGTGGGCTGCATTTCGGCTGCTCTTTGGGCTGGAGCTTCTCGTGGTTTGAGGCCTGGCTTGCTCCACCCCCTGCTCTTGAGATTCTCCTGCAGGTGGGCTGGATATTGGCTGCCTTTTGGGCTGGAGCTTCTTGTGGTTTGAGGCCTGGCTTGCTCCACCCCCTGCTCTTGAGATTCTCCCGGATGTGGGCTGCATTTTGGCTGCCTTTTGAGCTGGAGCTTCTCCTGGTTTGAGGCCTGGCTTGCTCCACCCCCTGCTCTTGAGATTCTCCCGGAGGTGGGCTGCATTTTGACTTCATTTTGGGGTGGAGCTTCTCGTGGTTTGAGGCCTGGCTTGCTCCACCCCCTGCTCTTGAGATTCTTCCGGATGTGGGCTGCATTTTGGCTGCATTTTGGGCTGGAGCTTCTTGTGGTTTGAGGCCTCGCTTGCTCCCCTCCTTGCTCTTGAGTTTCTCCCGGATGTGGGCTGGAGTTTGGCTGCCTTTTGGGCTGGAGCTTCTCCTGGTTTGAGGCCTGGCTTACTCCCCTCCTTTCTCTTGAGTTTCTCCGCGATGTGGGCTGCATTTTGGCTGCCTTTTGGGCTGGAGCTTCTCGTGGTTTGAGGCCTGGCTTGCTCCACCCTCTGCTCTTGAGTTTCTCCCGGATGTGGGCTGGATTTTGGCTGCCTTTTGGGCTGGAGCTTCTCGTGGTTTGAGGCCTGGCTTGCTCCACCCCCTGCTCTTGAGATTCTCCCAGATGTGGGTGGAGTTTGGCTGCCTTTTGGGCTGGAGCTTCTCGTGGTTTGAGGCCTGGCTTGCTCCACCCCCTGCTCTTGAGATTCTCCCGGAGGTGGGCTGCATTTTGGCTGCCTTTTGGGCTGGAGCTTCTCGTGGTTTGAGCCCTGGCTTGCTCCACCCCCTGCTCTTGAGATTCTTCCAGAGTTGAGCTGTATTTTGTATTTCTTTTTGGCTGGAGCTTCTCGTGGTTTGAGGCCTGGCTTGCTCCACCCCCTGCTCTTGAGATTCTCCCGGAGGTGGGCTGGATTTTGGCTGCCTTTTGGGCTGGAGCTTCTCGTGGTTTGAGGCCTGGCTTGCTCCACCCCCTGCTCTTGAGATTCTTCCAGATTTGAGCTGTATTTTGGATATTTTTGGCTGGAGCTTCTCGTGGTTTGAGGCCTGGCTTGCTCCACCCCCTGCTCTTGAGATTCTCCCGGAGGTGGGCTGGATTATGGCTGCATTTTGGGTAGGAAGTTCTCGAGGTTTGAGGCCTGGCTTGCTCCAACCCCTTGCTCGTGAGATTCTCATGGAGGTGGGCTGGAGTTTGGCTGCCTTTTGGGCTGGAGCTTCTTGTGGTTTCAGGCCTGGCTTGCTCCACAACCTGCTCTTGAGATTCTCCCGGATGTGGGCTGCATTGTGGCTGCCTTTTGGGCTGGAGATTCTCTTGGTTTGAGGCCTGGCTTGCTCCACCCCCTGCTCTTGAGATTCTCCCGGAGGTGGGCTGCATTTTGGCTGCCTTTTGGGCTGGAGCTTCTCGTGGTTTGAGGCCTGTCTTGCTCCACCCCCTGCTCTTGAGATTCTCCCGGATGTGGGCTGCATTTTTGCTGCATTTTGGGCTGGAACTTCTCGTGGTTTGAGGCCTGGCTTGCTCCACCCCCTGCTCTTGAGATTCTCCCGGACGTGGGCTGCATTTTGGCTGCCTTTTGGGCTGGAGCTTCTTGTGGTTTGAGGCCTGGCTTGCTCCACCCCCTGCTCTTGAGATTCTCCCGGAGGTGGGCTGGAATTTGGCTGCCTTTTGGACTGGAGCTTCTCGTGGTTTGAGGCCTGGCTTGCTCCACCCCCTGCTCTTGAGATTCTCCCGAAGGTGGGCTGGATTTTGGCTGCCTTTTGGGCTGGAGCTTCTCGTGGTTTGAGGCCTGGCTTGCTCCACCCCCTGCTCTTGAGATTCTTCCAGAGTTGAGCTGTATTTTGGATTTCTTTTTGGCTGGAGCTTCTCGTGGTTTGAGACCTGGCTTGCTCCACCCCCTGCTGTTGAGATTCTCACGGATGTGGGCTAGAGTTTGGCTGCCTTTTGGGCTGGAGCTTCTCATTGTTTGAGGCCTGGCTTGCTCCACCCCCTGCTCTTGAGATTCTCCCGGATGTGGGCTGCATTTTCGCTGCATTTTGAGCTGGAGCTTCTCCTGGTTTGAGGCCTGCCTTGCTCCACCCCCTGCTCTTGAGATTCTCCCGGATGTGGGCTGCATTTTGGCTGCCTTTTGGGCTGGAGCTTCTCGTGGTTTGAGGCCTGGCTTGCTCCACCCCCTGCTCTTGAGATTCTCCCGGAGGTGGGCTGGATTTTGGCTGCCTTTTGGGCTGGAGCTTCTCGTGGTTTGAGGCCTGGCTTGCTCCACCCCCTGCTCTTGATATTCTCACGGAGGAGGACTGGAGTTTGGCTGGCTTTGGGGCTGGAGCTTCTCGTGGTTTGAGGCCTGCCTTGCTCCACCTCCTGCTCTTGAGATTCTCCCGGATGTGGGCTGCATTTTGGCTGCCTTTTGGGCTGGAGCTTCTCGTGGTTTGAGGCCTGGCTTGCTCCACCCCCTGCTCTTGAGATTCTCCCGGAGGTGGGCTGGAGTTTGGCTGCCTTTTGGTCTGGAGCTTGTTGTGGTTTGAGGCCTGGCTTTCTCCACCCCCTGCTCTTGAGATTCTCCCGGATGTGGGCTGGATTTTGGCTGCCTTTTGGGCTGGAGCTTCTCGTGGTTTGAGGCCTGGCTTGCTCCACCCCCTGCTCTTGAGATTCTTCCAGAGTTGAGCTGTATTTTGGATTTCTTTTGGCTGGAGCTTCTCGTGGTTTGAGACCTGGCTTGCTCCACCCCCTGCTCTTGAGATTCTCCCGGATGTGGGCTGCATTTTTGCTGCCTTTTGGGCTGGAGATTCTTGTAGTTTGAGGCCTGGTTTGTTCCACCCCCTGCTCTTGAGATTCTGACGGACGTGGACTGGATTTTGGCTGCCTTTTGGGCTGGAGCTTCTTGTAGTTTGAGGCCTGGCTTGCTCCACCCCCTGCTCTTGAGATTCTCACGGAGGTGGGCTGCATTTTTGCTGCCTTTTGGGCTGGAGATTCCTGTAGTTTGAGGCCTGGCTTGCTCCACCCCCTGCTCTTGAGATTCTCACGGAGGTGGGCTGCATTTTGGCTGCCTTTTGGGCTGGAGCTTCTCGTGGTTTGGGGCCTGGCTTGCTCCACCCCCTGCTCTTGAGATTCTCCCGGATGTGGGCTGCATTTTGGCTGCCTTTTGGGCTGGAGCTTCTCGTGGTTTGAGGCCTGGCTTGCTCCACGCCCTGCTCTTGAGATTCTCCCGGATGTGGGCTGCATTTTGGCTGCATTTTGGGCTGGAGCTGCTCGTGGTTGGAGGCCTGGCTTGCTCCAACCACTGCTCTTGAGATTCTCCCGGATGTGGGCTGGATTTTGGCTGCATTTTGGGCTGGATCTTCTCGTGGTTTGAGGCCTGGCTTGCTCCACCCCCTGCTCTTGAGATTCTCCCAGATGTGGGCTGCATTTTTGCTGCCTTTTGGGCTGGAGCTTCTTGTGGTTTGAGGCCTGGCTTGCTCCACCCCCTGCTCTTGATATTCTCCCGGATATGGGCTGGATTTTGGCTGCCTTTTGGGCTGGAGCTTTTCACGGTTTGAGGCCTGGCTTGCTCCACCCCCTGCTCTTGAGATTCTCCCGGAGGTGGGATGCATTTTTGCTGCCTTTTGGGCTGGAGTTTCTCATGGTTGGAGGCCTGGCTTGCTCCACCCCCTGCTCTTGAGATTCTCCCAGATGTGGGCTGCATTTTTGCTGCCTTTTGGTCTGGAGCTTCTTGTGGTTTGAGGCCTGGCTTGCTCCACCCCCTGCTCTTGAGATTCTCCCGGATGTGGGCTGGATTTTGGCTGCCTTTTGGGCTGGAGCTTCTCGTGGTTTGGGGCCTGGCTTGCTCCACCCCCTGCTCTTGAGATTCTCCCCGATGTGGGCTGGAATTTGGCTGCATTTTGGGCTGGAGCTTCTCGTGGTTTGAGGCCTGGCTTACTCCACCCCCTGCTCTTGAGATTCTCCCGGATGTGGGCTGGAATTTGGCTGCCTTTTGGGCTGGAGATTATCATGGTTTGAGGCCTGGCTTGCTCCAGCCCCTGCTCTTGAGATTCTCCCAGATATAGGGCTGGATTTTGGCTGCCTTTTGGGATGGAGCTTCTTGTGGTTTGAGGCCTGGCTTGCTCCACCCCCTGCTCTTGAGATTCTCCCGGATGTGGGCTGCATTTTGGCTGCCTTTTGGGCTGGAGCTTCTTGAGGTTTGAGGCCTGGCTTTCTCCACCCCCTGCTCTTGAGATTCTCCCGGATGTGGGCTGCATTTTGGCTGCCTTTTGGCCTGGAGCTTCTTGTGGTTTGAGGCCTGGTTTGCTCCAGCCCCTGCTCTTGATATTCTCCCGGATGTGGGCTGCATTTTGGCTGCCTTTTGGGCTGGAGCTTCTTGTGGTTTGAGGCCTGGCTTGCTCCACCCCCTGCTCTTGATATTCTCCCGGATGTGGGCTGCATTTTGGCTGCCTTTTGGGCTGGAGCTTCTTGTGGTTTGAGGCCTGGCTTGCTCCACCCCCTGCTCTTGAGATTCTCCCAGATGTGGGCTGCATTTTGGGCTGACTTTTGGGCTGGAGGTTCCCGAGGTTTGAGGCCTGGCTTGCTCCACCCTCTGCTCTTGAGATTCTCCCGGATGTGGGCTGGATTTTGGCTGCCTTTTGGGCTGGAGCTTCTCGTGGTTTGAGGCCTGGCTTGCTCCACCCCCTGCTCTTGAGATTCTTCCAGAGTTGAGCTGTATTTTGGCTTTCTTTTTGGCTGGACCTTCTCGTGGTTTGAGGCCTGGCTTGCTCCACCCCCTACCCTTCATATTCTCCCAGATATGGGCTGCATTTTGGCTGCTCTTTGGGCTGGAGCTTCTCGTGGTTTGAGGCCTGGCTTGCTCCACCCCCTGCTCTTGAGATTCTCCTGCAGGTGGGCTGGATATTGGCTGCATTTTGGGCTGGAGCTTCTTGTGGTTTGAGGCCTGGCTTGCTCCACCCCCTGCTCTTGAGATTCTCCCGGATGTGGGCTGCATTTTGGCTGCCTTTTGAGCTGGAGCTTCTCGTGGTTTGAGGCCTGCCTTGCTCCACCCCCTGCTCTTGAGATTCTCCCGGAGGTGGGCTGAATTTTGGCTTCATTTTGGGCTGGAGTTTCTCATGGTTGGAGGCCTGGCTTGCTCCACCCCCTGCTCTTGAGATTCTCCCGGATGTGGGCTGGATTTTGGCTGCCTTTTGGGCTGGAGCTTCTCGTGGTTTGGGGCCTGGCTTGCTCCACCCCCTGCTCTTGATATTCTCCCGGATGTGGGCTGGAATTTTGCTGCATTTTGGGCTGCAGATGCTCGTGGTTTGAGGCATGGCTTACTCCACGCCCTGCTCTTGAGATACTCCCGGATGTGGGCTGGAATTTGGCTGCCTTTTGGGCTGGAGCTTCTCGTGGTTTGAGGCCTGGCTTGCTCCACCCCCTGCTCTTGAGATTCTCCCAGATGTGGGCTGCATTGTGGCTGCCTTTTGGGCTGCAGGTTCCCGAGGTTTGAGGCCTGGCTTGCTCCACCCTCTGCTCTTGAGATTCTCCCGGATGTGGGCTGGATTTTGGCTGCCTTTTGGGCTGGAGCTTCTCGTGGTTTGAGGCCTGGCTTGCTCCACCCCCTGCTCTTGAGATTCTTCCAGAGGTGAGCTGTATTTTGGCTTTGTTTTTGGCTGGACCTTCTCGTGGTTTGAGGCCTGGCTTGCTCCACCCCCTACCCTTCATATTCTCCCAGATGTGGGCTGGATTATGGCTTTCTTCTGGGCTGGAGCTTCTTGAGGTTTGAGGCCTGGCTTGCTCAACCCCCTGCTCTTGAGATTCTCCCGGATGTGGACTGGATTTTGGCTGCCTTTTGGGCTGGAGCTTCTCGTGGTTTGAGGCCTGGCTTGCTCCAACCCCTGCTCTTGAGTTTCTCCCGGATGTGGGCTGCATTTTGGCTGCTCTTTGGGCTGGAGCTTCTCGTGGTTTGAGGCCTGGCTTGCTCCACCCCCTGCTCTTGAGATTCTCCTGCAGGTGGGCTGGATATTGGCTGCCTTTTGGGCTGGAGCTTCTTGTGGTTTGAGGCCTGGCTTGCTCCACCCCCTGCTCTTGAGATTCTCCCGGATGTGGGCTGCATTTTGGCTGCATTTTGGGCTGGAGCTTCTTGTGGTTTGAGGCCTCGCTTGCTCCCCTCCTTGCTCTTGAGTTTCTCCCGGATGTGGGCTGGAGTTTGGCTGCCTTTTGGGCTGGAGCTTCTCGTGGTTTGAGGCCTGGCTTACTCCCCTCCTTTCTCTTGAGATTCTCCGCGATGTGGGCTGCATTTTGGCTGCCTTTTGGGCTGGAGCTTCTCGTGGTTTGAGGCCTGGCTTGCTCCACCCTCTGCTCTTGAGTTTCTCCCGGATGTGGGCTGGATTTTGGCTGCCTTTTGGGCTGGAGCTTCTCGTGGTTTGAGGCCTGGCTTGCTCCACCCCCTGCTCTTGAGATTCTCCCAGATGTGGGTGGAGTTTGGCTGCCTTTTGGGCTGGAGCTTCTCGTGGTTTGAGGCCTGGCTTGCTCCACCCCCTGCTCTTGAGATTCTCCCGGAGGTGGGCTGCATTTTGGCTGCCTTTTGGGCTGGAGCTTCTC
The DNA here is from genome assembly GCA_027574665.1 of Rhynochetos jubatus. NCBI lineage: Eukaryota > Metazoa > Chordata > Aves > Eurypygiformes > Rhynochetidae > Rhynochetos > Rhynochetos jubatus. The sequence continues at coordinate 602,243 of JAQBHY010000095.1, read as the reverse complement.
GTGGTTTGAGCCCTGGCTTGCTCCACCCCCTGCTCTTGAGATTCTTCCAGAGTTGAGCTGTATTTTGTATTTCTTTTTGGCTGGAGCTTCTCGTGGTTTGAGGCCTGGCTTGCTCCACCCCCTGCTCTTGAGATTCTCCCGGAGTTGGGCTGGATTTTGGCTGCCTTTTGGGCTGGAGCTTCTCGTGGTTTGAGGCCTGGCTTGCTCCACCCCCTGCTCTTGAGATTCTTCCAGAGTTGAGCTGTATTTTGGATATTTTTGGCTGGAGCTTCTCGTGGTTTGAGGCCTGGCTTGCTCCACCCCCTGCTCTTGAGATTCTCCCGGAGGTGGGCTGGATTATGGCTGCATTTTGGGTAGGAAGTTCTCGAGGTTTGAGGCCTGGCTTGCTCCAACCCCTTGCTCGTGAGATTCTCATGGAGGTGGGCTGGAGTTTGGCTGCCTTTTGGGCTGGAGCTTCTTGTGGTTTCAGGCCTGGCTTGCTCCACAACCTGCTCTTGAGATTCTCCCGGATGTGGGCTGCATTGTGGCTGCCTTTTGGGCTGGAGATTCTCTTGGTTTGAGGCCTGGCTTGCTCCACCCCCTGCTCTTGAGATTCTCCCGGAGGTGGGCTGGAATTTGGCTGCCTTTTGGACTGGAGCTTCTCGTGGTTTGAGGCCTGGCTTGCTCCACCCCCTGCTCTTGAGATTCTCCCGAAGGTGGGCTGGATTTTGGCTGCATTTGGGCTGGAGCTTCTCGTGGTTTGAGGCCTGGCTTGCTCCACCCCCTGCTCTTGAGATTCTTCCAGAGTTGAGCTGTATTTTGGATTTCTTTTTGGCTGGAGCTTCTCGTGGTTTGAGACCTGGCTTGCTCCACCCCCTGCTGTTGAGATTCTCACGGATGTGGGCTAGAGTTTGGCTGCCTTTTGGGCTGGAGCTTCTCATTGTTTGAGGCCTGGCTTGCTCCACCCCCTGCTCTTGAGATTCTCCCGGATGTGGGCTGCATTTTCGCTGCATTTTGAGCTGGAGCTTCTCCTGGTTTGAGGCCTGCCTTGCTCCACCCCCTGCTCTTGAGATTCTCCCGGATGTGGGCTGCATTTTGGCTGCCTTTTGGGCTGGAGCTTCTCGTGGTTTGAGGCCTGGCTTGCTCCACCCCCTGCTCTTGAGATTCTCCCGGAGGTGGGCTGGATTTTGGCTGCCTTTTGGGCTGGAGCTTCTCGTGGTTTGAGGCCTGGCTTGCTCCACCCCCTGCTCTTGAGATTCTCACGGAGGAGGACTGGAGTTTGGCTGGTTTGGGGCTGGAGCTTCTCGTGGTTTGAGGCCTGCCTTGCTCCACCTCCTGCTCTTGAGATTCTCCCGGATGTGGGCTGCATTTTGGCTGCCTTTTGGGCTGGAGCTTCTCGTGGTTTGAGGCCTGGCTTGCTCCACCCCCTGCTCTTGAGATTCTCCCGGAGGTGGGCTGGAGTTTGGCTGCCTTTTGGGCTGGAGCTTCTCGTGGTTTGAGGCCTGGCTTGCTCCACCCCCTGCTCTTGAGATTCTCCCGGAGGTGGGCTGGAGTTTGGCTGCCTTTTGGTCTGGAGCTTGTTGTGGTTTGAGGCCTGGCTTTCTCCACCCCCTGCTCTTGATATTCTCCCGGATGTGGGCTGGATTTTGGCTGCCTTTTGGGCTGGAGCTTCTCGTGGTTTGAGGCCTGGCTTGCTCCACCCCCTGCTCTTGAGATTCTTCCAGAGTTGAGCTGTATTTTGGCTTTCTTTTTGGCTGGACCTTCTCGTGGTTTGAGGCCTGGCTTGCTCCACCCCCTACCCTTCATATTCTCCCAGATGTGGGCTGCATTTTGGCTGCTCTTTGGGCTGGAGCTTCTCGTGGTTTGAGGCCTGGCTTGCTCCACCCCCTGCTCTTGAGATTCTCCTGCAGGTGGGCTGGATATTGGCTGCATTTTGGGCTGGAGCTTCTTGTGGTTTGAGGCCTGGCTTGCTCCACCCCCTGCTCTTGAGATTCTCCCGGATGTGGGCTGCATTTTGGCTGCCTTTTGAGCTGGAGCTTCTCGTGGTTTGAGGCCTGCCTTGCTCCACCCCCTGCTCTTGAGATTCTCCCGGAGGTGGGCTGAATTTTGGCTTCATTTTGGGCTGGAGTTTCTCATGGTTGGAGGCCTGGCTTGCTCCACCCCCTGCTCTTGAGATTCTCCCGGATGTGGGCTGGATTTTGGCTGCCTTTTGGGCTGGAGCTTCTCGTGGTTTGGGGCCTGGCTTGCTCCACCCCCTGCTCTTG